>VWZS01010362.1:1264806-1464893 GCA_013397075.1 Rhabdornis inornatus | reverse complement strand
CCCCCAGCCTCGCACCGAGCCGCTGTGTCCTGGCAAGCCCAGCCCCAGCCCCGCACCGAGCTGCTGTGCCCTGGCGAGCACAGCCGCAGCCCTCACTCTCGGCCGGCGGCGGCTCCCGGTGCCTTGCCCGGGTTGTCCGCGCCGGGCCGGGCGGCGAGGCGGCCCCGGGATGCTCCCGCCGCCCGGCCGTGGGAGCGCGCCCCGCTGACCCAGGCACGGCCCCGTGTCTCGCAGGCGCCGTCAAGGAGTGCGAGGAGAACCAGTTCCAGTGCCGGAACGAGCGGTGCATCCCCGCCATCTGGAAATGCGACGAGGACGACGACTGCTCGGATAACAGCGACGAGGCGGATTGCCGTGAGTATCCGTGCCCTGTGCGGCGGGGCGGGGGCCGGGAAGGGCGCGCTTCCCAGCTGCGCTGCGCCTCATTTATGAATGAATGAATGAAGTCGCGCCGTGCCCGGCCGCGGCTCCTATTGGCTGCCGGGAGCAGCAGATCCGTGACGCGGCGCCGCGGGCCAGCGGCTCCTCGCTGCCGGTTCGTCCGGCCCGGCCCGGCCCGGCCGGGACACCCGGAGCGCCGTGCGGCACCGCGAGTCCAGCGGCAGCCGTCACCTGGCAGCTCTCTCCCTCCCTCTGCCAGTCCCCTCGCCTCCAGCAATGCCTCTGCTCAGAGCGCCTAAAAGGAAATCGCAGTTTGTGTCCTCGGGGTACTTGGGAGGGATGTTAAAACCCGGAAGAGCCCGTGCTTAAGGCCAGTGACAGGTGCTCATGTTAAGTGTTGCTTTACTCGTAATCATCCTACAAGATGTGGGGTGGGTGGGAATCTTGTGTTTAAATATGTTTGCAGTTAGGGTGAGAAGGCAGATGAACAAGTAGCACTGCTTGGCTTGGCAGTGTCAGCCGTGTAACACTAGTTCCTTCATAGTGTAAGGGAAGAGAGAGCAAGATCTATAGTTCCAACCCTGAGAAAATGGCACTTGTTCCTTCTCCTGTGGTGTGGCTCTGGTACATATCAGTGGAACCCCATAAACTCTGGGTACTTTGTAGGGTTATGCTGTTATAAGTTGGCTTATTTTGGTTACAGCTTCTGATAGCCTGGGAGAATTTGTCTCAGCCATGCAGTGTAAGAATTATCTGTAACAGAAATTACAGAGCCTAAATCTTGAAGACAAATGTCTTTAATTTGCCGTTTAAAGTTGCAAATATTTGTAGCAAGTACCACATCTCTTGAATTATCTCTGTAGAATAATAGGCGCTGAATGTGCACTCAGTGCGTGAGCTCTTCAAAGCTCACAGACCCAGTGAACAAATCATGAAAAGAAAGGTCACTAGTTATGTGATTTTCCATATGTGATTTTCCTGTTGATATCTTCATGTGTAAGTCTGTGTCAAGTGATACTCAGAGTGAAGTCTAAGTAGATTAGTTTAAGGAGAGCAGGGATTCCCAAACTCTTAAATTACAATAAGATGTTCCCTGTGAGCACCCCATAACCTTTCTTTCTAGTTGCTGTTTTTAGTCAGAGGACTTGATTGGCTTTATGTATTATTTTTGTTTTGATCTGTGGAGTTAGCAGCATTAATTGAGACCTGGAAATGGCTTTTACAGGAATTATAATGGCACTATTTAGAAGCAACTTAGATGTGGAATGTTTCAAATTGCAAAAGACTCGGGGAAGCTGGGTGTGACTGAGAACTACTGTGGACTCTTGTGTAGCCATAACTGGGAATGTTTTCTTAGGAGTGTCTGTGTTTCCCAAGAGAGACACTAATGTGAGAAAGCCCTGGGAGCCTTTAAGCAGGTATATAATGGTGTTCCTGAAGCATTCTATTTAAAACCTCTGTGCACTGTGGCACAAAGGCTGGGTGAGCTGCAGGTGATCTGTGGGCGGTGCTTTTGGAGTTGCTTTTCAGAGGTTGGGATCGTGGCTGGAAGATTCAACATGGAAGAGTAGGTTTGTGTCCTGAGCTCTTGCCCTGCATAAGTGAGTGGTTCAGTATCTGGGCTGCTTTTTTTATTTTTTGCTTTTCTTTATGATCACTCCTCTGAGCATTATGTCAGAGGAGAGTGTAGAAGAACATGCTGTTGAACATCAGCTCAGTGTGGATTGTGCTGTGTTAGAATGCTTATTGCATCTGATTTAGGTTTATTTCAGAGGGGGTTTATAGTTGTTGGGTTTGGGGGTGGTAAAATATGTTCTTCACTTTAATCTGAGTTTGGCATTTATTACTGATAGGGGATCATGCTACATAAATTGCTCGTATACTGTTAATTTAGCTCGTATATAAAGAGACTTTGCAGTTGCCTCTTCAAGCAGGCTGAAAGACAAAAATTGCATTTGTCATGCACATTTTTCTCACTTAAATTGTTCTGAACACTTTTATTTTGAAAGTGCATATTGCTTTTCAGCATATGTAATGTTTGGAGTTCTACTCACTGGGTGAAAAAACACATTCCATGTTTTTGTTGCTAGATACTGCCTCTGTTATCACTGCTTTAATAAAAAGGTATTTATTTAAAAACTATTTTATGCACATATGCAATAGAAGAAACTGTTCTGGAAAACTCAGCATGCCAGAGTGGTGATGGAGAAATGAATATGCAGGTAGCCTGCTGGCAATGAGTACTGATAAGGACCCTGATAACCTCTGTAATTACTTGATGATTCTTTTTCCCAGAGCTGATAATGTATTTGTAATAGCTCACTGCTGCTTGTGTATGTTCCCCCTTTTTGAAGAGACAGGATGGTCTTTATCTGTGTGAAGAATTGGTTTATGAAACCAATTCCTTGTGGTAGACGGTCTAATACACTGGAAAATTTTGTAACCAAGAATATCTTAAATAGTTTGAAAGAGTTGGGGTTTTTTTTGTTGGTTTTTTTTTTTTTTTTGGCAGGACTCTATGTGCTTCCTGCTAGAAATTGTCTTTGTGCAGGGCATAATGTTTTAGATTCTAAGGAGAATGTTTCAGTAGTCAAGCTGTATTGCATCCTTGGCGTTTGCTTTCCACTGAGTAATCCTTTTCTGTTGTGCCTGGTAGTTCAACTTATCTACCATAGGACTGATGTGTGAGTTAATATAGCAAACATTGGACCTGAAGTCAGTACTAGTTTTTAAGGTGTGTTAAGTTTATCCAGGACAGGGTTTCTGGGCTAGCAAAAGAAAGGTATCCAAGGAGGCTGCCAGGAAGGGAGGAGATGGTGCTCCTTTGTGTACAGGAACATGACTTGTGAAGTGTTAGCAAGCTAAGAGATGCTAATCTGTGTGCATTGTAGAAATATATAAAAATAAACCAGTAAACAGATTGTCTAAGTATGAAGATGTCTTTTTTCTGTCATGTTTTCAGAAAGTTATACCATTTTGAGGAAAGGAAAATAAGAAAGGAGTAGAGGTGTTCCTTAAAATGTATCTATGGAAAGGAAACTAAACTCTAGAGAGAAAAACAGTGGAAGTCACATTGTTTGGATTGCTGGGGAAATCAAGTTGTAAAGTCTGGAGTTAGAAATCTTGAGTCACTATTTAAACCTGTCCTAAAACTATTTGTTCTGCTCTATGCGAAAGGATTTGCTTGGGCTCAGTCCAGTCTATGTAGGCCTGGAAAGACAAAATCCCAGTCACAACTTACAGCTTGCAATGTCATGATCTACGCTGAATGTGGTCCATACGACGAGGACAGGCTCCAGGGCAGTTCTGAATGTGATTTCTATAGATGCATTTTAGTCCTTCCCTGTGATACATTTTCCTCTTTGGAAATGCTGGGAAGACTCTTATAACCTATTTCAGACAATGCTTGCAGATGCACAGTTATCGAGACATTTTTTGTAATGGTACAGCAGCAAATTTATAAAACATCAAATCTACTTTTATTGTGGGAAAAATGTCCATTTTCTGAGGCACCGTGTTTTAGCTAAAGCGTTCTTTGCTGAGGTACTCAAAATGTGGGATACTGACGTTTTTTTTCTGCCTCCCTCGTAAAGGTGGAGGCTGCAAAGCCAGGTCAGACTGGGGATCTGTGTGCTGTGTGTCCAGGGTGCAGCTGCTGTGTGACACCTCACCTGGGATGGAAAATCCTAGAGCGCTGTTCCGAAGGGAGAGTGACTCTTGGAGGCCTTTTCCCCAGCTTTACAAGTATATTCCTGCTTGCCATTATAGCCAGCAGAAAACAAGGAAGACATTGCAAAACAGCAGCCAGACACAATGTATTTGACGCAAAATAGGAGCTTTTACTTTGATAGTTGTGTTTGATTTTATGATGTAAGTATGGTTCACATTATCTTAACCCAGACCTGAGTGTGGGTGAAAGAGACTGGAGGACCTCTACTTAAATGTTTCACTGTTGAATAAACACTAAATGTGGCAAAGAGTATAGTTGAAAAAAGCAATCAGTAGCTTAACTAGTTTCCTAAAATTAAACACAAGCTGCAGGATCATTTCAGTTTTATAATACCTGCCTGCAGGGGGACACAGCCTGCTCCATTTTCCACCTTTGCACCGGTATCCTTTCTGTGGTGCTGCTTGCTGGTAAGGACTGTTCATAGGAATATTTTATAAACCGGGTTGAGGCTGCCTCAGGTGTGAGATGCAGTCTGAAGGGAGTTACTGTTTCAAAAACTGTTCCCATGTGTCCAGAATGCGGGGTAAACATGTTGCAGCAGCAAACCTCCCCTTCCTCAGCCCTTGCTTGCCTTGTGGCCACTGAAGGTGGGTGTGTAGCTGAGACACATTTCCTCTGCAGTTGGGAGGAAGGAGGATTCCGGTTCTTCCACTGGCTTTGTACAGAGAGTCTGCAGATTTTGACTCCTGCTGCCTGTGTGGAAGCCCAGGAGGCAGCCTCATGGGCTCTATGCTTTTCAGTTTAGGTTTTGCTAGAGCTGGAATTTGGGAGCAAAAACATATCAAAAAGCCTCTTTGAAAACTAAATTCTGGATGCTGTGCAGAGTTAAGTGTGGTCTGGGTGGCTTTGAAGTGCAGGAGTGTAAGGGTGTGCCAGGCTTGCGGGTTTTGGGGCGTGACCGAGTGGCACAGTAGGCACTCACAATGCTACGTGTGTTCTGTAACTTTTTGTCTTCTGTTATGCATTGCTCCAATTTTTCTTTCTGTTTCTTATTGAGCCAGTGCCCTGTATGCTGTCTGCCACTCTGGAGATGCCTGTGCGTGTGGAGTTCTAGGGTTCCTTGACACATGCGTGGTCATGTGCTCTTGATTGTGTGGCCAGCTTGCATACTTATCCCAAAACTGGAAGCGCTGGGAAGACTGGTGTTGAGAGGCAGGACTTTTTTGTTTTTCTGTGTGGCTGCTACCTGCCTATCCTGGTCTGTACTGGGTTCATGTCCAGCTTAGGCTCAAAACCAGTTACTGATTCCTTATGTTCCACAGTGAATGTTTTAATTCCTTTATCTTCATTTTCCTTTATATTCTTGTTGTCTGCTCTGAAAGAACTAACTGGCATTTTTTGATGTCGATTATCTTCCCTGTTAGTGCAACCTGCTGCAACATTTATATAGAAAATCAAGCGTTAAGCACATGCTCATCTCCATTTCCCTCTTTCCTGGCACATTTTCTTGAGGAGTTTTATTTATTAAGCAGTCTAGATGCAGACTGCTTTCCGTAAGGTGGTGATTTTCTATCACTCCTGCTCATGGTCTGGGAAAGAAAGAGAGAACTGAGATGGGACCACTGAAAAGGCAGAAGAGAGAACTGGGGTATGTGGGAGAGCCACTGGGGACATTATGGTTACGGAGGGAAGTGAACTGGGTTTAATGCAGTGCTGCTGTGCTGTAGCAAGAAGGCACAAGAGCTGCTCTAGATACAGTTACAGGAACAAGCTGTGAGCTGAAAAGCTTTCCTGAGGTCAAGGAGAATGGGAAGAGTGAACATAATTATTAAGTTCAAGAAGGAAATTATGGAAGTGCAGTTAAAACCAACATGACTTGGTTTGTTTATCAGAGAGCTCAGATCTGTCATTTCAGAGGATACAAGCTTATTCTTAATTTTGAGGCAAGGTAAGTAAACTTCATCCAAAGAATTTTAATGTATAAAGATGAAGAAGCTGTGGCTGCCCCATCCCTGGCAGTGTTCAAGGGCAGGTTCGATGGGGCTCTGAGAAACCTGGTCTAATGAAAGCTGCCCATGCCAGGGGGTTTGGAGCTAATGGTCTTTAAAGTCCCTTCCAACCCAAACCATTCTGTGATTCTATGAAAAGTTGATGCAGACCGGTTCTCTTGTGTCTGCAGTGTTCTAGACCCAGGATTAGCACAGGTTAGAGATGTGATTTCTGACTGATTGATGTAAGAGTGGAAGATACTTCAGGTAATCTAATATTAATCAGAAAATGTTCAGAAGTTTACTCAAATTGCAGTTATATGACCAGAAAAACCCAGTATAATGTGTTGGTGAACACATTTATCTGATACACTGAGAGGTTGCCAGTGCTAGAAATAATAAGTTTTCTTGACTCCATTGTCCACCTAAAGGACCATTAAACACTCTGTTACACCTGAAAAATGTCTAACCATTATTGATTCCCTCAGCTGTTTCTAATACAGCAGACCCCCAGCTTTTGTTTCTACTGGCCTTTTCAAGGCCGTCAGCTTTTTGAATTTGCTGACAAATCTACCATGTCTTTGGTGTGCTTCAGAGACTGATGTGTTTGGGATGCATTTGTGGTAGAATTGATTTGGTGTGAAGTTCTCCTGGTCCTTTTACTGGTGACCTTTTCTTCTCTACAGCTTTCCCATTTTCCTGCAGCTTTTCCCTGGTAATTTCAAAGATGTTCCCAAAGCATGCTGTTGCTCAGTTCTGCTTTTTTGTCACTACACTTTTCTGTGTCTGCCTTATAAAATGCTGTAAGATGTAAATTGTTTTTTTCTTTTTTTCCTTTGCCCAGGAAAACAAATCAGTAAGTTGAGTTTGGGTGATGGAGATGAAGATTTGTGTTGCTGCTTGTTATCTTGTGCAGTAGCATGACTCCAGAAAAGGAGTCTGCCTGCTCTGGTGTGCTCTGCTCCCAGTGCAGACAGTTGTTTCCAGCCAAAGGGAAATCCTCACTATTTTATGGTGCATGTAAAGGAAGTGTTGGAAAAGCTGAATGTAGTTTTTCTAACTCTCTATTTTCCATTAAAATTATTAATATTTAGATACCCACAAGGGAGGGGAAAAGGGTAAAAGGCCCTGTGATAAAATTAATGCAGATTTTCTGCTCTGTGAAAAATTCTGTCTGAAATGCAAGTGATAAAAACCTGATTAGACTTCAGAAGTTACAATAATATTGTAAGCTAGTTGAAAAATGAAACTAAATCCTTCCACACTGAAATCTTTTCAAAAGCCAGACTTTAACCTTCAAGAAGCCAGAAGATTTTTAAGGTAGAGTTGTGAGCTCTGTCACTGATGGTCTCTCAGGGTGAGATACCCTGTTTCTTGCCATAGTAATGATGCCCTGGTAGACTGTGCTTCTGTTCCTGGCAAGGCCCATGACTTTTCTTCCCAGAGCTGTGGCAGATCTGGCAGCCTGTGCCTTTCTACTCATGAAGAGGTGAATAAATGGTGTTAGAGCTCTTCTGCTCCAGAGTGACTCAGCTGTGCAAGAGTCAGCAGCTGAGCCAAGAACAGAAATGAGGCCTCTGACCTACCAGTCCAGTGCTCAACACACACAACTGCTCATTGCAGAGGTACCTGTTGAACAAGTGGAAGGGTTTCAGTTTTTCCTCCAGATTCCCTGGTTATTTTCAGTCTAAGCTAAGGCCTGGCAGTAAGTCTAACCTCACACTTAATGCCAAAAGCAAGTGTTAGAAACTAGGGGAGAACAGGATTTACAGCTGGCTTGGAGCAAGGCTTACGAGCCTTTGGGCTGCAGCCATGTAAAGTGAGTTTTATTGCCATTTTTTTTTCTTAGATGTTCTGTTTCTGATATTTCAATATTATTAAATACATTATTAATATTTATTAAATGCTTGAGAGCATGTGTGGCACTGTACCAGGACGGGAGCAGTGAGGGACTCAGTTTCCATGGCAGCAGGAGCACAGTCCTGTACTTGCAGAACCAGAAGGGCTCTTTTTGGCAACTGCTTTCTGTGCTATTGTGATTACTTTTTCTTTTTAAAGATAGATAAATTATTTAAAATCTAATTCATTCATTAGTGCTGCAGAATCTTGTCCATCCTGAGTGAGAATTTTGCCTGCTGTAAGTTTCTTTATCTTTTTCTTGAGTTCTAGCTTTGTTTCTGTAGCTTGTGTGGGTGTGATTTCTTTTACTTGCAAAACAGTGAAAGCGGTAAAAGTGTCTTTAAAATTCATTGTAATAGGTGGAAATTTTCTTGATTTTGGTTAAATTTGAAATGTTACATTGTTTTGGGCTTCTTTTCCTTTACAGATAGCATATAGAATAGATTTATCAATTAATAGTTGAAAAAACTGGTGCGTACAAGTGACAGTAAACTCTTAACTATACTACATCACTCATTTAGATAACTGCTCCGGTTTCAGGTTTTAACTTTGTATTTTATTTTAACTGGCCTTGTTTGATACTTTTTTTCATGCTGCCTTCTTTGACATGTAATGTGTACTGTGATGTACACTGAGGTGATACTTTGCTTCATTTCAAGGGCTGAATTAGAAGTTTCGTTTGATCCCCAGTCTTTGTCCTGCTTTGCATTACCCAGATGAGGTTTTCTGTATTTGCCTTCCATGTATAAAGTTAATGTGATTAATTTTTAGGTGGCTTTTCAGGCTTTTTCTGGTTTTGTTGATCTAGGTGAATAAAGTTGTAGGCATCTTTCCAAATGTGTTGCATGAGTCTCCTATGATAGATGCCAGCTGCTAGGCTTGCTGTTTGAGCAGTGATTGTTTATCAGTAAACCTTGCTGGATTTACTGGACATGTTCCATCCAGATATGATACTACTCTGTGAGATCCAGGGAGTAGTCAAGAGCATAAAAATCAGCTACAGCAGGAGTAGTGCATATACTTGCACTGAGAATAAGAATTTCTGATGTAAACCTACAACTGTTCCTGTAGACTTTTCATCCTGAATCACTGTTGCATCTATAGAGCTACTCATAAACAGAGAAATGGCCCAGTTTCTTTGATAGCAGATGTCAGTGTTGACTGATATAGGCCAAGAAGTACACCTCCTGCCTCTGTAACTCAGTGCTTCTATTCTTGTTTGTGTGGTTGTGTTATGCTCATTACACATTTGTCATCCCATGGCTGCTTAGCAGTTCAGCTTTCTATGAATCTTCCCCATACAAGTGGGATAAATATTGTCTCAGGAATGTGAAAATCGATGCTTGGGGAGGTTACCCTCTGCCTAAGGCTGTAGAGTGATTCAGCAGCTCACTGTGGACATTAGTGACTCATGAAGAAAGTCACCAGTTTATTTTTTTCTGGTCCATTATCACATTGTTTTACACAGATAATCTTGTTCTTTGGATTAAATGACTGCTCAAGGATTTAGCCTTTGCTTTTGTCATATACAGTTTGTAAAATATTCAGAAAAACCCCAGTGTTGAGACAACTCACTGTTTCAAAATTTTAGTGTTGGGTCAAGCTTCAGATGTCTCATTTCTGGTATTTAGTATTGGAGACACAGAAAATGCAGGTGTTTGAGGAGGAGCATAGTATTTTTCTGTTCCAGAATGAACTTTGTTTTTGTACATTCCAAGTTATCCTGAAGCATAGCCTGTGACAGGCAGACTTCACTGCAACCACTTCTTCAGCTGGCCAAAAGTGCCTGTTGTGAGACTGCACACCACAGACCTTTTGTTTGCTAAAGAGGCTCTTTCCATTCTGTGTGTGTCTCTCCAGGCCTCCTTTACCTCCTGCTCACACCTTGCTGTTACCTGAGCATGAACGACTGAAGTAACTTAATCTCTCATGCACCCATTCCTCCATAAATTATTAGTAACGTATCATTTGCTGAAAGGGACCAAGATAACTGAGGGAGTTGAATTTGCTATTGTTTATTTTATTCCTGCTACTCTTTTCCTTCTTCCTTTCCTGTGTAAAGCAGCAAAGATACAGTTTAGATTGCGCAACTCTAAAGTTTGCACAAGGTGGGCTCGGTACATGATTTAGGAGAGGTAACCTACGTGGGCACTGCTCTTTGACAGGTGATAAATAAGGAGTTTCAAAGGGAACCTCTGGACCAATCTCTGCCAGGATCACACTGGTGTGTTGAAAATGCTTTACTTCAAGCTCTTTGCTGAATGATTTCTGTTCCCCCTTTTCACATGAGCTCTTTTAACACAGGAATCTGTCCTATTTTTTTATAAAATAATGTGTTATGTGTATTTGCCCAAGGTGCCAGTGCGTGTTGATCCCTGAAGTTAAATTACGATTAAGGAACTGCATTGACAGGTGCTGAAAAGAATCATATCTGTCTAGTTCTTGACTGCAGGGCCTCTGATCATGGCATGGCACTTCAAAGAGAGTGAGTGTAGAGCAGGGGAGAAATCCTAGGGCACCCTTTTCTAGAAGGAAATGATAAAGAATGTACTTAATTTTTCTCCATGGTTGTGGACAAGCATATGCCTGAGCAATATGGAACCTTTCCCAAGCTTGCACACAGGACCTTATTGCCTTGCTCTTCCTTTCAGTCTTTCCCTGTGAGTTTGGCCATTAATTTCATGGCTCTGTTTCACAGAGTGCCCATCCTCAACAGCAATGCACAAAGCCTTTGTTAACACCTTCCCTCGCTCAGGCATTGCAGGGGACTCTGCAAAGCTTGGCTGGGAGCAGCAGGCATTTCTCCACATTCGATTATGCACACAGTCACGTGAGTATTGCGAGCCTTTATTTGTGCTAATGCTTGTAGAAAGGATTAATAATTCGTGCACAAATGCTGTACTTCAGCTGGCAAGAAGCTGCTACGTTCACTTTGCCCAGATCTAATTACTTAATTTACAGTATCTTTATATTTTGAGACTGACATGTAGGTTGAGACTGCCAGGGTGACAGGTGTTGGAGATTCCAGAGCTGATGTGGAGCTCCACACCTGCCTACTGTTGATTCCAGTTCAGGGCCATCATGCAGCAGATTGTTGGGCACTGTGAAGTGCCCTGGCAAGCAGTACCCTGGGAGATGTGTGTTCACAGAACAAAAGCCATTGCTGTCACTGAACAGTTTTGATCCTCCAGCTTTCAAAGTCAGGACTGAGATATTCAGCAGCACGGGAAATGCTGCATTCCTACAGTAAGAGTCAGGGTTGTGCTGAGGATTACAGAGTCCTTGGCTTACGGGACTCTTGCCCTGGCAGCTTCATCCCTGCCTGCTCAGTACACTGGAGGAGCGTTTCGAGAAAACCTGAAACCAAACTATCCTTTTAGAAGACTGTTTTCTTTCCTTTTCCAAGCAGGCTGGATAGCTGTCAGTGAGTTGTCCATAATAATAATAAGGGTTGAACAGTGATCTTTGTTGACTACTGGTTCCTTTTCTGAGCCGTGTTGTGCAGGCTTCATCATCATATCACAGGGTTAATTTTAGAATGCAAAAAAGATGTTTCTCTGACAGTGAAAACCACCGAGGGGGAGGAAGGCAGCCAAGTACAGGACCTAATTTTCCCCCTTCCTACAAGTGTTTTTTCTTTCCTATGGGGGAGTGTGAGTTTGAATGTGCCATTAGAAACATATTCAGCAAGGGGTTTAGGGCAAAATCTTGCTGTGGTGTTTTTGAAAGGGTTCTCTCCCTGCTACTTGTTTCTACTGGAAGTCATGTGGAATTAGGTTTCCTGAGAGGAAAAAGCAAACCTAGTGAGATCTAGAACAACAAACTGGAATTCCCTTAATTTAATTTCTGGCTGTTTTTTGTGACTGTGGTACACCTGAGAGCTGTATCACCTTTTCTGGGGATGGTTGGGGGTGAATTTCCTGTAGATGAAGCGTTTTGGTGCATCAGCTTGACCTTTTACATAGAAAAAGGGCATGTGTAAATGTCACTTTTCTATAGTAATCAGTTGGGATTATCTGCCATTGTGTTGGGATTTTTCCTCTGCTTTTATAATAGCAGAGATTTTTACAGCAGCTTGACATGTAAGAATGATGGAGGTTTCACTCTCTTACACTGGATAAATTCTTGTCAGTAGATGGGAAGGAGATGATTCATACCTATTAGGACTCTGTGTGTGAGAGAGTTATATTTCTTATTGGATATGAAGTGGAAGATGGAGGATCTCATTTCACTCTGAACTGTTAGAATTCAAAATGTTAAATGATGAGTGTCTCGGGATTTGGGGAAGATATTTGCTGTGTGTTCTGCTCTAATTAATTGTGATGTATGGTGGGGGTTCCTTATTACTTTAATCTGCGGACAGCACCGTTCTCTGATGTTGAAAGTTGAAGAGAGAAAGCATCTTGTCTGTGTGAGGACTCAGCCTGATCTTGCTGCAGAAGTCTCTGAGGAAATGCTGATTGGATATTTTAGATTGCTGACAAAACTTGGCCCTGTAGTTTCAGAGCACAGACCTGACCCTCTCCCTGCTGGCGTAGTTCTGTTGAGATTGATGTCTCTTAGATGGAAAAGCTGCTGCTGTGGGCCCAGAGAGGCTGAAAGGAGATGGATTTGTGTTGTCTGTGAGGTCCTGCTGAGAGAAGAGCCCTGGCTGGCCTCACTGAGCACAGGGCTGTGCCCACATAGCTGTGCTGGCCAGGCAGGCAGAGCTTCACCTTGGGTATGTTTTAACTCCTCGGGTGAGCCTGTGAAATAATGTGAGAGGAACAGTGTTGGCAGGGGAATATGCTGGATAACACATGAGTTTTCAGTGATATTTCAAGGGATCTTTGTTCCTCCATACTTACAAACAGTCACAACTGACAATAAGAAACCTTTTCAAACTCAAAAATCAATGGCTTCAGGCCTGTGGTGTTCACAAAATGTTTTTTGCAGCAGTTTTCACCAGAGTATTACTCTGTCTTTCTTTTAGCCTCCAGGAGTGCATAGAGCATCATTGTGGAGCTACAATATGAGTTCTGGCCTTGGACCACTGTTTTGTTCCAAGTGAGGATTAACTGCTCTCTAATTCTGTTTTAGGGGTGAAAGTACAGTTTCATTCCATTCCTGATCTCATGCATCCCCCAGCTACAATGTTGTGTGAGGACTTGCCATTGGCAAGCCATGAAAATAGAAACCATCCATATTTTATTGACCATTCAGTCTGTCTCCAGTACTTCTTTTGCTTGTGTTTCCCAGAGTCCTGCTGAAGGAAAGATCAATTGCAGGCATATTTTAGTCTGTGATGCTCCTAGTTCTATAATGATATTGCTTTTAATTTGGATACTGTAAAATTGCTCTCTTAGGCTGCTTAGTCTGCATTTACAGCTCTGGTCTTTGGTGGAAGGGGCCAATCTCACTGCAGTGGATGGTGTGTTACTCTACAGCTAAAGCAAGTTGTTCCTGTGCTAGACTTCAGGTGTCTCTTCTTTCTGGGGCAGAAGGACCCAGAGCTCTCAGTGTGGTACAGGTGCAGTGTGTAGGTCTGAACTTTGACAGAGTCTAGAAGTGCAGGAGATCACAAGGATCTTCAAATCTTTAAATCAAGGAGATCACATGATATCTAAATTTTATGGAGAATCTGCTTATGGCAGGAAAATCCTCATTGTGGCTTTGACTTTGCCAGTGCCTCTGGTGTTCACCCTGCCCTGAACTGCACAGCAACTAAAGGTTCTCCAGGCTTGGCTCATAGTTTGCAGTGTTATCTGTCACAGCAGGAATAGACCCAAGGAAGATGAGCAGTGTTCCTCTGTCCCACAAAATGGAACTACTGCCTGAGTTGAGTATTCTCAATTGAAGCTCCTTGCCCTGCCTGACAATATTGTATCCATGCCTGAATATGGTTTGGAAAGTCTCAATATTGTTGCTTTAATCCACTTGCTTATGAAAAAACTTGGAGTTCATGTTCTGGTTTAGATACTGTGCAATATAGTAAAAAAAAAAGCAAAGCAAGAAAACTCCAACCCTGAGCCATTTGGAGAGGTGGTTTTTTCTGCTAAGCTGCAGGCTATTAGATTGCACAGCAGAACTCTTGGTGAGTTCAAAGTGAGTTTATTGTTGCTGTGTGGGTATTTAGTGAGTCAGTGCAAACCTCTTTAATTCTGTTACGTCAGTAATGCAACTTTCATCCTGCTTTTTCAAGTACCCTTTCTCAGGTAACATTAACAGGATTTGCCTGTAATATATAGGTACTAAAACACTTCCAGTATATTAGATTTTTTTGTTTGACTGCAGAAAATAGGCGGGAAGAATTGCCAAATGTGAGTAGGCACTCTCTATCTCTATCACTGCTGTGCAGTTGTTTATAAGTGTATGAACTTGATGGAGATTTGTTTTGATGAACTTTTGCCAGGTTGGCCTTTTGTTCCAACAGCATTATGTCTGACTAAATGAGTCAAATAAACTGCCTTGGAGTTTTCCAGCATGCTGTCTCCCCTCTAGATGAAGAGCAGGTAATCGTGACTCAGTCCTGCCAAATCTATTCCATTACAAAGAATTTCTGGGCAGGTGGCTGTAGAGAAAATCTGTACTGCTCTTGCAAGGATATTTGCTCATGAAAGCCATTCCAGGGACAGTTTTCAGGGAGTACAGGCAGGTGGGATTTCTGAAGGGTCATTTGGGTGCTTTGGACAGTTCTGTCCTCAGGTCTCCACTGCAAAAGTGCCTCCCTGTGCAGAGAGTGTGTGGTGTCACTGCTTGATTGGGCTCCACACCTTTGCATTGACTTATTGTTGCTATTTTCCCTGGAACTGGCTGTACATTCACAAAACTCCTGCTGTCAATGCAGAGAAATGGAAGGGTGCAACTGCATGTCAGGAAGGTGCTTCTCTGCTGCAATAAGTAGAAATAGGAAAGTAAAAATGTTAGTGGAAAGGCCACAAACATAATAATAAGATTATTCTGTAAATGCCCTATTTTTAAAAATGAAAACAAGAAGTCTGATTATAGCCATCAAGAGTATGCATTGAGAGCAGGATACCTAGCTGTACTAAAATGTGCCTGATCAGGCAGGGGCAGGGACTTGGTATAAAATCCCTTTCTAAGCTTTCATTGACAACCTCCTTCAGCTCTCATTTTCCCAATTTGCCCACTTGTGAGATGGGGAAGTGGTTTGTCTTTATTTTTGTAGAATAGTGCAGTCAATAAATGGTCAAAAGAGTGGAACAGGAGCTTGGTATTGCTGTTTAGTTAAATGTGTGTGCTTGCAAACAAAATCAGCAAGTTGGCATTTGGTCAAGAGAAGCAGCTTTCAAGTTTAGAGGTACGGACTTCTGAATCCAGTAAGAATATTGAATGCAACCCAGATGGCATCCTGGAGGGAAGTTCTGTGGCATCAATTAGCTTGTAGGTGACCATGCTTCTAGCCAACTGTGAGTTACTTGGCAGCTTGCCACTTGACTGCTAGTGAAAATTCAAGAGCAATGAGATGAATTAAAGTTCCTCAGAGACAAAGAGAAAGATGTCTTCACTTGAGAAAAGAGATTTGTGGATACTATTTCTTAAATTATTTAAGCTGTCTGCTTTTGTACAGCCATGTATCTCAGTCTCACTTATATACATTTCTTTGCTGACTTTGTATATGTAAACCCATTTAAAACTTCTCTTAAATTTCACATTTAATTTGTTCTGAAGAAGAAATCTGCAAATAAAAGGGCCACCAGTAGCTGGACCAGTGCCCAACAGTGCCCTTGTAGCTACTAGAAGGTGAGCTTCATTTAATATTTCCCTCTGGAAATGATATTCTTATCTAGATTTTAGGACTTCTGTATTTCTGCTAAGACTAAATGAAGTTGTTGCACTCTGGACTCAAAAAAAGCTGCCAAATCCTGAAGAGCTGGCTGCATTGTAATAGACGATATTAGCACAGTTTCAGATCATCCCACTGGGGACTGAGTCTAAGGAGCAGTAAGAATAAACACTTATATGGACAGATGTGATTCATCTGATATTAGAATGAGCTGGGACCAGTTTTTGTTGACTTTATTCATCAGTAACAGAAATGCTTCTGCATGGCTTTTCTTTTTTTAAAAAGTTAATTTTAAAGGGTCTTGAAATTATCTGTGTGTCTCAAGTGACAGCATTTCAGATGTCTTTTGCATCTGTGCAGTGAGGGATAATTAGGTTTGTAGAGCAGATGTTGTGGAAGCCTGCACTGCAGCATGCCTGCCTGTTTCTGGCCACAAAGATTTACTCCTGGGTGCACTTCCTTTCTTTTTATGTAGGAGAATGGCAAATTCCCAGTCTTCTGTATGCAGTAAGAACTTCAAGATCTCATACCAGATTTAAGCAGTAAATGCTTCACTAAGAGCTTTAGAAATGAGTGGTTTTACTCTCAAGAATTTATTTCAGCTGCTTAGCACTGAGTTTTTACTCTGCACTGAAATGTGTTGTGGCTTTTTCAAAAAGAGCAGAAGTGCTTGCAAGTAAGTACTGATGGTGAGATTTTTCACTCTGTTCTCCTGAGACGTAACAATTTGAAAAAAAAAAAAGTCCCCGTGGAAAACAGAATGATACCATTATCCCAGAATTGCATTCTGTTGTGTACAACCTTGTGCTGTGCTGCTTGCTAAAGGGAGAAAAAGGATTTTATAAATAGCCAGCTAGGAACAAGGCTATGAACTGTAAGTATGGATGTATGCTGAGAGTGACCTAGGACTGGCTTTATACAGTACAAATTGTTCTTCATGACACTTCTTGGTCTGGAAATGTGATTTTGTTCAGTTTTATCACATCCCACAAGGTTGTGTGCTTCTCCCAGTGTAGCTGTTAATGAAAGAAACAATGTTTTGATTTTGAAAGCATTACTTTTGGAAAGCTATTAAGTGGAGGTCGCCTTTTTTGTCATAAAGTTACATCTGAGTTTTTAATGAACTGCCAGTATTGTGTGCAGAGGTGCTTTCCCTCCTCTGATCAGATGTGCCTGTTTGTCACCGACAGGGCTTAGAGAGTTGATCTTCTGCCTTTCAAATGCCACCCACTTGCTTTCATTCCAGGGGGGATCGAGGCTCTTTCAGAAATGACTTTGCTGGGTCATTCTTCCTGGCTTTACTCCTATACAGCACACAGGTTTGTTTTCACAACTTCAAAGAGATGTGGTATGAGAAACAACAACACCTTCAAGGAAGGACCTGGAGACACAGCACTAAAAAATAAAAGCTTTCAAAGCTTCCCAGGAGTGCATGTATGTGGAAAAATACTACATGCTCAAAGCAATACAGTGGGAATTGTATTGGGATGTGCTTTCAACTGAGCATCAGAAATGGGCATGAGTTTTATATTTCTGCTTACTGATGCTTAGTTGGGTCAGTTATGTTCCAATTCAGAGCAAACTCATCTTCAATTTGAAGTTACTGGAAGTGTCAGGGACTTCCTCGATCTGATTCTTGCTTTCTTAGTGACGACTGAAGGAAGAAGCATGGGCAAGCAGTCTCAGGCATTTTACAAGGAAACCCAAAACATATTTTTAGATCTGATTTTTTTAAAAATGCCTGCTGAAAAAGCTTTCTCTCTCTGCTTTACACAAGAATGAACCTGGCAATCAGATACTTGTATAAATAAAACCTGAATCTCACTCAATCAATATTTTGTTCCTCTCTTGGCTCATATAGAATAAAATCACAGAAGAGCTAGTTAGTTTTCACAATTAATACTGATCTTGCAATGACAGTCATGATTTTAAGAGTCACCTGATGTCTCTACAAAGTCCTGGTCAAAGAGTTTTTTCCTTTCTCCAGAGGTTGCATTGCCATGGCACTGTTCTGCTCTGAAGATTTTATTTTTCATATCACTTTTGGCAGAATTATGTTTGAGAGCTGCACGTTTCTCCTCTTTAAATATCGCAATAATTTGGAATTTGTCCTGACAATTGAGTCATTTGAGTGACTTTCCTCTCATCTTCCATACAGGGTGAATCCTCCTTGTGCTTGCTGCACAGGAACATTCAATTCCTTCCTCTCATTTACTTTCAGCAATTTCTGCAGTTTTCTCTCAGGGGCTGTGAGAGAGGGGAGAAGCAAATAAATAAGGTAGAGGGTTGCTATGAATGTACAATTTCTATTGCTGGCAAAGCTAAAAGTCTGTTTCAGTTTTCACTTGACCTTTCCAAAGAATCTCTCCAAAAGGTTCTATTATCTTGTCAGAGCTGTGCTCCAAGGATACTGGATGAACTATCAAAACCCAAAGCACTCCAGACCTTTCCACATGCAACAGCAGCTCTGCAAGGAGGAGTGGGAGCAGTGCCTACTCCTCCTGTGGGAAACAGCAGGGAGATCTTGCAAGGGGCACTGTAATATTTTAGTACCTGCTAGGATAGTTTGTTTTCTTTTGACCTCTGAGGCAGAAAAATCTCACAACGCTGTAAAAAATTCGGAAACTCAGCTGCTGATCATCAGCACCAGTAGCTGAACTTTGAATCCGATGCAGCCAAAGGTGTCTAACACACATTTTATATTGGGATGTTTCCACATAGAAGATTATTATTTTTCAGAGTAGAATAGATCTTGATTTAACCTCTGGGCCCTCTACAGTGTCTCTTGTGGTGCTGTGTTATTGGTCAGTGTAGAAAGTCCAATTTAATCCTCAGTAAGAATTTGAGCTTCTGTGACTTTCACATTTCAGAGTCAGCTCTGCTCTCCTCTGGGATCATCTGGTGTGGGTTTATGCAGGAGCTGGGATGACATTAATTTTTCCATTAACATGTGACAATTGCTCATGCTCCTATCTCCCCCGCCCCCAAGGTTTTTGGCATGGTACTGCATTCCTATCAAGTCATTGCTCTTGGGCTCATAACTTTCCTAATCTCATGGGACATTTTAAATTCAGTTTTTCATCATGGTGGGTACTACTTGTTGGTTTTGTTGAATATCTGATCTGAGTTTCTTTAAAATGCTTTTCATATTTTGTAGGAATGACATAAGGAGGACTCTTCTCTTACCCTCTGGTCTAGTGGTGACTCAGCAGCTGCCTGGAATTCAGGTCAAGTGGCCCGGGGTGATTGGTGCTGGTAGTCACAGGTACAGAGACCAGAAAAGAATGTGTGGCCTGGAGAAGGACGTCTGTGTTCCTGTTCCCTGCTTAATTCCTGTATTTAGAGTCATCTGGCCATCTTTGCCTTTATGTCTGCAAACAGCATGATGACAGAATCTCCCCTGCAGACTTGTTTTGGCTGCACCAAACCAGAGGGAAAATGTGGTTTGTTTTCTTTGCCTTTGAAGTCCTCCTGCAGAAAGGGAGCAGGACATGGGGGCAGAGCTTACGAAAGAAAAATCCGTTGGGTGAGTTCAGCCTCTGACCACTTCCCTCCCAAGTAGGAGTGACACTTTTTGGTGACTACTTACACTGACTAGAGATAGAGCAGTATTTTAAGTGCAAAGTATTTCATAGGCAGTTATCAAACCAGAGCTATCCAGCTGTACCTTCTGGGTGTTTGATAAAGTCTTTAATTGAATCTCCATCTTTTCAGACCAAGTCGTCACAGCAAGGTTTCAGGACTTCTAATTTCTTTCTCTTCCATTTGGCTTTAGTATTACACAAACCTTTGGTCTGGTGCCTCATCTGATTACCTCCCATTTAGTACTCTTCTGAGATGAGTACCTGAAAAGCACAACCAATCCATGACACTAATGCCACTAATTGCAACTAATGAGTGTGTTTAAAACATTCTCACAAGCAAATCCAGACCCAGCCTAACAGTAATTCTGGTTTGTGCCTGAAGCTATAGATACTCTGGTTGGGCTGTCAGTGCATCTCTGACCACCACGAAACAAGATCTGTGCACAGAATTTGCTTTCCTTCAGTGAGGATGCTAATTCAGAGTTCTCTCACACAAGCTGTCATCTGAATTTATTAATAAAGTCCCTATAAAGATGATAATCTTTGAGACCTACACTTCGTTTTCCAGCTTGATTGTAATTAATCAGCTGGTTTGATTAGTAGATGTTAACAAGAGATCTAACAGAAAAGCAATGTGATCATGTAATCATCATGACTTTAAGATGCAGACTTGACTTAACTGGAATTCCTCCTCTGTCTCTGCCAGGAGCAGGGGTAAGTTACAAATATGTGACAGTGCTGAGTTCTGCTGTGAACAAAGGGTACCACTGATGGATCCTGGCTCCCTGTGAATGCCATACAGGAAAGATACTTCCAAAATACAAGACCTATCAATGTTCACAGCTCCAAAATAATGAAAAGTTGAACCTTTAATGGTGCAGTTGGCTGTAGTCTTTTTGTTTAAAATCATTACTCCTTGTCCTATCACTACAGGCCCTGATAAAATGTCTCTCTACATCTTTCTTGTAAGCCCCTTTATATATTGAAAGGCTGCTATGACGTCTCCTGTAGGAGCCTTCTCTTCTCCAGGAATCTGAAGAATGAGTCTATCTTCTGCAGTAAAAGGACCCTTGGATTCTGTGATATGAGTTAGGAGTAGCTATTCAGCAAAAAAAAAGGGAGAAAAATGCGAGGATGGGAGAATTCCAGTGGGCAAATTCCAGAGGACATAAAGCAGTAAGAATGTACAAACCCAGTCTGCTCATGGAACAGAAATTCCAGCTGTATTTGAATCTGAGAGGGAGGCCCTGGCAGATAAACGCTGTGGGCCCTGATTTGGTTTGGAGCAAAGGCTGGCTGGGGAGCAATGTTTGGAAGCTTGGGGTTCTGCCTGCTGCCAGGCTCTGTCTAAGGGGCTGCTCACTCTGTGCTGTGGGATTTTCTGGTGTCTGTCAGTGCTGAGAAGTGTTCATTAAAGGAGATGGTGCTGGTGTCAGACGTCCACATGCAGGGTTGTCACAGTCTGGTTATTCTGCAAAGATTAGTTCTTTTATTGACTCCTTGCTGAAGATTGGCATGCGTTTCCTGAGGAAAATCTGGACATCCTGCCCTAAAAATAGCTGAAGACAACTGGCTTCTGAGGAGTTTGCAGTCAGTCTGTGGCCTCAGAGGAAACAAATCTGTTCATGAGCTTCTGGTGAGCCTATCCAATATGTGACTCTGTCCAGTCTTTTACATGTTCTCTTAGCCCAAAGCTTTGACTTGTTCACCAAATCACCCCAAGGGCAACCTCTCTCAAATTCAGATAGGATTTAGGAGGCCAGTGTGTGACTGTACCCTCGTGCTGGCTGTAGCTGCTCCAGTTACAGTGCCACAGTGGGATTTAGGATGTGCAACCCATAGTAGCCCATGGCTTGGTCTGAGCTGTCAGGCAGTTGAAGCTCTGCTGGACTGGGCTGTGTTCACAAAATTGTGATGTGTCCATGTAATCAATGAGAAAAATCAACAGGAGCCAGCATGTGTACACAAGTGGACAGGATTGATGGCTGTGTAACTCACTGGCCTGGGACAGGTCTGCATACCAGGGAAGGTAATAAGCAGCAGTATGGACAGTGAGAAGTGGAGGTGTAAATCATTTGCTATGTCTTTGTCTACTGACTTTTGGGAAAAGTGTGACTCCAATCAAATGGGAATGGCTGTGATGTGATGGCAGAGCTGTCAGTGAATTGAGGTGAGGTGTCTGTGCTTCACTGCTTCTCAGAAATTGGTCTGTCCTTGGCTTCAGCTGCATTTTTATGTGACATTGGAAAAATGGCTTAACCTCTCTGGGCATCATTGCTTAAAATGGAAATGTAAATATTTTTGCCAACCTTTGTGAGCTATCACTGGATTAATGGATAAAAATTGCTGCATAAAGGGTGAGCATCATGTATGATGCATTTAATCTTGTTTACTTGCAGCTGGGATACCTCGAAATGTCACAACTGCCAGAAGTGTGCAGGGGGACCTACCGTGTTTGCCTGTGCCAAGGTACCTCCAAAACTAACTTCACGTGTAAATTCTTCAGATTGGTTTAAAAACATATTTTAAATAGGTTTTATTTAGTGTTTATAGTGCAGAACTTCACTTTCTCTAATGGATTCCCTGAGCTCCACACTTTCAAAAATTGCTTAGGAAGATGAGAGCATAGACACTGACAACCATGGTCTCCAGGAACAAACTTGGGTAGGCAGAGGAAAAGCAAACATATCATGGTACTTCCAGATAACACATCTTCTGCTTTATTTGTTTCATTCCTTGAATCTTTAGCCTCCTATTTTTAAGCAAGCTATTTGCATGCAATGTCATTTTAATTACAATATTTACAATTACAGTAAGTGTAGTATCTTAATTGTTTTTAGTGAGAAAAAGAGTCTAGATACAAAAAGTGACATCTCTCTCAACGCCTAGAATTAGCAGTCCACACTGAACCTTGTCCACTGGACTGGCTTGTCTCTGAGGGTGCCCCAAACCCTGTTTTTCTGGTGTGAAAACCTCTTGCTTTTCTGTTGGGGCATCATCATCCAATCCTCCAGTTTACAGCTTGGCTGCTTCCATCCCTGAGCTGGTGTTCAGCCCTTGGATAGTTATGGAAGTGGTGAGTTTTGCTGCCAGGCTGTTGCATGTCTGTGGATTTTGTGCTGCAGTGGTTGTTCGCTGTGCTCTTCAGACACATCCTCCTGTATCAGACAGTCACTGTTCCAGAGTGATTTGGAAATCTTGCAGCCTTGTTCTTAGGGACAGTTACACTGGAGAGACAAAGCCCTTCCCAACCAAAACAACTCGTGGAAATAAAGGGCCAGTGGGAGAGCACAGACTGGGGCAACACATGTGGAAAATCTGGCTTGTCCAGTGCCACTTGGTGGTTCTGTGTTGGACCAGGGCATCCTCGTGTTTGGCACTCTACAAACATAGCAGAGACCTGGCTCTGTGATTTTTAATTCTCTGCTAGATTCTGACAGCTGGGAAGAAGCACAAAGACAGTCTCTTGTAGGAGTAGGGTACAATAAGGGCAGAACAAATGTCTGTGAGTATCAGTCCATATCCTTGTCTGTGTGATCTTGGCTATTTCTTCTTCAGGTCTCTTGGATGTATTGGTAGAATCATGTTTTCTTTCTCACTGCTGGAAAAACTTCATGTGGCAAATGTGGTGTGACTCAAGCTGTGATTGGCAACAACTGAGATTGTCTCTCAAAACCTTGTTGGGGTTTGTTTAGGACTCAGAGAAGAACAACAGGGAAGGGTTGGGGCAGGAAAGAATCAGTAGCCAGCAGTGTTGTGACAGGTCAAGGTCATCACAAACCCCTGGCATTCAGCTGGGAGGAGGATGTTGGGGTGTTCATTTTGATTCCTTAAACCACAAGGGCTGTCTGCTTTTGTTAGTAGGCTTCCCTGTTATCCCACAATCCCTCCAGACACTTGAATTTGTCTGCACTTCTGCCTACATGGTCGGGGGTGTCGGGAGGCTTCTTGTTTCAGAGGCACTTGTGGTCTTTGAATGCAACTTTTTACCCTAATGTGACAAAAAGGAGGCACAAGGCCAGAAATAGCACGCTGTGCTGTTTATTGCTTGATTTATTTGTGGCCATGTCTGTCACACAGATGCCAATATGTTTTATCTTCATTTACAATAGCCCAAAATGTTTCACCTGGACTGACACAAGGTCCTAGACCAGACAGGGAGGTTCCATAGGGAGGTTTTTCTTAGCATGTAGCTTGTTGATGTGATTTTTTTTTTTTAACCCCTGCTTCTCTCTCAGACCCTAAGTTCACTTGTAAAGCTGTGCATGTTTTCCATGCACAGTTTGGATAATTAAAAATAGCTGCTCACGGTGCTTGGCTTCTGTGCAGTCTTTTATCAATAGTGCCTCTGAGAATACCTTGTGTTTGGATGAGTGGTTTTAAATAGAGTGGTGAGAACTGCAGGGAAGACAAACCAAACAGGCTTCTTTTGCAGCGATCTTTCTTTACTTTGAAATGCCTAGAAATAATTTTTGAACTGAAAACAAAACATACTGGTATTTTCAATTTAATGACTTCTTGTTAATCTTGTTTTCTAATCATTATTAATTTTTCTTGCTGGTGGAAGAGTTCACAGGTCTGATGTGGGGGCTCATCCTCATTATTCTGTTCTGTTATTCTCAAAAATCAGATTTGTTACTTGGTGTGCAACAGGCCAATAATTACACACTGAGCAGACATAGATTGTTTATTTTAGAGCTGCACAAACCTGGGTGCTCAGTGGTATTCCACAAATCAAGCACACCAACTATCAAAACTTTTACTATTTATGCATTTCAGCAAACAAAGGAATTAGTGTTCATTGGCTACAAGTGACATAGTTCTCTTATTAGTTAATATTCTATTTTCTATTGGTTAATAATTCTCTCGCTTCTCATGCTAATTAGGCCGCATGCTCAGTCCCTCTCTCCTTTTGAGTCAGTGGGTTTCTTGGGTCAGTGGTCACGATCTGCCCCTGCCAGAATTATTTTTTACCCAGTTGGAGCTGATTTCAGCACAACTGCTGAGTTGGCTTTATTAGTTTTCCCCTTATCTCAGGAGTTGTGCAAAATGCCCTTGTGGCCCATAAATTCTGCATTCTTTGTGTCCACTCTCAGTGGTACCTCCTTCTCCCCAGCCTTTGTTAACCCCCACCCTGTGTCTGAGATAACTGAAACGTGCCCAGCCCTAAACCCTTATCAGGGCAATTCTACCAACAAGTAATTTGTTTTTCTAACACCTGGACATCACTTAGAGCTTATTAGCTGCTCTCAGTTTCAGTTAAATCTCCCTTATTGATTAGGCCTGGAAGTATACAAAGATCAAACATTAAAGAAAAGCCTTTTTAAAGAAAATTTTACATATTCCACATTTGCAGTGAAGAACACGGTATGGTGGGCTGAAGAGGATGGTGCCAGAAGCTAGATAGAAAATCATCAGTGAAAGTTGCTACATAATCCCCTTCGGTGCTTATTTTGGGCTCTGAAACTGAAGACATTATATCTTATTAAAACTACAATTCCCGTTTAATAAAAAACTCTGAATTTACTTACAGTCAAAATAGTTGCCTAATTTCTTTTCTCTCTTTCTGCAGAAACCTCCTTCCTCCAACCCCAAATCTTGGACATATGTTTTCTACTGGAAGTCGATTTGATGTGTACAATCTTTCACTGATTTATTTGTGACTTTTCAGCTTCCTAGTCTGCCAGGATCTATCTATTGTAAGACATTCAGAATTCCTAATTTCCTTTTTTTCCTGTGCCATTTACTACATCAAAATACGTTCCCATGCTTTCTTTCTACCTCCTCTGTATGTTAAACAGTTCAGGCTCGCTGGAGGCAATAGGAATATAAAGGAATTGCTGTTGTCTGTGGCATACTCAGACTGTGAACTTAAATTTTCAAAGCCTTTGTTCCAATATGTTTCATGAGTGAAGCATTCACTTAAAGAAGGGTGGGTAGATGTACAGGAAAAAGGTTTCTCCTCTTTAAATGCAAATTTTGAGTCTTTTATGCTATTTCTCAGAAAAATCTCATGTAAGTCTCAGTATCCTATTTCTTTCTAGAAAAAGAAGGGGACACTCATCTGAACATGCAGAATATTGCATAAACATGGGAATTTTAAAATTATTATTTTTTTTAATAATCAGGAAAGCCCTCCTAATAGAAATTGAATAAACCTACACCCCTGTAGTGTTGTGTTGTAATCATGACTTGCAAATCTGCATGAGTAACCTTGTCCTGTGCAAAGCTTTCTGACTTTCTAGGAAGCTTCTGGCCTGAAGAACTGGAAATGAAAGGTGGTACTTTTTTTTTAAGCATGTCCATATTCTCAGAAGTGAAGAACAGAATTGTGTGTGTGTGCCTTTTCTGCCTGGTAATTAATGTTATATATTACTGCAGTATTGGGTTTTTTCCATCATTGACAGACATGGTGCTGTCTGAGCCATTGATATTTTGAGTACCCAGAGTTATAGGTGGGCAACATGATACGTTTGTTACTGTCCTAAGTCATTTTGGTACTGATTTAATTTAATTCACCAACTGCAGTTAGTGAATTTCCAATGCTGACTTTGTTGATTTATACATTGGGACAGAAAAATAATGTATATGGTATTATGTATTGTAGAATAACTGTGGAAACATTGCTAGGAAAGCATGAAAGTGGAAAAAAATAATAAAGCCATAAAGGCTTGGTGATGTTTTTTACTCCATTTTTCTTCCCTGTCCCCCATTTTGCATTCATACTGCAGAGAAGTGAAATGAGAATTGGGTTAGGGGTGAACAACAGCAGAAGTAAATCCCCAAGGAAGAAAAAATCTCCCTGTGTGTGTACAAATACACAGGAGGATGTGAATGCTTTCTCCAAGAGTTTGCTTCCTAGAGAAAAGCTCATTTACACCCTCACTGATGGTAGGGCTTCCTACCATCAGCTTCCCATCGCTGCTGACACCCAGAGCAGACAGCAGAGTTCCAGGATGTCTCTGCTGACCCTGTGTTCATGAGCAGGCAGCTGTCAGTCTGGGCTGTGGATGGTTTGCAGTGTCAGTCTTTCTGCCTTCACTCCTCTTGAATTTAAATGGAAATTCCATGGATAATCAAGGCCTAAACCCTGCTAAGTGCTGACACAGCAGCAATGCCCAGCTCTTCTGCTGGTCTGACTGGCAGTGTATAAGAAGCTAAATGAATATTAATGCTTTCCTGTCGACCAGCAGCTTGGTTTACTTGTCTCTTTCATCTTCTGCAATGAAGTATGTGCTTTCTGGTTGGGTCATTAATGAAACAGCTAGTGGGTGATTTATTTCACCCAAGGTACTAGTTGGCCATTGTGTCTCCAGTGTCAGCAGTGAATGGCTTTTTTGCTGTTGTCATGGTCTCCCCCTCGGTAATGACAAGGATTCAGGAGAATGCAAAAGACCAGTATTGTGGGGAACTTGCTTACCACAAATCTTGCTCCTATTGTGCTCTTAGTGCTGTTTCCAACTGGACATGGATACTCCTTTCCTGGGGGACACCAAGACCTCCTAGGCCACTTGGTAAGAATGCAGGGACTTTGTCACATCCCTTGTGGTGCAGGGCAGATGACTGCTATAGTCAATACAGCAATATTGACTATATATAGTCAATATAGCACAAATAAATATATATATATATGTATGTATATATTCCAGGCTGCTGAAGATAGATGCTGTCTGTCCTCCTTCCTAGTCTGGAGGCTCTTACCAACCATCTCTGTGTGTCTGGTGTCTGTGTGGTTCCAAGTCTTGGCTTAGTTTGGGCTGCCATGGGAAAAAGCACTTATTACCTGTTAGTCCTAGGAAAATATATTATTTAGAGTAACTAAGTTGCTCTATAGTCCAAGTCAAGTGTGAACTAAACAATTTTAATGCAGTGAGCATGAGAAAATGATCACCTGCTCTGAATATAAGATCTATTAGAGATTCTATAAGATCTCTAGATCGTTATATTTAAGGTTCTTCGTCTAGGGAGTGTCAGAAATGGGCTCAAGTTACTTATTCTGGATCTGGACCACTGTTCAGGTCAGTTACCAAGATAATCTGGTTCAAAAATAGCTCAGCAGTGAACTATGATGTAGCAAAGAGAGTCCTGGCATATTAAGACACAATAAAGCTCTGAAATAGATATAACATAGGTGGCTTAGACCAGCAGGTTTCATTAGTAAAATGAATGTGTTCCCTTCTCATGCTAATTTGGGGATATAATAATCTTTACCACTTGTTTGCATTCATTAAAAAATCTGGAACAAGTCCTGGTTCTAGGGCATTTGTTCCCTCTCCTGTGGTTTTAGTGGAAGCTGCACATGCATGTGCTGGGTACTGCTGAAGTGGCTAAAACAGGACTGCAAATCCTTGCTCGTGGATATGGTCTCTCAAGAACATGATTACAGATCTAAATGAGTAAGTATATCATCTCAAAGCCTTCTGCACAATGTACATTTTCTTGTATGCAGATGAATTTTTCTGCTTTCTCCTTGTTCTTTCTCCTCTCCTGATTTTTTTCAGGCACATTTTTGCCATCTGCTGTCAAAAAATTTGCCCCTTCATTAAGATGGCAACTTTAAAAGACACTGAAAAGCTGAAATAACCATTTCAGCTGGTATAAGCAATTACAGATATTTCCACACAGCAAAATGACAACCTCAGTGAAGCTTGGACAATTGCTACATAGATGTTAATCAAGAGGGACATGGGCGGATTCCTGAATTATTAAAAATGCAATAATGTTTCTGAAGCCTTGATATGCCCTAGTGAACCATGCTTAGGGAACAGATTTTGCCTGTCCCAAGCTCTCTTATCTGGTGCAGCAGATAACTGAGCAACCTTCTCTCATTGCCTTTCATCATTTGGAACATCTTTTCAGCTTTGAATTTCCGAGGCTGTTTCATTGTGCTGCCATTCCCCCTCCCACCCTTCGGCTTTGTTTGCTTGACAAGGAGAAAAGGCAGAAAGTGAAGCACAGAGTCACATTTCCATAAGCTTACACAAACTCTTTCTTTCTTTTTCTTTTTACTCCAGACAGGGTGCTTATAATTAGTCATCCCTGCTGTGGTTGAAGCGGCGTTTTTAGAAGAAAGCTTTGGTGGTTTCTTACCAGCAAGAGTGAAAAGTAAAACTCATGCAGTTCATCATTAATTTGGGGAATACTTGTTAGCCTCATAATCCAGGCAAATAATTTCCTTCAGCCATGTTTGTTAGAAATACTGGAGCAGAGACCTAGTGGTACTTTTCCCTATCATGCTGAGATCAGACAGTGCTGGCAGCATTTGGTGTCTTGAAGCTGAATGCAGAATTAAAAGCTTCTTAATAAAGCAGGCTATTAAAGTGGCACTGAGGAAACTCGTTACACTGCTTAGTGGTTGGGTGGGGTAATCTGAGATTCAGCTTTTAATTAAAAGTGGACCCGCTTTACAGAATGCAGGCCTGGGTTGAGGTGGTGTTTTGTGTGTGTATTTTAAGTCCTCCTGAAACTGGCAATACTGAGCTCTTGGGTTTTGGCCAATGAGCAGTTCTAGTGTTGGGAGAGAGAAGAAAGAGAAGTGGTGAAATGAAACTTGAAAGAAATTTTCGTTCCTACATGGGAAGTCTTGAGTGTAAATGGTATTGCAGACTCTTCCTGGTAAGAATTTTAGATTGACTGTTTTGGTAAGATGTGAAATACATGATTATTAACCTTTTAGTCTAAGTGTTAAAAGAAGTTATTTCTGTCACTGTTCTAAATAGTAGCTGGGTCATTATCCTGTCTTGTAAGGAGCTAAAATGTTATCTATCCTTCTTTAACCCTGCAAAGCTTATTCTCTTGTCCTTTTTTTAGTAGAATAGGAATGAAAAGAATATACTGAAAAGTATATAGACCCTGGCTATGGAAGTCATGTTGTGTTGGAGCAACTGAAGGGACAAGCCCTTGTAAGTGATGCACAAATTTCTCTTTGATTTCACTCGGGCAGTTGAGTCTCCAGTGCTTGTTGGGGTTCATGGCTGAGTGTACAAAGCTGAGCTCCAAGTGCAGCTTAGGTGTAGTGTGAGTTAGGACTTGTCTGCATCTTCTAATGCAAATTGCTTGTGTGAAAATCAGACCCTCACTGCTATATTTGCCATACAATAGATTCTTAAACTGTTGATTCCCATTTAATAGATGTAATATAAACACCCATTTTTCAAATCTGCCTTGTTTCTTCTCTTTTGGTAATCAGAGACAAGTTCGGTTATTTCCTGCTCTGAACCTGAAATTGCATTTTTAAGTTCTGTTTAAATTTTTTCTACAAAATCAGTTCTTTCTGGAAACTTGTACCACTGCTTGAATGAGAAATGGTTCAGAATTTCTTGATCATTCTGTGGGGGAGAGGAACAAAATTAATAAAAAGGGATTTGACTTTCTTAAGCAGTAGAGATTCAGAATTTGAAAGGTAACCAGTGCTGTGCCTAGCATTACTTAGTTTTTCTTGAAGTAACTGAAATTCCCCTTTAAAGTCCACTACACAACAGATTTACACTTAACTGAGTTTTAATTGACTCTTTTATTATTATAATGATGGGAATAATGTTTGGTAAATGTATTTTCTAGTTGCTGACTTTGGTAATAAAAACCAGCCCTAGAATGCAAAAGAGAGAGAAACTCAGTTTTGTGGAAATAGGCTGTCCTTCCATTGTAAAGATAACAGGGTCTTCTTTTAACCTTGCGTGGCACTCCCCAGCTTGTTTCCTGTCTTTTCTTCATTATTTTGGCTCCTTGCCTTGAGGAGGAGATGGCTTTTTAATACAGCCACTAAATTCCACCAACTCAGAATCTTTCAATCCAATTACTATGGTACATTAGCTCTTGACTCTCTCCCTCTGCAACTATAGCACTTGTGAATCAAGTGTTTGTTTTTCATTGCAAGGTTTTTTTTCTAGAATCAAAGGATTTTCTCTATTTTTTTCTTACGCCTTAGCTGGCATTGTCAGTAGGACTCTCAAATGTTAATGACACCAGGCCTGAATAAAGCATCAGCTCTGCACTGGCTGCTGTGCTTTGCAAGATAAAGCTCCTTGTAAAGTTGAGCTTGGAGACAAAGCAAAGGTTTATATCCCAGGGCTTGAATATGGCTGGAAAAGGGTTTATCCTATCTTTGTCCAAAAGAGGAACCTGTCCACTTTCCCCCTCAGGAATAGTAATATTAGCTTAGCACAAGAGTTTGTATCATAGACAGCTGTTTGAAGACAAAGCACAGAATGATAAACATAATTGTTAAATCTAAGGAATGTGCCATAAATTCCAAGAGAGACAGTATTATTGTCTGGAAAGGATAACAATCCTTTCTTGTAGAAATGCCAGTTTTGAAATAGTTGTGCTTGGGGTGGTACAGCTCATGGATGAGCACAAGATATTTATTAGAAATTATCATGGGATTTGTTTTTCAAATTCTAACCTCGCAGGGGGTTCCATTGAGTGCCCTCAGCATGGGGTGTGGTTTGACTTGGAGAAGGGAGGGCTTGGCCTTTGTGTTCCACTGTTTCTCCAGTGTCTCCAGAGCCTGGCTGGATCCAGGATCCCTTCAGGTGAGGGATCCTGCCCTACTCTGTGCCATGCAGGAATGTCACTGTCCTGGCCAGGAACCACCACAGTGTGATCTGGTGTGGTCCTTGCACATCCAGGATGTCCTTGGTCTTCTCCTTTCCTTCCTTCCCCAGCTCATCCCCCATCCTGAGGGAACTCCACAGCCATTGCCATAGTACACATCAGCCCCAAAATTATTATTATACTTGGACAGAACCAGTTTTGAGATGTAGCATTTGTGTTCTGTGACTCGTTCTAGTTTAGTCTGTGAAGTTCGGCAGAGAAAACTGTGGGAAACTGTGATGCCTACCTGGATATTCCTTCTAGTACAGAACTTGGTTTGTGTTTAGCTGGACAGGTTTTTGCTTCCAAATGGGAACTTGATTTCTAAGACAGTTTCTACTGCAATTTATACCGAAAAGTCTTGGAAATAGCTGGGGCTGGATGCACTGTGAATACTTTAAAGCAAATCCTGGGTTTGTGCTCCATTCCCTGGTATAGGAATTGAGCATCTGTTTTGACTGGCAAGTGTCCCTCAGCTGTATTCACACATACAACATCACATGGGAGTTTGTGGACAAATGAGATGCATCCATACAAAATCCCTTGTACATTCAAAAATGTGCAAATGCCTTTACTGTTGGTAATAGAAAGAGCTGAACGAAATATGCCAAATGATATGGAATAAATTAAAGTATGACAGCATTTTTGTTATAAGTAATATATCAAAGTTATAGCCTGCTGACGATAGATTGGAAGTTTTGAAAGCCTCTTTTGTTATATAAATCTAAAAAGGCGATTAAATACTAAATGAAAGGTAACTTGAAATGTAGGCAAACAAGAGGTAGGGTGATTACCTGGTGTGCTACATGCAGTTAATGTGACTTAGGCAAGGATGTTGAGACACACAGTACATGTTCATTTTGAACTTTACTTCTTCACACCTGGGAGATTGTGGGATTCATTATTTACTGGCAGGTGATTCCTCCTGGATGTGCAGGTATCTGTTGCTGTGTGAGTGACTGCAGGTGGCTTGTCACCATTGAAGGAGCTACTAGGGAGCAGTGGAACTGCTTCATGTCTCTCAGGGCTCATACCTTTGAAATCTTTCATGGATTCTGCAGTGGATTATACCATTAAAAATGTAATGGGAATAAACACTCTTAATCCTTCAAACCAGCAATATGTATTTGAATCACTAATCATCAAATAAATAGTAAAAGCATATTTGGAAAAATTGTATAAAGTTTATGTTGTAAATGCATGCGGTAGTTTCAGGAAAGTATTTTAAAGGAGATTTTAAGAAGATTGTATTTAACAAAATAAATCTCAAACTCTGAATAGAGCAAGATCCAAATTTAAGGAAACTCAACAATGTAGAATTTAATTTCCAGTCTTTGCACCCATCTCTTGTATAGCCAGAGGTTTACATACTTCCAGCATTCCCTGTTTTTAGCAGCATTCTGCTGCTTTGTTGGATGAATTAAAGCCTGCTGTTAGCTCACTTCTTATAAGCAGCCTCCCTGAGCTTCCTCTGAGGCAGTTTACAACTCTGTACTGTCTTTTACTCCATAGCTGCATCACAGATGGGTTTGGGTTTTTTTCAGTGCAACACAGCATGATTCATTTTTATAGGGAGGCAGGCTTTATGTATGCACTGGATGAATCTAGCTCATGGGAAAACCAAGCCTTTCCAAATTTTACAATGAAACATGGCACTTATTAACCATCTTGCCTTGCAAGGAAAAAAAATACTTCAGCTATCTCACCGTCGCTTCAGATTCTGTATTGATTCTTTGTTGTATATATGGTGTGGATTAAATTCCCATTTAAGCTTAGCTTTGGGTTCTACTCCTTCACTAAAATTAAAAGGTTGTGTCACTTCAAATACTGATATCAGAGTTTGGTCTTTCCTCCCTTTAAGAGGGAGAAGACTATCCATATATGTGTACATACACACATGCAAGTATAGTAATTATCCAATCAGTGTATTTTCAGAGTGATTCCCAATGTGTGGTTTTTCTTATTCAATCTTCATTTAGTTTGTGGTTTTTCTAGATATGTCTTTTATTGTCATCACTATCTTGATGTTCCTAAGAATGGTTATAAAGAAAATCGCACCAGCACATTGATAATTTAATTACATTTTAGAAAGGAACTGTGCGAAGAAAGACAGACAAACAAATGAACATTTCCTCATTAAGTATGTTTTACAGATTTTTCTAGTTTTTAAAAAGACCATGTCAGCTCTATCAGTTTCTCCAGCAGAACTGGGAATTTGATGCACTGTTGTTTGTATTATATTACTTAATCTTGTTCTGTGCTTTAAATATTAAGAGGGAGCTGTTACACTCAGGCTGTCCACATTTACTAGTGTGGAATTTTGAACACTTGCTGACAGCACAGAGAACATTGCACAGTTTTCTCAGTTTTAGATAAGACTGTGAAGGGGAGTGGGTTTAGAATAACAGGACATAAAGGCAAATACATGTTGGAGAGAAATCAACTCTTTTAGATAAGATTTTTTTATACACTTTGCAGTAAAGAGAAGATTGGAGACTCTTCAAAATCTCTGAACAAGTGACTTGCTGGGTTCTGTGTCAGGCTTGGATTTCTTTACCTTAGGGCACAAGCTGCCAGTGCATCCTGCAGAGAGAATGGATTCTCACTCAAAAACACACAGAAAACAAAACTTCTGTGGATGCATCACCCGGCAGTTGCCTTTCTAATTTATGTCTCTTTCTTGCTTCACTTCAAGCTCCAGCTCTGGTGCTGGTGAGGAACTGAAGCCCATTTTGCTCCTCCTGTCTCATTTGAGGCTCTGCTTTCAGCATGTGGTGACAGGGTGACCCAGATTCCCAGTGGTGCCCCAGGAGTGCCGTGCTGATGCTCTGCTTTCACAGTCCTTGGTTAGCACATCTCATCCCAGCTAGACAATGATATTTTCTCTGCCTGTTCATCGATGCACCTGCCAGCAGTGGTTTAGTACAGTTAGTTTTACCTAGCAGCATGTGTGCCTGGGTATGGGGAGAATACAAATGGAATAACAGTTGGATGAAGGGGCAGACAGGCGTGTTTAATAACACTGATCAGCAGGAGGGGGTGGAGACAGGAGGAAAAGCCCCCAGGCAGAGGAGGCTGCAGTGGAGCTGAGAAGTCTTGGAGTCAGGTAAACTGCACAGGGATGGAAGAGCCACACTGAACTGAGGTGAGGGGGTGGCTTCTCCCTGGTTATGAGCAAAAGGAGAAGAGGGAGTGGGAACAGATGGCACTAAATTGTAGAGCCCCCTGATAGTCTGTGCCTCTGTGGGATCAAACCAGGATTGATATTTTTTTTTTATTTGAAGGTGGAACTGTGGCTTTTACAATAGATGTATAGAAAATCAGATCACTAAAAAACAAACCCACAATTCTGGTAATTCCTGAAAAGGAGAAGGCTTGTGGGTGTATGTCTTTGTTAAAAGACAGTGAGGTGTGAACAGTCAGGAGCCTCTTCTGATGGGTTATTATGTTTTAAATACACCAGTCTGTTCATGTTGGATGGTTTTAGTTTGTTGTGCCTCTTTTTTTTTTTCCCCCCTGTAATCTCTTAAATAACAATAAAAGCAGGTTAGGTTGAAAGATTGTTTTCAGGAGCTTTCTGAGGTAAAACACTGTAACTGGGGTTCTTCTACCAGGAGTCCTTACTATTGTCTGGAGGCTCACTATGTTTAAAGTTGTTTTCAGTTGGATTTTTTTTTTTTGTTTGTAAAATCAGTTGAATCTTACTTCACGGACATCTAAATATGTTGCTCCTTGACACAGCCTGAGTTTGTAGCTTACCAGAGGAATGCTTTGTGGTTGGAGGACTGCAGGGATCCCAAAACAGATTTTATTTTTTCCTTTTCTGTGCAGTAAATCATGTATGTTTCTAGGAAAGCCAGGTTGAATCATGAGAGGGTAAATGTGCCTCCCAGATTTATTTGTAATTTGTATGGAATCTCCAGTGAGTGAGATCCTGGGAGGAGAGTCCCTTCTTGGACCCCAAAGCACAGTGGATCCATGGCCTGCCTTTTCTATGGGCTGTTCCTGTCTCTTAACCAGGACAACTTTTACCAACTTGGTGTTTCCTGGCAGTCCATTAGGCAGAGGAACTTTTTTCTGAAGTTCCAGGAATCTATTTCCTGATGCATTGCTGGACACTGCAAAACAGACTTCTACTCTAAAGAGCTTTTAATATGGGAAACTGCTAGAAAAAATGAATAGCTTTTAGTAAGACTCTGGAATGCTACTAGATTTTAATACAGCTTCTAAAATATTTTTGCCTGCTCAGCAGAATGGCTTTTCAGTTTCAGGCTTCCCACCACCCCCCAGTCTCAGACATATTTCTACTAATTTTACTGTGAATTTGGAGGCTGTGTAGGTCTTGGAAGCAGGGTCCTTTGCTTTGGGATCTCACTGCCTTTTATAAGAGAGCTTTGAAATATTCCAGTAACTAATGGATTTAGCTCCAAAATGGTTATTTAAAGGTGCCTGATTTTCTTTTATTTAATTGTTATTTTATTTCCTTTCATTTTCTATCATACCTTTTTTGGCCAGCTCTTTGTACCTACATTTTATCTCCTGAGCTCCTGTGAAATATGTTTAATTCAGCTGAGCCTTTTTTGGTGAGTATTGCCAAGAGTTTAGTCAAGCCAAGAGGTTTTGTTTGTTGAAGAAAAACAAGCCACAGAGTTTCAAACCTGCTGGTTTAAATGTAGCTGGCTTAAGGGCATGAAGGCCTTGCTGCTGTGCAAGCAGCTGTGGGTGTTAGCAGCTGCACAGAAACATGGGGGTACAAGTTAGGAGCCCTCAGACTGTGAGACAATCTTGTTATCTCCAGCCAGTGCTGGGATGAGTTGGCACAACTCACCTGGGATGTTGCTTTGGGGTGGGCAGAGTTTGATAGTCTGTGTTGCAGCCTGTGTTTGTGACCTGTTTGAAGGACTGCTGGTCTCCATTACATATTCTTCCCTTGGCTGTCTTACTCTGTTGACCCTTCAGGGAGGGTAAACTCTTATCTGCCATGGTAATTAGAGCCATGAGAAATACTGAGGGACTGTCACGTCCTTGTTTACCAGCTCCTGCCCAGCAGCTTTCTGGGCATCCCTAGGATGCAGCCTGGGCTTTGACTGTTCTGGCTGAGCTGAGTGGAATGGGATGAGGATGGTTTTAGAAGAGCAGCATGAGAAGACAGAAAGTCTTCTTGAAACCGGGAACACCCTTGGTTTCAGTTAATGGGATCCATCCAATTGCACTGAGGACAGATGGAGGGAATGGAAGTTGCTTGTGTCAGGACACTGCAACCAAAATGAAATCTGAGGAGGCAGAGGCAGCAAGATGGGAGCTGGGGAAAGGGCAGAGGATGTTCCATGGTGGAAAGGAGGGACAGGGTGTCTGCAGCTTTAGCTATGTATTGTGATGTTCCACTTTCTTAGGAAGTTCCTTGAGTATTAGAAAAATTGCAGTTGTGGTATGGTGTGTTTGGTACAACTCTTGGAGACACCCTTTGCTATTAAAGGCCTAAAGGAACTTGCTTGCTGCTGCATTTTTGGGACTGAGTTATTGCTCACTGTTGGGTTGCAGCCCAGCCATAGTTTTTTCTGGAAGTTTATTCCAGGACAGTCCAGACAAGTGTGAAGGCAAGTAGCAGTGACAGCATCAAACACCTGATGATTTTGGATTGTCTGGTGTCACCTGTCTGAAGCAGTGGCCTACAGAGGTCTGTCTGGTACTGAAGTGAGAGCAGAGGAGAAGGATCTCTCATGGCAGCTGGACAAAAGGGATGCAGAACATGGCAAGTCTGCTGTGGGCAAATCCAGCAGTAGTTGCTGTTCTGCATGCCTAATGCTTTTCAACCCAATTTAAAGGATTTCCATGGTTTGGGAGAAGGGTGCAAATGACCTTTTCCTCTTCCTTTGTTTCTGGCAGGTATTTAAAATCCAACAGGAAGAAAACCTGCAAACCAAGAAAGTCTGACTCTGAAATTCTTTCCACGTTTTGCTGAGATAAAAATTATATTTTCCTTTTGTTGGGTTGTTTCATGAGACTAGCAGGATGTTTCTAAAATGCTGGCCTATATTACTGCCAAAGGAACAAAAACATACACAGGAAAGTCTGCGTGCTTGTGAATACTGCTTGAAATTATATATTCTTCTATTCTGGGATTATGTTCATCAATTATTTGGTGTGTCTTGATCTCCCTCATAAAATTCCTGTGTTCACTGGTGTATGTGGACACCTAAGAGATCAGAACTAAGGTTGTACAACTCTTTGTGTACTTGACACTGCAACATACTTTAAAAACATATATTGTCCAGATAATGCAGTGTGTACTATTTATGGCAACACAAATAATTCAAGATTATGCCTGGAGCAATGACAGCATGGAGAGTTACAAGAATTTGGAGATTGTAATATGTGAAGGTGGAACATACAGAATGTAGACATTTATTACACTGAGGGAAAGGCTCATTGCTGACACAGATTGCTGAAAATGACAGGGACAAGGTCAGAGTGGATCCTGATATCCCTTGAAATTGGCACTGGACAGCATCATGTGGAAAAAGGAAAGGTCAGTGGAACAACAAAATGGGCAAAAATCTCCACTGCCACTGAGAGATCCAGAAGATGCTGGTGGGTTATGAGGAAGCCTGAGCATAGAGCTGGGTAACAGGTACAGACACTTTATCCAGTTCAACTGAGCTTTACATGAATTAATTATTGGATATCAAGCAGCTGCTTCTGTCAGTGATGAAGATCTATCATGTAACATCATTGCTCCAAGAGAAAGCTGTAGATGATTATTTTTTTTGAGAACAGTTTTGTCTTTTACTACTATTCTCTGGCTGTTGTGAAAACTGCATAAAGCAGGCTGAGGATATGAAGATATGAGTAGGTATCTCTTCCTCCATTCTCCTGTGGCATGGGAAAAGTTACAGCTGGGTAGAAGAAAATGCTGTTGGTTTCCATACTACAGAGTCTTTGGTATGTGGTGTTGAATGCTATAAAAATAAACTTGAACAAATATATGCTCTTCTAACTGTCAAAAATCACAAAAACATGCGCAGGATTTGATGAGCAGTTGTCTAGGAATTGTAAATATATTCCTAAGAAACTGTGTTTGACAGACAGGGGAGGACATGCAAGCTGTAGGATTTCAGCATTTTTGAAATCTCATTTTAATTTCTGGACTCTCTATCTTCTTTTATGTGCACATGCACAAATACCCATGAAGGCAGTGTTCTCATTGCAAACTAGGTCCTGACTTTGATGGGTTAGACATCCAAAATAGTGCTGTTTGCACTTCAGACAATGTTGGATTTGCTGTAGCATAGGGGTACCCTAAACAGCAGCATTCCCAGAGGGATGGCTTTTGACTGCTGGATCTAGAAGAGGCACTTTTTGTGGTAACTCAGAGTTTTTGTATTTGAGGAGAGCTATTTTGGTAAACTTTCAAGTGCTTCAAGTACTTCCCAGTGCCTTATTTTCCTTCTGTACTAATTGCCTTAGGCTTGTGCCAGCAGCTGCCCACCCCTTGCATAGGGAAGGGCAGTTTTGGGCAGGGGGGCCAGACCTGGTGGGTATCTGAGCCAGCCCCCCACTGCTGTGCCCCACAGCCTCCCCACTGTGCAGCCCTGCAGAAGGATGGGAGGGGACCCCACTGGGAAGCTCCATGGGGCACGGGCGGTGCTTTGGTCTCCAATTCAGGGGATTAATACCATTTTCTGTTTCCTGGACACTGCAGCCAGTTGGCCTTGTGTTCATATTCAGTTTGCCCACTTCTTGAGTGCACTTACTTGTGTAAATCTGCTCAAGCGTTTAAGTCTGAAAGAGCGAACAAACAGGGAATGAACAGACGGCTCTGCTGGCTCTGGAGGGGTCGCTTGCCTCTCTTGCCTTGTTTCCATGAATGTGGCCCGTGCAGCACACACAATGCTGTCTGCCAGCCCTCCCTTCCCACAGGAGGCCTTTGCTGAGCTGCAAAGCACGGCCTGTGCTCCAGGGGCTCTGCTCCTTCCTCTTCCTCCACACTCGGCTCCTCTCTGCAGCCTCTGTGTGCCCCAGGGGCAGGAGGCATGGCTGAGCCCCAGGGCCTGCCAGGAGGAGACACCCCAGGCATGGCGACAAACAAAGGCACGGGGAGATGCAGGCATGGGGACAGCCTTGTGCTCCTACAAATGGCATGAAGGGTTACACCGAGGGAGGACAGAGCCCTTTGGTCAGGGATGTTTGAACATCATGACTCGTCCCATAACTGATGGAACTCTGCTTTATGAAGTAGGGTGGTGAGGACTGACTTGTTTCACATGCCGGCCATACAGAGCCATTTATGAATTTCTCAGGCTCTTACCATCTAATAGGTTTTCTCAGAAAAGTGCCTCTGCTGTTTTATTGTAGTTTATAGCTTGGTTTGATACCTATGTGCACTTACTACTGAAGAAGTTTGATTATATTCGAGATTTGAAGGTTATTTTTCCATTCTTTATTAGTTCTGTAAAATTGCAAGTTTTGTTAATCACTTGCTAGTCACTGTATCTCTGGTTTTTTTGAATGGTTTGGTCCGCCAGGATATTGAAGGGGTTCTTAGAAACACCCTCCTCTTGCTTCTAGATCTCAGCATATGCAGTATTTCCCCTTCTGCATTTTGGCATAGAGCTTTCTGTGTATTACCTTGCATTCTTCATAGTTTGTCTCATCCCAACCTTCCTACCTTTCTGTCTTGCACTCCTGATTTGAGTGAGTTAGACAAAGCAAACTTTCTGACCAAATTCAGGTCAGAGATGCAGGCTGTATTTCTCATGGGTAATTTAATTTTGCCTATTGTAAATTTCCACATAACCACCTTAGACATGACATTTATTCCAGTCTTTAAATAATCTGTGGCACTGTCTGTACTTCTTTAAAGGCTGCCGCATTCCATCCTGGAGTATCTGGTATTCTGAAGGTTTGAGGAGGGACTTAGTGCAGAATCAATCTTGACAGAATATTCTGGATTGAAAGAAAACTGTAATGGCTGTTGGTCTGTCATGGAAATTGTCTTCTTTTTAAAGAAAGAAATGTCACTGGGCTAAAAGGAAAAGTATCTAAGACCTGCCACATATTTTAATAGTAATTTCTAATAAAGCCTGTTTCAGTCAGTTTAGTGCTATTATATGTATTTTGTGCATTTGGTGATTGTCTCTCAGGATGAAGGTGGTTCTTGTTCTTTGGGGCAGCCAGATGTATTAGGGACCTTCAGAGAGAGGTCTGAGGGAGGGAGTGGGGCAGGTTCTGGACACTTCTGTATCCAGGGTCTGTTTGCTGTGTCTGTGCAGGGCCTGCAAGTATCCAGTATTTGATGTAGCATTCATCTCGACCTGTGCTTCTCAAAGTTGATTGGTTCATTTAAAAGCCAATGCTTTGTTGGGAATCTAGTTCTTCAAGCTTTTTGTAGTGAATTATGTTTCAAGAGCTGATGGATTTTGCTTTTTAAATTGAGCTGTGATGTTAGTTTCTTCAGTGGAAGTTTTGTACAAAAGTGGGTCTCAAACTTCTCTGCTTGTGTCCCCATTCTCTGATGCAAACTCTTCTACTGTAGCTGAATTTCACCTGACTTGTGCTCCCACCTGGGATTCTTGCCCCTGTTTGCCACTTACCCAGACAGTGCACTGCTTTCTGCAGGCTCCAGCAGGAGCAGCTGCTGCTCAGATCCCAAAGGGCATTCTTTTGGTGATACTTTTACATGCTTTAGGTGCAGAAATGCTGGGCCAAAGTAATTCTTGGCATGCTTGCATCAAAAAAGTGGCCTACTTACCACACTGGTGTTGATTTTATTGTTATTACAGAGTGTTTGTCTTTAGATTAAAATATCAGCCCTAATCAAACATACAGGTGTTCCCTGTTGATTATGTCTAAGGTTTGCTCCAAGAAGAGTTTGTATATAAATAATTGCAATTTCTGTTCAAGTCCCGTGTGATCTCCAGTGAAGACACAACACCACTGATTCTTTTTCCTTCCCCTTTCATCAAGGTAAGATGTTTTCTCTGGCCTTTAAAAGGTGCTGTCAGGCTCAGTCCTCTATTGAGACAGTGTGCCCTGTTAATTTGCATTCATCCAAGTTTCTACCCCTTGCTATCAAACAGATGTTTAAAGTGTCACAGAACTCACCAGCCTGCCTTTTACACAGTTCATTTATGGTTATTTATTTGCCTCCTGGTGATGACTTGGTGCAAGTCAGGAGATGAGGGAAAGTGGTTGAATTGCATGAGACCTAAGGTCACCTCCCAGCTGGAAGGTCACTGTCACAGCAAGAGCACCGAGAGAGTCTCACTGATGGGAGCAGGGAGAGAACCCTGTGGGGTGAGTGAAGGTTTATCTGCCCTTCTGTCTGCGAAGGGGAAGGCTGTCCCCAGGGACAGGGACCTGTCCTGTGTTGAGTAAGACACCCAGGTAGAGGTGTACATTGTGAGACATCAGGAATCACTGTCGCAGCAGCTTTATGGCATAGGATAAGAGGAGAAAAAAAGTGGAAGATCTTAGGAACTACCAGGGTAGTGATGATTCTGTGCTACAATAAATATTCTTCGTAAACCTTTGCAGTTCTCTAGGGGAGATAACCAGGGTACAGAGTCCTGGGACACAGAGGTTGATGGTTCATTCCAGTCTGACCCTTTTTCTCTTATTAGTTGTGATTGCTGTGTGAAATCTGGTGACTATTTGCATTAGCAGTACCTCCTGTTCCAGATCAGGGAATTCCCTTGTGCTAGTGCACTGCTTGACTCACGAGTCATGTTCTCTTTGTTTCAGAGTAGAATTTTACATCCCTATTAAATGGGTTGCCAAATCCAAACTTGCAGTAAACAGAGGCAGCTTTCTGGCGAAATTCTGCCATCTGTCTTAGGTCTGTGTGCAATATCCTAATCATGGACTAGGCACTGGGTTCAGTGTGCTGCAGAAGTGACCTGGATTGTCTCTCATGCTCATCTTTGAGACATCTGGAACTGTATCATTGTGTAACTGGCCCCGAACTGTGTCTTAAGGACATTTGCCAAGGCACTGTGTACCCCTTCTTTGATATTTGAGCAACTCTCTTGATCATGTGCATAGATCTTGGATCTTGTATTGTTGAAAAATCCACATCTTTCTCAGTTGGGACACTTTGGACAAAAGTAAAAAGAAGTCAGTGTTAGGGCAGCTCAATTGATTTGCATTTCACCTGCTTCAAGGTCAGGCTTCTTTCCACCAGAGGAAGACTGGTTCATTACCCTGGTGCTACTCTGCACCTCTGCCCCCACTCTTACGAATTTTTTTTGGGGCTGCTCTGAAGCAGTAATCAAATGTGGGATCCTCCAGCATGCCAGCACTCTTGGATCTGTTTTAGTTGATATGGAGGGAAGTGAGAGGCAGAGATGATTCCTGGGAGCCCTTAGGAAAAAAATTGTGTGTCTTGTAAAAACAAGTGATTTTAGTTATTGCAATCGAGGAGTCAATTAACTGGCTAATTAAAGCAATTTCTCATTACATAATTGAATTCTGGTTCATCACCATTTCTACTCTGCAAGACTGCCCCAGAGAGCAGAGCCATTTCTGAGCACTCTTTATCACAAGCAGAAGAACCATTCGCTCTCTCAGCGCTCAAATGTGTCTGGAAGAGGGAGAGGTGGTTTGGTGGGACTTCCCTCAACTGCTTGGGAAAGTAAACAGTGGAATGTCATCCAGTTGACAGAGAAAAAGGCAGTTTTCTCAGACATGTTTCTAGTGCCAAAGATAAATGAAGAAAGGAGGTGATGAATACTGGAGCACAAAACCCATGAGGTTTAGGATGACCAGGGCTATGGGACTCAAGGTTACACTCTGGAGTATTAGAATGTCTCAAGCTCAAAGCATTACACTGAGTTTGAACCTGCTAGTGCTCATCAAATATACTCTTAAATTGGATGAGAGGACTGAGGGCTTTTAAATTGCCAGCTTCCTCTTGTACAGAAAGAGATTGAAGATGGAGTTATTTTTTAACGAAGGATGAGTTAGAAAAGTGCCAGTGTACTGAAATGTTGGATGGTTAAGGAAGGGTGTGGGGGGAAACATGAATTAAAAGAATTTGAAATAATTTAAAATGTACAATATGAGATTTTATTGGGCATAATTAAAACCATGGTGTCAAACCATACCACCTGCAGTAGCAGAGGAGGGAGGGCCGGGTCAATGACATTTGTTGCTGGTGAGCTATGATTTGACAAGGGGAGACTGTGGCAGAGAAATTTTTGAAGTTATGATATAAGGACTTCAAAGCCCAGAAGAAATTGCATTTGGCAGCTGATGTGGACTTTGAAGTTTGAATGAGACACAATTGAAAGAGCCGTAAGTAAGATGTTCAGCTTCCCACACTGGGGGGACCCAGGGACTCTGAATGCCCTGGTCAGGCTGTACCTTGGAAACAGGGCTCAGGTGGAGCAGAAACCATCTCCTCCTTTAAAGAGGAAAATGGTTAAAATTAGTAAATGTTGTGGATTTAGTCAGAGTTCAGGTATTTTAACTGATGTCTCACTAGTGAACTCAAAGTGCTTGAGAAAAAATTACTGTGTGTGGGGCTTTTTAAATTTGTTTGCACTTTTTTTTGGTTTGGATTTTTTGTGTGTTTTTTGTTTGTTTTGTTTTATGTGTTCTTTTTAAATGTTCAGACCACAGACTTGGATGTCTTCCTGTGTGTGAGACTGATCAGGTACCTTGTTCCCTGAGCCCCATTTCCTTATTCAGAAATTAAATGTACTGGACCTTGACATCACAGAAGCACTGTGGGGCACAGGCACTGGTGTTTGTGAATCCCTTGAGCCTTGTTGATAATGATCTCTAATAAACATATATATGGCTTTTAAAACTCGGAGGAGTTTTATATATATATATATATATATAAACTTTGAGGAGTGCAAAACTTGCTGGAAAGGGAGAAATGAGAGAGCAATTTAAAAAAAAAGTAGGGCCTCTTGGTAATAGCATCTCCAGAGAATGATGAAAGGAGAAGTGGGTAATGATGGCTTTGCACAATGAAATATTTGTTTTCTGTGCCTGGATTTTTGGTCCAGTGGAAGAAAGGGAAACAATAGTGGCAGATTGCAGCATGAAAACTGGGAGAAGGAAGAGGAAGACTAAGGGGAGTAGAAATGCCCATGTTCACCTGTGTTGTGAGGTGAGGGGTGTAGTGCTGTGAGAGACTACTCCCTAAGTGGGAAAGAGCATTAGATTTTAATGACTGTTATGGTTGATAATGTATTGCCAAGAACAAAGCTAACAGAAGGTGGGAAATAAAATCTGTTATAGTGGCATGCTTCAAAAATATTCAACCAGAAACTGGAATGTAAAAAGCCCTAAGATGTGTTGTAGGGAGCTGCCTGGAACTGGTGGAGACAGATCACCCATAGAAAATGTTCTGTGGGTTCAGGTCAGTTGGGTTTTGCTCTGCATGGAGTGTGAGGGAGTTTTTGTTCTATGGGCTGGATGGCTGGAGTATGGGAAGGGAAAAATCATGCCAGTTAAAAAAAAATAAATTAATATTTAATTTCTGACTGCCACTGCTTAGTATCATGATTCTGGTGGAGCTCAGTTCCCAGCCCTGACCAGCGGCATCAGCTCCATATGTTCTGATCCCGTGGGTGAAATGGGCATTCCCGATGCAGCGCAGCTGGCAGATGCTGGTTTGTTCAGTGGCAGCCTTTTCCTCTCTCAATCAAGTTATTAGTGTCATTGTCATGGAGCACTCAACATCTTTCAGCCCTTAGGGAAGAGCAGCCCCGTTTGGAACAGAAAGCAGTGCATCCTGACAGCACACATGAAGCACCATGGAGTTAAAACAGACTCATGTCTCATGTTCACTGTCCCTTAGGAAGCAGTCTAATTCCCGGGCTGGCACTTCTGACATAACTCAATTATGGAATCATAAATAAACAGTTGACATAGGCCATGGAACTTCAAAGCAATCAGTACAGTTGTAATAGGTTCTAGCTTGATAAATAAACCATGCTGATATAGTCTAAAGGATGCTTACTTTTTTTTTTTTCCTTCTGTCTTAGATCAAAGCTTCTTCCTTGAACAGTAGCCTGGCGAATGTCCCTAACCCCTTTTCTTCCCTCACATCCCATGCTGATTCTGGTAGAGGCATCACTACCATGGGGCCGGTGTCTTTGCAAAGTGTACTCCATCTCCTAAATTAATTGGCTACTGATACACAGTTGCATGCAAAGTAGTTTTTGGAGAATGATTCTTGGTCAGCATTTTGTTTTTATTTACTGAATTGACTTGCATAGCCTGGCTTCTTGGGTAACGAGGGTCACTTTATCATTGGTTCATGTTTTGTGCTTTTAGTTGCCTGTGTGGGAGCTTTGTACCCACATAGTGAGGTCCCAACAAGATCAAAGACACAGTGAGGTAGTGGCTGAGATGGAGTTGCTTGTGCAGCTCGATTGCTGAGGCTTTTCCCCCAGACTGCTTATCACACTTAGAATTTGCTGGTTGAGGCAACTTACCTTCATTGAGCCCAAGACTCTCTTTAAGATATCCCATCCTCTACCAGTCTGAAAACATCATGGACCATCTGAATGTTCCGTGAATTAGGGGCAAGCCTTGAGATAGACTTGCTCTGTGTTCAACACCCTGTTTTGGTGCCAGCTGTTTCCTTGTGTGTTGTCAGTGTCAGGAGTGAGCTGGGAAGGTGTGGAGGGGAAGGTGCCTTCCATCCACCTCTGCCCTGCTCTGTGTGAACACGTCCAGTCTAAAGCATGGTCAGTCACGTGTCAGAGTTCTTAGTTCCAGCTCAGTTTGGGAAGTGTGAACCCTCTCAGTGGATATATTGCTGATAGCAGTGACATGGCCCTGGCTCCAAGGGAAAGGTGCCTTTTGCTTCCGTGTCACAGTGCCACACCTGTCACTGTCTCTGGGACAGCGAGGCAGGCAAGGGGAGAGGGGGAAACAGCAGGTGCAAGCAGGCTCCTGCTGGGAGCATTTAAATGCTGACATGTCAGAAGCTGGGAAGTGTGTGACAGGCAGTTTTTCTGTGACCTGGATCCTGAGAGCTTAAGGAAGTCTGAAACTTTTTAAAAAAACAAGCTGACATATTAAAGAGAAGTCCATTGTTTGTGTAGGTGGGAGAGTGGCAGATTTTCACATGGGATCTGTTTGAGAATCCCATGTGATGCCCAGCACCATGTATTACTGTGCTGCCTGCTGTCCAGAGGAGGAAGTTGCCAGAATTTTCTGAGACGAAACCAAACAGAAACCTCCTCCAAACTCCAAATAAACAGTGAAGGAGAAGTGACTGGTGATGTTAGTTTCCTAACAGCTGTGTTTGTAATGAATGCTGTCACTGAGAACTAAAATCTCCAGTTTTAACACAAAGAGTCCAGTCTGAAGAGCTGATACTTTCTGATGTACCAAGACCACCGTGATTTGCCCATGTCAAAATAACCCAGAGCCCGTGCATGGGTCTTTGGACCAAAGCTTTTTGATAGATATTTTAGTGTTTTGCACATTTTGTTGCCAGAAATTCAGAGTCTAAAGCGTTCTTCCAGGGAAGGGCATCTTTATGCATGCTCATGTTTGATTCAAGCATTTGCTCTTTATTGTATGCTGCAAAGAAAGGCAAGCTTTATAATCAATTCTCTACTCCATTAGCATCCTCAAAGGATGTCTCTGGTCACATCAGAGGCAATCTGCTCTCTCTGTCTTTTATTATTTGTTTTGTTTAAAACTTTCTTTTCTATGAAATCATCTGTTGCCCTCTGCAGAGACCTATCAAGGCACTGTCTCTGTATTTGCCTCTCCTTGGGAATAACAAAGAAGTTTCTCCATTGCAAGCTGCCTGTCTGTCTCCCCTCAGCTGAGAGAGAAGTGTTTTGCTGAATTTTCATGGCCTCTTTGCTTGTGCTGCCCTAAGGATGCCAATTAATGTTAATCTGAAGGTATAAGCTTCTCTATTAGGTCCTGGAGTAATGCCATCAGCTGGTCCCACATGGACCACCAGGCAGCTGTCAAGCAATAATGTTTATTGCATTTTTACCTCATATCCTTTACTTCATGATTGATCACTGGGGCTTATATAAAACGAATGAAATTGTCAAAATTTTAAACTATTGTAAAAGCCAGTAAGTGAAATGTGGGCATGAGAGCAGGGAGTTTGTAAGAAAGCTACAGGCTACAATCTTTGAGAATATAGATAAAGGAGAGACAGTGAAGTCAAGAGCAAATAAAGGTGTGTTTTGTTTCGATTTCAAACAGGAACCTTGGAAATTTTCCTTGTCATGTAAGGATGTTCAGTAGCATACTTTAATGTATTTATCTTACCTTTAGTGATGGTGTATCTCCTGTCTGCCCTTGCACACTCACGTCTGCACAGGAACAGCTCTCAGAGTGATACTTGCCTGCCTAGGGAACAGTAAGACTGTGTCACGTTTATGCTGCTCCTCAAGGGGGTTTATATTTGTATAACCAGTGGAGGGGACAGCTTGGACCCAGTGTTGCTTAATTGCTTCCACATCATAAATAAAGGTCCTTATTCATCCTAAAGTACTTCTGCTGAGCACCTGGATAAAGTGAAAGCAGGATTAGCCAGGTGGATCCAGGAGCTGCTGCCTCTCTGGGCACACCATGGCTCACTCTGGCAAATCCCTGAGTGTGCCTGGCCCTGATGGAGCCTGCAGTGCTGAAAATGAATTGCTCTGTTGGACTCGAGCCACAGGCCTCATTTTCATTGTTTACAATTGAGTAAATCGGGCCTGTCCCCATGGAAGTTAATGGGATCAATCCTGGTGTGACAGCAGAGCAAAACCTTGCATGCTTGGATCTTGCATGCTTAATGCAGTCCGTGTTTTCCTGTCTCAGGTCCTTTACTCTTTATCATGTGTCTTGCTTCATGAATGTATTCCTTTAAATGTGTCATGGATCAAAACTGCAAAATGCCATCTGTCAGCATGGGTGAAATCTGTAATCCCTGTGCTGTTCAGGTAACCAGCAAATTGACATTTGTTGGAAATGGGGCATTTAGCCAGCCTACTAAGGCTATGGATTTGTTCATTGTTTTTGTTTTTTATTTTTTTCCCTCCTGCTCTCCAGATTATTGCTTACATAATGTATGGACTAATAGTTGCTGTATGGTTTATATGTGAGATGCTTTCTGGAAGCTGTGTGTAGGCAGGGAGCTCAGGATGACATAAGGTAGGATTAAATAACTGCAATATTAAGTTGCAGTGCAGAAAGGGGGGAGACTGTTGTTTGTGAATGATGCTGTCCAGTTAAAGCTGCATCCAAGCAGAACAGGCAGGAGGGATACAAGGTGCAGGTGGATAGGTCCTCCTTGACCTGTGTTCTCTGCAACTAAAATTCTTCCCGCTGGCAGTTGGATAGATTTGTAAGGACAGAGCTGTCCTAGTCATGATACTGTAAATTCAGACTGGATTTATCCCAGTGTCACTGAGCTTGGAGCCTGCTCGTACTGGTATTTATTAGCACCTTAATTATGCATACCTTAGTTTGGTATTCCCCACTGGTAAATTTTGCTAACATTTCACAAATTAAAAATGTTCTGACTCTATTTTCTCCCTAGTCAGCACCAACTTTTTAGATCAACAGTTTGTAGCTTTAAATAAGCATCCCAGATTTTTTTGTTGGCTTTGTTTGTTTGTTTTTATTTTTGCTTTGGAACTGTTTGTACCTAAACTGGCAGTGACTCAGTGTGAGGCCTTGCTGCCTTCACTCAGATATGCAGGTTTGCTGAACTCAGCTGGAAATGATTTTTTTTGTCAGTGGGGAGTGAAAAGGTGAAGAGAAGTGCTGGAAAAATTCAGTTAACACTTCACTGCAGTGATCAGCTATTAGTGTGTCTTAGGAATGTGAAAATGAGTCCTGATTATAAACAACCCAACTTTGTAATATCCAAGATGAACCAAAAAGAAGCAAAACCCCTAAGATGTAGTCAGGTAAGTTACAACCTAGAATCATTTCCCTTACAGATACTCAGCAGTTTCTATAAAACACAGCAATTTTTTCCCCCCCCGAGTGATACTTTTATCATTATCAATTTGTTTTATTTATTTAGCCAGAAAAACCCTTAAAGAAGGGATTTGTCTTTGTTTCCATGAGACTTGCAAGTTTCTGCCGTGAGAACTGGGAAGACTCAAGCCCAAGCCTCAGTTCAAATCCCCAGGCAGAAACATCCCATCACAGACACAGGTGTGTGCCTTGTCCCTACAGGTGTCTGCAGGGTGTGCCTGTGCTGCAGGGCAGCCTCCTGTCCCTGTGTGCCATGCAGGAATATGTTCCCTATCAAACCACAGTGCTGCAAGCAGCAGAGCCTTGGGGCTCATTATCCTGTGTGGACAATGCAGTGTGACAGGGAAATGGCTGATGAAATCTAATGCTGTCTGTTCAGTTAAAAGGCAGTGTGATGATTGCAGCCCATGGTTTCCTGAAGGCAGCTGAGTGACAGGGATTAGGAGAGTGAGGGAACTGTGCTACATCCAATGACCAAAGGTTGTGCTGTGTGTGGAGCTGCCCCACCTGCAGTGCAGCCAGCCCAGCTCTGACCTGAGCCCATTGGGTCTGTGGTCACCAGTGTTACTGTGATCAGTTGAGGTCTGAGATGAACTAGTTTTCCTTTGAGTTTATGTATGCAGAAAGCAATTAGGTTAAAGCCCAGGCTGATGTGTAAATGAATGTGGGGTTGGTATAACTGTTTATTGATGCTTTGTGAGCTTCTGTGCATGAAATTCTCCTGAGCCTTTACTGCTTGTGTTATTCTAAATCCATAGAACTCTGTTCTTGTATGGTTACTGGCTGCTGTTTCTTATGTGGAAGTGTCTTCTGCCTTTTCTTGGGAACTGGGAAGGCTGTTGATAAACATGAGTGGCCATGAGATGTCTGAAGACCAGCTGAAGGTCTGCAGGAATCTTGAATTTCGTGCTGAGGCTGTGCTGTGGAGATAAGGAACATGTTTAATAAGGTGCACCTGGAGCCAGGATTAAATATTTTTTTCTGTGGTTGCACCTGGGATGTTGTGGGTCATTGGTGGAGGAGGGATAAATTAGATCAGTGTAAGTCCTGTTCTTCCTCAGTGCGGATTTTCCTATGCAGTGATTAATCTGCTTTAGAATGTTCTGCCAAGATGCAAATGGCAGCAGCTACAGCCATGATCAGAACTGGACACTGTACTGACCCTGAAAAGAGCATGTGAAGCTTTAATTACCAAAAATTCTGCATTACAGCTTCTCAAACTTACTGTGGAGCATCCTCTGCTGAGGCCCCAGTGGATGTTTCTGGGATCTGGCTTTCCCCCTGGGGTGTCTCTCATGCTTGGAGCAGTCCAACCTTTGGTGATTTTAATGAAACTTAGGCAGTGGAGGGGAGATTCCTGTTAACCCCCATCCAGCCCTCCCAAGGCATCCTCTGGTGAGCCAGCACTGACATCTCTGAGCAGCAAAGCCTTTGCCTGGCTGCTGCAGGCACCTGGTGCTGCCATGCTGTCAGTCAAAGGGGTGTTGACTCCTGAAATGAAATGCTGTCCATCTAATTAGTATGTGTAGCAGCAGCAGGTTTTAATTATATGGTTAAATACACAGAAATATAGGATTGTCATGTGGGATCAAGCTGTTGGCCGTTTGTGGCTGACATTCTGCCTCCAGCAGTAGCCAGTGCTGGATATATTTGTGCATAACATACTTCTTTTTGCCCTTGGATTAATATGCACAGGCTGCTACAGAAAAATTTTCCATCTTGCTTTTTTGAACCCAGTTTGTGTCCAGAAGAGAATTCCTTCTCTGTGAACTGTTTCACTCTGCTGTGGTTCAGGTTAGCCCAGGGATTTGTGTTTTCTAGGCAAAACATGTAAGATGAATGAGCTCTTTTATTTTTGCACTGGCTCTGACAGCAGATTTAGTCTTTGTGGAATTTTCTGAAGTTTTTGGTTTCTCCAGATTTTCCAGTGCTTTCTTGTGTCTTGTGTAAATTCTTCTAGTGACCAAGTAACGAGCATCTAAAGTATTTGTTTCTGCTATTCTTTTGCTTTCACCTTTTGTTGTGAATATTTCTCATGAAAATCAGTCTCTCCATTTGTGTTAATAATTTGGAGTTGGTTTATAGTAGGTTTTTTTCTTCATAACTTTCACTCTCTTATTTGATTATGCATTGACTACTGTCAGCTAATTTTGCAGTTCTGATCTAGAGATGCATAAAATAGTAAAGGAAAGTTGTGTTTTGGTTCACGTGGGACGTGCTGTGTGGTCTCTCTGCTGGATTGGTTGAGTATGAAAAGGATGAAGAGAGCCAAGCATTGCTCCTGGTGGTGATATCGACACAGGGGATGCTCCACCATGTGGATGGGGTGTGATGGGGAAAGTTGCTGATCCTTTAGCATTGTGACCATTCTGCCTTCTTGTTGTAGATGAAAAACAATGGGAAGCAGCTCTTGATGTTGGAGGATCCCAGCCCAGTGGATTTTGATTTTCTCCAAGGCTATTTTGTGCTGTATGGAGGGCTTTGCACACTCAGCTGTGTTGGTGGCAGCAATAATGGTAAAATCACTCACTGAGTCAGGGGGTCACAAAATTTCATCCACTGAGGTCACTGAGTGTGAGAATTCCAGGCTGCATAACAAATTTAATCCATGGCCACCTGGGAGCTTCAGACCAAGGCTTTGCAGAGTGGGGATGACTCAGCTGAGCCTTTGGTACAGAGGCAGCTGTGTCAGCAGTGGAGTTGCTGCAGTGCTTTCCAATGTCCCTCCCAGAGAAATCAGTGATGCCTGCAAAAGCTACAGAATTACTGGAGTTTAAGTGGCACAAGGGTTTTTCCAGAATACAAATATAAAGTCCCCGTGGCCCTGGCAATTTATTTCTCAAGCTGTAGACCAATAGCACATTCACCTTGAAGAGAGTAAGGATCATACACCAGTGGTTGAAATGCAGTTTATAAAAAGGGTCACTGAAGGGCTCTGGAAACTACAAGATGCTGATGCTTCTTTGGATGCTTCCACACAGATTTGGGCACAGTGAGGGTGCAGGAAGATCCTGGAAAACTGGATTCCTGCCCGATGTAAATTCCAGTCACTCGGCAAATATGTATCAGACTGTGTCTAGTCTGGGCTAAACAAGTGTGGGTGTTATCTTACTTTTCATTGTGAATGCTGATAAAGGATTTAGAGATCCCACTGGACTGAGAGATAAGCCTAACAGGAATTTTCCTGATTACTCATTACTCTTTTGACACTAACTAAATTGGAAGGGGGAGGGTGGAAAGATGTGGTTCTAATGGTTTTTAGTTTTGATTGCTTTAGATGTGGTTGTGCGGGTGCATTTCCCCTAATTCAGATGATGTTGTTTAGGACTTGAGGTAATGGATTTTCCCTGTGTATGAAATACACTGGAGGAAAACTGATTTATGGACAAATTAAATACTACATTTTCACAGGTGGAAAAGTTGCTTTCAGAAGTTCCTGTCCTACCACCCATGGTGGTAACTCCACACCTCAGCCCCCAGGACCCTCCCTGGGGCTGGTGAGGCCCTCTGGGGCAGTGTTACAAGTGGGTCATCACAATGACTGTGTGTTTTAAGGATTTGTGTGTATTTTTTCTTTTTAGAGAAACAGCACTAGAGAAAATATAATCGTGTAATGCCAGGCCGTCCCCTTCGCTGCATGAGTTCACATGGGGCCTCTGATAACAGTATTTGGTGGAGTGTAGGTTGTGAAAATGGAGCAATCATCCAGTACTGCACAGAACATGCTGATTGAGGAGGTTAAGGTGAGAGGAGAGGTGCTGTTCAGGAGTGATGCTTTGGAGTCTGAGAATAAAGGAGTGCAAGCATTTTGCAGTAGTGATACCCCTGTCTTCCCAGGAGCAGCTTTTCCTCAGTGGTGCATGCTCTATGTCCAGGTGCTGTCCATGGAGTTACCCTGCTGGATGTTTCCAGAAGCTCCTGAAGTTCACAGCTGCCTGTGTAGGCTGGAGTTCTTACATGCAATCTGCATCCAGCCCTGGTGCATGCCCTCATGGAAAGGAATGATGGATGTTAGTGGGGAGTGAGGGTAGCTGGATATTTTGTTCTTATTCACAGCATTTTGCTGCTGTAATTCACAAAAGGTATAGCAACAGTTTACCTTGTAATTTATTCTTTCTTTTGTTGTAGATTGCTTAACAAAGGCACATGTTCTCCCTTCCTTTTGGGGGTTGGAGTCTGTGTGTCCCTGGCAGTAAAATGGAGGTAGCAAAGCTACATGTGGTGAACACTGTTCAAAACTTCCATTTTTAAGACCTGCTTTCTGTTGGCCTAGTTTAGCTATCTGAACCCAAATATACTCTACATTTGCTTCAGGCAGGTTTTGTTGATAAAGCAAAAGATAAGCTATTTATCAGAGAGACAGAAGGAAAATAGTCTCACTTATGTGTGTGTATTTGGTCTTCACTGAAGAACTTGAGTCATTAAAGGCTTGAAATCTGTCATGGCTCTGCCTTTGTGTTGAAGATGTGCTTTTAAAAGCCCCATTAAAATTCGGCTGGGCATGAAGCTTTGTGCAAATCTCTGTAGATTCATGTTTAGCTTCCATCCTGGCACTGTAATTTTTCTCTCCAATTTTTTCTTTTCTTTCCAAAACCTGAGAATAATCTTCAAGGATTTCTATTAAAAGAACATTGAAGGCATAGTCAAGCACTCAAAAATTTGATATTGTCAGAATTGACAATAGGAGCTGGTTTTTGTAAATCTCTAATACTATTTTAATCTAACTCTTTATCTACCCATTAAATATGATAAATGTGATTTGAACATGGAGACAGAGTCCCACAGTTTCTGGCTCCTTAAAAGGAATTGTACTTTGCTAGAATAGAGAAATTATGACAGATGATTTAGGGGAGAAAAAATAGACAGGCAGTTAGAAATTTTTGGTGACATTTACTTAAAAGACTACACTGTAAAAGGAAGCATCTATAGCTTGTGGTAGAGTATGGTGGGAACAAGCAAGCTTCTAGCCTGGTGATAAGTTCAGAGTCTGGAATTTTGGCAGTGGGTCCAAGTTGTAAAGAAACTTGAGCAATTCATGAAACATATTTGCTTTTCTAATAAGGGATTATGTTATTTAAAACCTCAAATAGAGAAAATAGGGTGCATCACCTTCATCTAATTTGGATTGGTAATTGTCAATGTCAAAACAAGGCTCCTGTTATTATTGAGATGTCTAAACTAGGCTACTTTGTGACTTTAATTTTTCTTCTTTTTAAAGTGCAATATCTGTTTTTTGTTTGAGCAGCCCTGAGACAGCTATTCATAAGATTTTCTGCAGCACCTGCTTGAGGGTATCATTTACTACCAGTGGAAGTGACTGCTTGCTGTACCTCACATTGTAAGTGGAGGGTCTGCCACAAATCCTGAAGCAAATTAAGTCAGAACAGCACAGCACATGCTGTTCCCATTGATTCACAGGTAGTAGAAATTTGATTCTGTTATTAACACTTTTTCTTGCAGTGGAATTACTCTGACTCCACTGTAACTTTTTATATCACAGTAGTTGAGAACAAAATTAGGCCCCCTGTGTTTAGTGATGAAATAATGGTTCTAGAATACAGCTTTTTAGCTCTGCTGGCATTCCCACAGTTATCCATATTCGTGTTGTTGTGGAATCCCTCATGGCTGTAGCTTGTGTTTCTGTGCTTCCCCTGTTGTTGCTGTGCTGTGGGACTGGACTGTACCAAAATCCACTTTGCAGCTGCATCTGCCCTGGCTGTACACCTCTGTCACATGATAAGGATTTCTCACCTCATGTTAAATTCTTACTAAGTGAGCATCAAGCATGTTTCAATGCCAGATGTGGCTGCCAGCAGCTATTGGCTTTGACTTTTTCAGTTCTAATATCAGCACCAAGTTGTGTATCTTATATCTACTATTGTTATTATTGATTTGTTCCACACTATGTTTAATTTTTACCTGGGATACTAGAAGTAATAAATTTTGCTAAAATAAGCATTTCTACAGCAATTGAACTGAGGCAGTAGGACCAACTCAGACTGCAGAGGCATTTTTGTAGCTCTGAGATTGTCCAGAAATTCTGCTGTGTTCTGAAGCAGCAGGAGAGAAATTTCCTTTAGCAAATGATGCCTGGTCACACAACTTGATTTTTGAGGTGGATTGTGTTTGTGCTCTGCAGCATGCTGGGTCAGATGATTGGGATTTGGGTTTGGGAAAGCAGCTTAATTCTGACTTGCACTGTGAGTCAGGGATCACACGTCTGTGGGGCTGGGGTGTGTTTGAGCTGCTGGAAATGTGTGGTATGGGGGGCACTCAGGTGAACCTAAGGAATGGAGAAGGCAGCACATGCAGATGGAAGTGAGAATTCAGTGCAGGAGCAGCCAAGGAAACCTTGGCAGGAGCAAACAGAGTGAATACAGATCACATAACCCAAGTAGTATCAAAGATAATGCTCTGGAAGGTGAGGAGGAGAGAAAGATTTGAGATTTCTGCCTCCCCATTAAGCAGGACTGTAGAGGCTTTAGAGAGCTGGAGGGGAGCATTAGCAAAGATGGGGACATGGGGTCAAAATGGATCACTGTGATATGCAGGAGAGGCAGATTTTGGAGGTTGAGGGGCTTTGTAAAAGAACAGAAAGTAAACAACTTTAAAAGGAATGGTAATCTTTTGAACATTCAAATTTTTTGCATGGTTTTTCAGATAATCTTTTTATTGTCTTGTTATATGGAGAATAGGTGATTTTTGCTTTCCTTTCCTCGCCTCTTGGAGCAGAGGACAGCTGGACTTTCCCCTGTAGCTGGGATTTGAAATGTGCACCTTTCATTTACATGAAAAAACTTAATAAGAGCAAACTCCAGGTACCACAAGATGGATATGAGCATCCCTCCTCTAAGCAGAGACTCATGGGACTGAGTGGCAGTTCCTCTTGCTGCTTCAGGTATCATCCAGACTTCATGAAATTGTGTCATGGAAGTGTTTATAAGGCAGAAATTGTCAGCTTGCTGTGAAGTTTCACTGAAACTAGAAATAATAGGGGAAAATGCATTGTTAATACTGAGATTTCTGGATACAAATGGAGACCATTTGACAGATTTCAAGTGTGCTATGGTTTTCAGGTAGAGATAAAGAGAAGAAAACTGCCAGGGAGGAAAATGGGGGAGAGATATATGAATTAAGGAGACATCACAGGTTGTGGTGTTTGCTGTGAGACAGAATTAAAGATGTGCTCTTTGCTTTGGGCAACAAAGTGGGAGATTTGGGCTGATGTATTACAGGCTCTTGTGCCACAGGCAGTGATCTCTTCCTCCTCCCAGCTGCTCCCTCCTGCCTGGGCAGGGACAACGACAGCACTCAGCAGGCTGATCCCAGGGAAAGGGATGCAGGTGAGGTGGAAGGACAGATACAACAACATGCTGGGAGAGGGGACATGGGCCTAGTAAGGATAATAAAAGGTCTCCATATGAAGAACAAATCTACACCATGCCATAAAGCCTCCCCGGCACTTTCTGTCTGGAGTTCATGCATAGGACATGCCCATGGAATACATAAATGACTGACAGTTACCAATGCTGTGTGCAGAGAGGAGGGTGGAGGTTTTAATGCAGGCCCTGTCCCACAGAACCTGCAGCAAATGCTCTCCTTGTCACAGCAACTCTGTTAAAAGTCTTTAAGACTCCACTGAACGTGCCAAGATCCCAGTGAAAGTTTATTGCTGTGATCCTGGATTGCCATCAGCTCTCATCACCCGGTTCACATGTTCCACTCTTAGCTTCTGCTTTTGCTTCTTGCTACAAGTGTTGATCTGATAAAATCCAATATGAGGGGAAGACCAACCTCTTGGATGACTGAGCTGAGCTTTCATTTTAACATTTGAGCTGGCACCAGTGAGTGCTGAGTACCCCTAGAAACTGATTGCTGCTGGGCTGTTGCTATTGTCTTCACTGGAGCTCGTTCCTGATTCCCCCTGCAGCAAGGGAGGCCGGCCCACAGCCAGGAGAGCACCACAGCAAGAGAGAGAAACCCTGAGAGAAAAATGCTAATTATATATTTTGACCTTGTTGCGTTAGAGATGGCATCACCCACATTAGCCACTATTCAAGATCATTCCCCAAGGCCTGAATTGCTTCTGGACAAGGAGAGATGTCTGGGGCTTTTATTGTGGCTGCCTGGTTAAGTTACAGAATGAAATATATACCATGTAATGCTTTTGGACAAATTCAGTGGTTCTTAGCTGCTTTTTGCCTGTCATTTGTCTTCTGTAGCTCTAAGTAGCTTCTGTAGCAGACAACAATTACAAGACCAAAATAAAATGCTGGGCAGAGGATGGGATTGAACTGCCCAAAGAGGGGAGGGGTGGAGCACAGTGTTCCCTTTGTGGAGGAGGAGGGAAATTAGTCAGTAAATTAACAAAGAAATTTGTTCTACACATTTGCTTTAAATATTGGCAGGTGGCTCCGTTGTTTGTGTGCATGACTGGGGGCCAGAATTTGTGTTGCAATGTTGTCCTGCTCAGTCATCCTTTTAAAATGTTCTTACTCCTTGGTACCTTGTACAAAGCAAGATATCTCCCTGAAGAGAATTGGTAATGGAGCGAGTTAAGTCTGCTCGTGATCCAAGGGTAGGATGGGAGTGGGCAGAGCAAGTGGGAAAGAGACACTCTGTGAAGAAAGGAGAGAACAAGTTATTTTCTGTAAACCTTCTTAGATTAAATCAGTGCTGTGTTTGAGAGAGGTAGAAGAACTTGGTGCCTAGAGAGGGAACATGACTGGCATCCTCTGACTGACTCAATATGCACTGCAGCTTCCCTTTGTGGGAGAAGTGGCCTGCTGCCTACTCTGAATCTGGATAGAATTAGGTCCAGTTTGTCACAAGGTGTGTTCAGCTGCCTACCCTTATGTTCCTGTAAAAACAAGACTTGGATACAGTTGGTCTTGGCAATATAGGTGTCTGGCTTCTTTTACTCGTGAACTGATTTTAATGGCATTTGAAGGTTGGGGGTCTCAAAACTATAAGGAAGGAGGTCTCCTGCCTCCATCTTTTGAGTTTCTTCCTTTTTATGGGACCAGAGAAGTTGGTCTTTATGTAAGTGTATAAGACACCACAGAATTTGCACGGAGGAGTCATGTTCTGGTCTCAAAACCACTTTTAATTAATCTCTTTTACCATCTTTTACACTAAATCCATTGAAAACTGAACTTTAGAACTACACAAAATTAATTTGCTTGTCCTGAATGAACACTGATCCATGTCCTAGTGGTGGGCAGTTGGCTTTACCCCAGTCAGACACCTCCTGCTTGTTTTGCAGTAAGGAATGACAAGATTCACCATGGTGGTCAGTCTTTCAACTCTGCCTCCACAAAGTGAATAATCAGATCAGGTACTAATGCACAGTATGAGATGCTGGGCTTCCTTTGGGATTGCCTGAGCTTCCAAAACTGTGGGAAAAATCCCATACATACAATATAAATCTTAAATCAAAGTAAAACTATGACTATATAGACTTGAGCTGCCTCCAACTTTTTGTGTTACTGTTCCCTGTGAGAAGCCTGTTTAATTGTCATGCATTAAGTGCCTTGTCCATCTCTGCATCCTAATGGTGTCATGCCTTCAGTAACAGTTCTGACACCTTCTTTCCTGGGCATAGAACAAGTTGCCTTACAGGGTTCACCCTCATCTAATTTGTCATCAGTTCATCTGTTTTATAAGACTATATTTTATATTGTGTTGGCTTCAAACCTGGACAAAGCACAGACATAGTCTAAGCTATTGCCTCATTTTTATTTATCTAAGTCCCATGCTGCCAAGTTGACCCATTTTTTTCATTCTACCGACTGTTCAAATCTTGCAGATTAATTAGTCAAGGAAGGCACAGCTGATCCTAGAGCGAAATCCATACCCACACATTCTGCCTCTCTGTGCTCCAACCCTTATGGCTTTTTCCCCATTCTGGGATGTAAACTGTCAGTATTACATTGCTCTGTAATAGACCTCAGTAGCCATTATCATTAGCAGTGGGTACCAGCTTACAAACCCAGTCATCAAAGAACAAAAGTGCTGGCAGCTAAATGGAGAAATCCAGCCAGGAGGAAAACAACCCAGAGCATCAGCCAGACAGCTGCTACTCCCTGGACAGAGGAGGAGGACTGTGCAGGACAAGTTGGATAAATGCTGTCTGACATTTAAAAACAACTGTTCTGCTGTATTTGAGAATGTTGTTAAGAAAGCTCAGCCTAATGCAAATTGCCCTCAGCACACCTCAAATTGACCACAAACAGGCTGAACCCCCTTTCCTGCATGTGTGTGTACATATTGTAGAGAGAGGCAGATATCTTATGTATTGTGTGGGGGCCATGTCCCTCATTTATTAGAGCCCTAGGATGTTTTTAAGCTTGCTTGCTCAAACCTTGGCAAATGCTGTTACACCTGAGAGCCTTTTTTGTGTTAGCATCCTACTGAATTTTCTACTTCCCCCCCCCTTTTTTTTTCTTCGAAAATGTTATTAACTAGAGCATTAAATGCTGGCCTCCAGCAGGGCCTTCTCCATATGTTTACAACAAATGTTTCCTCCACAGACAGAGGATGTATGTGTGTGAGAGAGCATGCAAATATAATGGGGCAGCTCCCAGATCCAGCCTCCCTGGGAGGTGAAACTCAGGCACTTGAAAATGCTTATCAGCTCAAGCAATTCAGATGGAAAGAGATTGTAACATCTCCGGGTGCACCTTTCACCCAGGGTGAGGAGAAGGCTGCGAGCACCACGAGCAGATTTTTCTCCCCTGTGATGCCTGAATGTTGGCCCAGCTCCCGGGGGAGCCCAGTGTGGCAGGTTGGACTTCAAAGCTGGTCAGACTGGCTTGTCCCTCCCCACTCTTCTTTCAACCCAAGTTCTGTGCACGAGACATGTTTCTTACCATCCAGGACTTTGATCCTTGTGAGCAGTTGGGAGGATGTAGAGCATCCACCTTTGGAATTCCTGAGCATCTCTGTGTGGAGGCTGTGAGGTTTGTGGGTGCCATGAGCCCTGATCTGCAGCATTCCCAGAAAACAGCCCTTTCCAGTAAGAGAAAGGGTTAGAGACTGGTGAAATGCAATTCCCATGTTATCAGTTGGAACTGGGCATTGCTGCGTTGTTCCCCTCATGTCAGTACTGTGTAGATTGACTGTTGAGGTAATAGCAAAGGCAGAGTTAATTGCAGCTGTTCTGAACTGGAAATGCCCAGTAATATTCATCAGTCGGATCCCCCTTTCAGTTTGTAATTAATTCATGTGCTGACCCTTATTTTATACAAAAGTGTGGTCCTCACAGTGATGTACTTTGAAGGACTTAACTTTTATTTTGTGTATGCTCATCAGCTGCTCCACCTCCATAATTTGTTTTACTGTGGCTGTTGCCCAACAGTGAAGGTTTTGTTTCTGCTTCCAGCTCAGCAATTCAAATTTAAATGGGGAGAAGCAAATAGAGTTACAAATAATATGCTTTGGTACACATTTTCATGAGGAATAATTGTTTGAACTAAAAGCTTTCAAGATTCATTAAGCACTGGGCGTTTGTGGAAAAGCTATCAGAGCATTTATGAATAATGGAACATGAGTAACTATTGCACAGTGAACTCTGCACTTTTAGATTATGCATATATTTGTGACCCTAATTGTGTGCTAGCATAACATCTCCTGAATCAGCTCCTTACTATTGTAAGGAGAGGAGTGGAAGCAAGAAAATCTGATTTCCTTAATTATGTTGGTTCCTAAGTAGTTGTAAAAACCCATAAAACAGTTGTTAAAATTGAATGTTAAATGTTAACATTAAAACCATCTTTTTAAATTGGGAGAACCACACTTCCTCTGACTTGTGACTGGTATATTTGTGCTAACTTCAAGGTGATGGAACAAAATGTACAGCCTGTGCTACAGACCATATGTAGGACACTGCAGTTGAAATTATTTGTTTTGCAAAAGTTGTTAAGGATGGAAAGCCCAACCCAGGATACCTGCTCTGCACCTGATGAAACGTCAAGGGTGTATCAACATCTCTTTGAGAAAACTACATTAGCCATAAGCTATGTAGGCCATTTCAATCAAGTTCAAGTAAAAATAACCCCATACTGTAAGATACCCACTTCTGTTTGCAGGTTTTATATACGTTACAGACTGCCTTAATGTTCCAAACACATTGAACAATGAGGTGAAATGTAGCACAAAGCTTCAGACATGTCTTAGGCTGTTATCTGGGCACTAATGATACCTATAGATAGTTTTATTTAAACTCTACAGAAATTCTTCAGTTTTGCCTGGCTGTAGTTTACAAAGGCTGTCTCTGTTCTGGAGCTGTGTGCCCTGATTCTACCAAAAAACCCCTGAATTCTGCTAGGATTAGTGCTTGAGGATGGTATGCAGCAGACCTGGTGCATTCAGGAGGGATTTGAGTATTTGAAGCTGAAAGGGGGTAGTGGAGCAGCTGGGAGGTTTTATAAAGGTGATACCTTTGCTTGTGTCCAACCCAAAGATGGGCTTGCTGTCGTGTTTGTGTGTAGGCAGAATCACTGATGGTGATTGGAAGCCTTTCCCATGAGATCAACAGCAAATGCTCTGGTGACTGCAGTGGAAGCAAAAATGGGCCAGTCTTCTGGAAACATGTATTCTTTAAGGGTAATTCTGAAAGCATAACCAAACTAATTGCAGCATCTCTTGTATTACTGTCAGATGTTAGCATTTGAATATTTTCTTTATATTAACGGCATCTTCCACTTGTTTACCCAAAACAGTCCATGTCTGCTCCCCCTCAGTGTGTTGCTGCCTTTACGCTGGCCTGCAAGCATCTGAGGAGATTGCATTCCACTCAGGATGCCTTTGGAACCTGACTCAGGCCGTTGGTTTAACAGTTCATGCTCTGCTGCGGGGGCTCTCTGGCTCCTGCCCTGCTGGGTGCATCCGTGCTGCTCTGCTGGAGAAGTGTTGCCCTGGAGATGCCTTGTCACCTTGTTATGCCTTGTCACCTCTTTATTTCCCACCTCACATTTCCTTTTGATGTGACAGACAGTGACTTTTGCTTGATGGAACCAGCCAGTCACTGTTCCAAGTAACCAAGGCTAAACTGTTGGTTAGTTTATTTTCCAGTTATCCTTTCCTGACTGTTTTAAGAGCTACCTCATTACACCTCAGTATTTAATGGTTTATAAAGCACCTGAAATTATGTAATAACTTCAGGACTCGTTTTCAAAATATCAATTTGCAGTACCTAGATAAGTGTTTGTTGTCATTTTATGGCTTTAATAGCTGTTCTAGAAGGGTAATAGCAGTGGTTTGGCAGCACTGGTGGTGCATCAGCATCTGTTTCTCTTTGAAGCACATGCCCTTCTATCTGTGGGGGCCTGGTCCTGCCCTGAGGTAGTGGGTGAATGGCCCATGGAGGAGGCACACGTGGAAGGATATGTCTGTCTTGAATGTTTATTCTCATGTTTTGAAATGGGCTTGGGCACAGCTGAGAGCAGAGCTGTCATCTGTGTGATTATCCAGGATTTGCTCTTTGCCTTGCAGACAGGTAATTCCACTTTTTCTTCTTCCTTTCATCCTTTCAAAGACCCAAATTTCATTTAGCAGCCTAGTGCTGCAGAATTAGCAATGGACTTTGCAACGCTGTCCTGAGATTTACCGGCTCCTGGAAATGCTGTTACACTTCTAGTCTGAACTTACCTTCAGCCTGAAGTCACTGGAGCACAGTAGAGTTGCCAACTCAACTAAATGAACCTTCTAATGCCCCGTTTTTGTTTGCCAAGTAGGTGCTCTCAGTCAGTAATGAAATTACTCTTCCCATCTGCTTTGATACGCTACAAACCCTGGTATTTCTGCAAGGCTCATAGCACACCAAGAAAAACAACTGATTAGCCTGACAGGATCTCATTTTATAAACTGCTGTTGCTTGTCTTAAAATTAAAGACAAATGTAATTCACTGCCTTAGCTTTGCTAGAATTGGTATTAGGTTGACAGGTCGATAAGCACTCATTCATTGTATTTAAATTCTGACATAACAGTAGCTTTGAGTCTCCTGAAATGACATAGGTATTCTAAGATTTAATAAAAATAACCTGTATTTTTTGTTGCCTCCCCTCAGCCAGCTCTTTTAAACTCTTCAGTGCAGGTTACTTGCCTTAAAATGTCTAAATTTAATAAGTGTTGTGGAACAACTTTGTGTTACTCAGTAAAATTGAAGTATTTTGTTATCTTCTGTTGTGGAATGGAAGCTATTTTTGAGCACTTTCTACATTATTACTGTCACTTTCAGTGTTTTTAAAAATGTCTTCGGTCTTTAATTTCGCTGCCTGGAAAACGTCTTCTTGTTTCACCTTGCTTGAGTGCTGCTTTCAAGTATTCCTGCCCTGCATTTTTTGCATTAATTTGCTTTTTTACTTGCCTCTCTTCTTTATGAGGTTTTTTCATTTAAAAAATTAGTCTGCATTTTTATTGGCTGTGGAATGAACTTCAGGTGGAGTATTCGATCCTATAAGTGTGAGGCCAAAGTTTCAGTCCATCTTTGGTTTGTAAATTATTTTATGGAGAGTATTTTCAAGCAGAGTGCCCTGTGTATTCTGAAGCAAGTTAATGTGAATTTACTGATTTAGCTGGCACAGGCTGAAGAAGCATTTGAATATCAAAAGTGTGCTAAGGAGGGCATATATGTCCAAGGAATGCTAGTAACTGTTCCATTATTATTATTCATTTTCCAATGAAGTGATTTAGTAATGGACCTTCTCCGCAAAGATAATTTAGCTGCTAAATTGTATTTGAATTACACTTTGTACACAGCCTGTTGGCACTTCTGTTGAAAACAGATAAAGTTTGAATACATTTGGTAAGGGAAAGTACATTAGAGAATAAAAATTAGTTTAGTTCTGCTAAACCCACCAACCTTTTAAATATTTCATATCTTTTTTCTTTTTCTTTCCTTTTTCTTTTTTTTAAACTGTTTTTTGGCTGTCTAATTTCATGCAGCTTTCCCACTCACGTCACCTGAACCAGCAGGGCTGTTGCTGGTTCATCTGTTCTTTGTGGGAGAGTTTCTTTGTGCCATCCATGGCTATGGATTAAGAGCTTTCAGTGCATTACTGACAGTGCAATGTTGCTGAACTTAGCAACAAGCTCTTTCTCTCAAGCGTTTTTAATGAAACAGAAGTTTCTTGTTGCCATCTAATAGGTTTAAATACTACTAAAAAGAAATCCCCTCCATTGCAGTTAATCAGATTTTGTTTGCTCCCCGTGATAACATAAGCTTGCTAGTTCTGACATGTTGAGGGAGATGAGACCTGAATGTTTAATTTTAAAAAGAAAGGCAGGGAAAAAAAATGGGGTTTATGTGGGAAAACTTCCCTTGCAGTTCATAAAACCAAGAAGGGGGAGAAAAGAGGGTGCAGTAATTAATCTTCTTCCTTTTACAGCTCATCTTAGAACAGAATGCATGAAAAATACTTGCAAATTTATACACAGTAATGTGATTATATTTTCACAACAGTATAGCTTTGCCTCAAAATTAATATCAGAAATTTGCTTTCTCTTTTTCTAAGACCTATAGCAAGAATAATGTTTGCCAAACACTCCTGTTTTTAACTACTTCCCTAAAGAGCAACTTGGGAACTCTCCAAGGATTACCATACTGCTGACTTCAGAAAAAATTAGCGAGCACAGAAAGAAATTTATTTGCAACCCAGGCAGCAAGAGAAGAACAAATCCCAAGTGATCGCAGGAACTGCTGACATCGAATTGCCTGGAAACAACCTGTTTGGTGCATTTTGGGATTGGGCTGTTATGTGACACAGAGAGGCCCCTGGGTTGGAGTGAGCCAGGGGGCACCTGCAGCGGAAGATGAAATTGTCTCTGCCTTGAATGATTAAGAGCTTGAATCTCTCAGTTTATCGGTTCTAAAAATTACACATAGCTGATAGTAATTGTATAGCAAGGGCTCATCTGACACTTCAGATTTATCTGACAAGCTTTTCCATGTTTTAACATTTGCCAGTCTGTGACCTTTTCATCTGGCCAGTTCTGTGTGCAGTTGATGGGGGTTATTTTATTGCTTATTTACTACATATACATTTCTGGTGAAAATGAGTTAAGGACTGTTGGGAGAGCACTATAAAATGTCGAAAGGGAATTGCCAGCTTTGCATTCGGTGGAGAGACTGGATAATGTTTGCTGAAGATCTAATAACCAGGTGTAGTATTAAGATGAAGAGCAATATTCCCTCCCTCCCTGTAACTCCATGCTCTACAAATGAGGCTCAGATGGTAGGGAAAGAAAATAGCCCAGGAATATATAAGTCTATTATGCTGTAAATACACAAGGGAGCTCAATTAAGGTTGTTCAGGAAATCTTGCTTGACAGTTTGCTTTGGATGTGTGATTTTATAAACTTAATGCTCTTTTAGAGCAGTAGTTTCTAAACTACTGTGTGTTTTCTAAAGAAGTGTGTAGTATACTTGCTTCAGGGGGAACCTGCAAGCAAGAACTGTGAGATGCATTCAGCTCACACAAGAACTGCTCTCACAAGATGCTGATCTTGCTTCCAGAGGAGTCCGAGTTGTGCTGGAGGCCGGTGTGTGATGCCGGCCAGGTGTGTTTGGGTATCTGGCTGTTGGGAGAGGACCCATCATGTGCTCCTTGAGCACAGCTGATTCCTGCTGAGCAGAGAACTCCCAGCACTGAAGTTATGGGTGGTCCTTGTTCTTACAAGCCTGTGTTTTGTAGGCAGTGTTGGGAGGGGCAGGTGGGTGTGAAGGGATTTGCTGTGCAGACCTTTGGTGGTGGCAGCAGTGGGGTGTCCAGCGTTGTCCAGCCACTGCTGCTCCATGTGAGAGGAAGTTTAAAACCTTGTGTGGGTGAAAGGTGGAGGTCTGGATCATCCCTTCTCACATGAAGGCAGCAGTTTAAGGCTCTGTTAATGTCACAGCTTTGGTAGGACTCCAGCCTCCCACAGGAGCATCTCTAGACCACAAATTGGTTTGGCTCCCAAGGCTCTGCAGGGACAGGTTTGTTGGACTGTGTCTGTGTTACCTGTGGTCTGGGGGTTGTTTAAAGGTCACCCTGTTGTCCCTTTATAGCTTTCCTTCCTCTGCTACCTGGAAAGGGAATGAGGGGTGATGCCCTTCAAATAATTAAATTTAATACAGAGTTCAGTTCTGTCATCATAGAATATTGAATAATGAAGGAGTATTGCACTACCACATATTGTGCTGTTGTGCCTTTTGAACACAGGATTAGTGAATTGTCCAGATTTCTGACTTTTGTACTCATTCCCTGAGGTCTCACATGTCATCCCCGCAAAGGGGAAGTGCATACATGTGTGGATACTTACATGTTTACACATATGTGTTTGAAAAAGTAGGTCGTTGCTTCTCTTAAATCCAGTAGAGTCTTTCTTGTCTCCTATTTCTGCAAAGGAAGTAATTTGCTTGTGATCCAGTAATGTGCAATGTAATCTTTTAAATAGTTGATTTCTTTATTCTTATTTTGGTTTGTTTTTTTATGCTGGCATTTTGAAAGTGGGTGCCAGTTGGCATTCTGCATAGGGGAACAGAATCATCTGCTTTGTCAATATTTTACCCTCGTGTATCTTGTTCAATGTAAGTTGAAATTAATTGCCTTTTTTCTTTCCTCCACAAAACCAATTACAATTCTGTCATCTATTTAGGATTAATACTAATAAATGTATCCCTTTTTCCAGATAAATATTCTTAGTACACCAGTATTCTACTTACCAGAGACTTGTGTAGGCAGAAGTTACATTGATTTCAATTAAATCCTTCTTGCCTATTGTTATGGAATTTTGTGTTTATGTCCTTAATTTGGGTTAAATGTGACTTACATTGATGGAGTTTAAATAATTTCATAATTAACGTAATTACTATTGCAAAATGAATATTACAAATGTCCAGTTGAATGGTTGGTGTTCCCCCCAACATGAGTTCTACACTGTGATACTGGTACTAGATATATTTAAACATTTTAAATGTGTTAGGACAGTGGAAGAGTGAGAACATTTGGTTAAACTCAAGATGATGGGAGAAAGGATCAGGATTTTACTTACGCAAATAAAGACTCTCCTGTCTTGGTTTTGAATACCAGATCCTATTTGAATACTTTGGATTGACTTTACTGAGGGTGGGAAGGAGAGGTTGGCTGTATGTTTTAATTTTTTTCTCTCTCCTGGACTTTGTGTTTGGCTATATATTAGGAGGAATGGACTGATGAGGAAGTGAAGTTAAGCAATGGCAATTGAAAACAGTATTTCAAATGTCCTCAAGTCTGAGGATGTTTGGCTTTTCTTAATAGTACAGGATATATAAAAAAAATCCCTCGATTTATCACTTTCAAAGGTATCACAGCTTGTCAGAACTGCCACTAATTGTTGTCCCTTTGTGCCATTGCCAGCTGTACTGTGTCACCCTAGGACCTCTGCAGGCCCTGAGGGACACATGGAGCACTAAGCAGGAATTGGTCCTGATTATGTAGTATTGATCCATACAAGCAGGTAAAAAGGAAAATGTTGAAAGCTTTTGCAAGGACCCACATCTATCAAACTCTGCAGGTTTCTGGGATTCCTTCTATTTTCCTTTAGTCTTAATTTGCTTTTTTGTTTTGAGTTCACTAAGTACAAGACTTGGCCCTCAGCCCTGAGTATTGTCCATGCAAGTGGAGTGTGGTTTTTACAAGACTGTGATGTGAACTTCCCAGTAATTGGTCTCAGCAGTATGGAAGTTTCCCCCCCCCACACACCCCATGCTTAGAATATGAGCTCTGGAGAGTTTGCTTTTATTTTTTAGCAAGGTTAAACAAGATGCAAGTATGGTTTGCATGAAAATAGCTATATATAAATTAGTCATCTGCTTCTAAAGTGATAAAAAATTATCTAAATACTGCTGGGCGGAAAAAAAAAGTGCTCTCTAATCTATATACACGTTGAAAAATACTTTTGTTTGGCTCAGGAAAGCACTCAGCATGAATTCCCTCCTACCCAAGTAGTCCAAGAGCTGATGTTACAGTGAACCAGTCATGTGGCAAATTAAAAAGTCTGGTGGACGGATGATACGGTTCTGAGAACTCAATAAAACTTATTACCTACAAGACTGATCTTTCTATTCCAGTGACATATGTGCTGGTACTTCTGCAACAACAGGAATAATTAAGGAAAAAAATAATTCTGGGTTGGTATTTTGAGGCTTCATTTTAATGGAACAAAATAACTAATTTCTGCCATGGTATATACAGGATTAAATGGAAATCTCCCCTCCACTGCCTTCCCAAAAAGATGTAAATTTCCTAGTTGAAGTCATGCTTGTTAAGCTCAAGTGATGATGGAGGCGTGAATATATTAAGGGAAAACCTGAGAGGCTGAAGTAGACAGGAATGATTTGACTTTCCTCATCAGGAATATGAAATGTATCAGTTTAATATGGAAAAAAGCTTCATTGCATTTAGACCTAGTGGCAGCTGAGAAACACACAGTTTGTCTTCCCTGTGAATCAGCTGATCTCAGAAAACTTCCACATGGGATAGTTTAAAAACAGAGCAAGTTCTGCCATGAATCTCTGGTCCAAGAATTGATTGGTGTGTGATTATCCAGGACAGGAAACACTAAAGAAAACATTCCAATCCCAGCATCCCAAGTCAGGCAGACCCCTGAGTAAGGGTTGTTTTAAACACAGATAAATATGATGAGCAACAGTGTAGGAAATCACAACTGCTCTTCAAGAGTCTCCTCCTCTGCCAGCCTGGCTTTGCTGTGCCCCAGGGGTACCAGTGGGAGCTGCAGAGGTGATGCTCACTCTGCCAGTTTGAGATGTGTTTGGAAGTTCAGCCTGCAAGAGGAGCACTGACTTAAAGTCTACAGACAGGCTCTGGTGCCTGCTTGGTCAGCCCCAGTGTGAGTGTAAGGAGGGTGTGTGGGGTGGTGCCTGAAACCCTGCATTGCTTTCTGTAGCAGAGAACTCCTTGAAGCTGAACTTGCAGGTTGTGTGCAGAGGGAACCTGCAGAGGCCAGCTGGCAGCTGTACAAGTGTTATAAGCACCCTCCTGTTCCTGGGGTAGAAGGAAATAATTTTAGCTCCATGGTTTTTTTTATTTGGGGGTGTTGGGAGGAGCTAGATCCTGAGTGCTCTGAACTATAAATCCTACTGCACAATTATTAATATTGGAAAAGATCTCTAAGATCACCAGGTCCAGCTGTTAACCCACCACCACTGCTAAACCACATCCCCAAGTGCCACATTCACACACTTTCTGAAGACTTCCAGGGATGATATTTCCACCACTTCCCTAAGCAACCTATCACAGTGCTTGAATCCTATGATTGTGTATGGGAATTGCAGTATATTTTTACCTCTTAGGGAAAAAAGCTGGATTTTGTCCTTATTGATATGGGTTTAGGCTTGTGCTGGAGCATCTATTTCTGTATAAGTCATTCAAAACAATTTTCATTATGTGGTGTAGGCCTTAATAGGTAATTCTAACTCTAGGCAAAATTATTTTTATTTTCATTTCTACTTCTAGCAGTATTGTGTACACCAAGAGAAATTCTCATTATACACTGCTTTTATTTCATTGTTTTTATGCCAGCAGCACAGCTTTGTGTCCTTGATCTTCTCTTTCTTCCTCTGAGCCGAGTAACTTTAAGAAACATTCTCAGCTAATGATGACCATGCAGCAACAGTGACTCTGCAGTTCTGGGAGCTCTCAATTATATCCATAAAATCAGGAGCTTGGCTGTAAGAAGTATTTTGGGATGTTCCTTTTGTTCCATTGCCTTGGCTTTCTCCCCTCATTTGCTTATATTGTCTTTGGAAGGATGTGTTTCCTTCATTTGACTAGTAGGGAGGGCTTGCATTGCTGGATTCTTTTTATAGTCAGTTCTGCTCTTCAGCAGAATTTGCAGATGGAGTAATTGCTGTGCACACAGCACCAGCTCCCTTTGTTCCTGCCCTGACAGGTTGCTTTTCGGTTGACTTGACTTTGAAGTTCTGAGTTCTCATTTCTTAGAAATTTGTTGTGGTTTTTTGACATTATTTCTTGTATGTTTACGAAGCTTTCCATTCACGTTCCCTTCTTGTCACTGCCTTTGCACTGGCTGGTTACGAGAGAGATTTGAGTGTTATGAATAATAAAACAGAACGAGACAGTGCAGTTCAGCAAAGCTCTTGGGAAGCAGCTTTCCTATTAACACTCATGTTCTTGCTGGTGACACGAGGTGGGGATGGACACGCATGGCTGAGGGGATGGCATTGTGGGCTTTCCATGGGCTTTGTCTTGGGGTGTGTTTGCATTGGACAGAGACTGGCTTGAGTTGTTCAGCTCTTACACAGGATCATTGTGGAAGCAGTTCATGTCTGTTAGCTGTGAACAGATGGCAATGCATTATTTTTGGCATGGGGAAGGAAAAGGAGACCTCACGTTGCATATGAATAGACATCTCTGGGGCTTGTCCTACCAAAGTGAGGATGCAAAAGGAGAGCAAAGCTTAGCTGGTCCTTTGTGCCCCACTGTGCCCTTCAGTCAGTCCTGGCTTTATCTGTTGCTTCTGGAAATTCTTTAACCTTACAATGGATACAAACACAGTAGGATTGATGAGCATATTTATTCTAGCTTGTCAAAAAGATACTGTTTGTAATTTTTGGAATAGAAATAGAGATGGGTTGGTAGATAGACCAGCAAGTTGGGTGAGAAATGTAAGGACTAGCCTGACTGTAGTAACTTAATGTCATTTGGGTTTTTATTATCAGTGTGATTGGGACTGTATTGTGTATTGGCCATTGTGTTACCACAGGCAAAAAGACCATTTCTCACAGAGGGATGTTGCACTCCGTGTGTGGGGAAACCGGGGATGCTGCTGTGCTAAGGCTGGTGTAATAACTGCTACAAAAAGCCCATTACAAGCTCACCTGTATTTGATGACTGACTGATTGAGAAGAGGTTGTGGGGAGTTGGGAAGAAAGATCAGAATTTTGTTTTACACATACAGATTCTGTGATGAGAACCTGAACATTTGCAAGGAGCCAAGAAACAGGCTGATCCTTCACCATAGAAAGCTTCTCAATTCTTCCCTCCCCACACACACCTCCCTTGCTCTGTTTCCTGCTATATTCACTCACTACTCAGCTTTCAGTCCAGCTCTCTGGATGTGTGGGCTGTGACACATGTGCCTCATGACCTCCAAAATAAACTCTGCAAAGCTGCATGGCGGGGAGCAAACCCAAGGGGAGGCAGAACGAGACCAGGGAATTTGAAATTGAGGTTGTTTAGCTTTTAAGATGAATCTTAGAAGGTGAGTGCAGTTAACAGATGGAAGAAAATCTGAGAAGCTGAGAGACTTCAGGAGTTAATGCATCCTGGGTGAGATGTGGCACTAGAGGTTCATCATTTAAGCTCCCAACAGCATTTTCCAGATTGAGGAATTAATTATTCGGGGTGGGGTAGTGGAAAGCTCTTTATATTCTGTGCAGAGTCCAGCCTGGGCTTTCAGGACTGGGTGATTGCTCTCCAGCACAAAGCCTGGGAGATTCTGAGATGCATGTGCTGCCTGGTTCTCTGTAGTTTCTTAGTTGTCTGTCTTTTAGTTTGTTTAAATAAAACTTGACTTCTGGCATGAGGGAATTTTTTCTTGGATGCATTTTTAATGAGCTCTTCTACAGTTGGTAGGACCCAGAGGTTGTTCAACATCTTCTGCTCAGTGCTGCTGATGCTTGTCAGAAATTAGTATTTGGCAACACTTCTTGATTTTAAAAGCCACTGAAACGCTGATTATATATTTTACTTTTAATTCTGAATGTTTTACAGTGATAGGTTGGTTTGCTTTCAGTCACTGCTACTTTTGGATGTGAGTTCTGTGGTTGCAAATGTTTTCAGGTCAGATCAGAGTAATGAAATGTTAAGACACAATTGTACATGAGTGTTTGTGAAGGTCAGCTCTGAGGTTTGCCTTCAGCCTTCTCCTGAGGGAGTCATTATATCATATCTCACACTTTGAGCTAAAGGGAGCTGCTGTTACCAAGCCTGGTCAAGTTAATCACACTGTACTGTGCAAATTTGTATATTAGCTTTTGACATTATATACTTTTGCCTTTTAATTAATTCTCTTGGCTTTAGTGTAATGACTATCATAAGGCATTAATATGCTAAAATGGTAAAAAGATGCTTTAATGTTTTTACTGCAGTGTGAATAAGAAAGCAAAAGTTACCAGTTTATAGCATTTTTAGTTGTTTTTATAAATGACAAAAGCTGTGCATAAAAAAAATCAAAATTGTGGCACTAAATTTACAGGGACAAGATTTAGGCATGTGTTTTAACCCTTTGATGAATGTGCCTTGCAGTTTGGTTTGGATCCCAGTGATTGAAAAGTTGAAATATAGATTTGAATTTTGTTGATTTCTTTGTAGCAGGTATAAATTGGTTTGATCTTAAAGATAAAGGGATAGGGGAATGTTCAATCATGGACAAAATTATTTTTGGACCAGAAAGAACCACCTTTGATTTCAGAATGTCTTATGAGGACTTTCTGGCAGTCACTGGGGCTGAAAACCACCAGGCTCTCTAAGGAGCAATTTAAATACTTTTGCGCATCAGGTTGGGTATATCTTTAATTTCTGCTGTTGCTTGTTGCAGGCTTGTTTCTTCCCTGCTGAGTCACACACAATCAAGAGGGACAGACTCCGTGGTGGTGGTTTCTAATGGTTCTAGTTCTCTGAGAGAAAACTGTAAATCTCTGGGGTGCCCTAGTGTAAACAAACACTGTCCCTTTCTAACTGTGATAGATTTCTGAACCTGGTGTTTTTGTGAATTCTGTCTAAAAAATGATGTTTATTTGCCTAAATGAGCTCTATAAATAAGCATTCTGTATTTTAACAGGTGTGGTTGGCACTGCAGTACAGCTGCTGTACTTGGGGAGCAAAAGGAGCTATTTTAATGAAGTAGCAGAAAGGCTTTGCATTTTTTCGCTTGAATTCAGTGCATATTTAAAACATATAGGAAGTTATTTTATAGTGTATATACTCCATTATACTTAGCAGTCAGTAGGTATCACACATTATCTTTGTCAATAAGTATAAGGAAACAGAGCATGCTCCCAGCAGCAATGGATCTGGCAAGGCTTGTGGGTTTGGTGATAAAATTTCCAATTTCACACTTATTCTCAAATTAAAAGGGACAGGAGATAGCTGAACTGCCTCTGGGGGGGACAACCCCAAACATCTCAAAGTTTAAGAGGGCTCTGTGACTGATTGCTAAGTGCAGGGTGGATTTACACTGACTCATACTGCTTTCAGAAAACATTTAAAGCTGCAAAGCAGTACCAGTTCCATGCAGGTTTTGTCCACCTATTTTGGGTTTGCATTTGGCCAAGGTGTGAATTTTGTACAAAATTTTCCTGTTGTTCTTTGTATTGAGTTAAATACATGTGGTTCTACAGCTGTCACTGGTGCTCCCCAGACACACGTGTGTGGTTGTATCTCGTCCCTTTGGTCTATGATAAATGTAACACATTGCTTTTCAGGGGGAAGTTGGTTGTTTTTAAGAACAAATTCAGCTTACTGGATCCACTGGCAATGCCAGGAGAGGCAAGGTGCATAAATCTCTGTCTCATAGGCTCCGGAGCAGAAGCTCTGTGCTTTGTTTCACCATTAGGCAGAGTCAAATTCTCACCTGGTGTATGTTGACACAGGCTCTGAAGTCAGTGAACCTTTCCAGTGATCTCTGGACACAGATGGTTGTCATTACTTCCAGGGGCCACCAAACCTAAGCTCATCAAAGAGTGGAATGATAAAGCTGGTTCTTGATCTCTGGATCCTAGAGATTGACAGGAGTAATGACTGGACCCCCCACGACAATGGAGAGCTCCCTGGCCTAGAAAAATTCCCTTATGGCCTTGTGCTTGCACCAGCAAAATGAGGTGAAATTATTTCTTTCTGTAGCAAAAAAGACATTGAGGTCTTTCCTCTCCAAGTCTGGAAGCAGCAGCTTTGAGTTCCGGGCCTGCCTGTAGACCAGCCATGACTTGCTGTGCCTTGCAGGGTGCTTTGTTTACCCTGCAGAGATGATTCTGTAGGAGACCTTATGGAAGAAGACTGGAAGGAATTGTTGTGCATGGGATTTTCAGGAGATGTTTCCTTGATCAAAGGTGTCCAACTGTGTTGCAGAGGTGACTTTCTGAAGGCAGGTGGAGAAACAGATCGATGAGTAGTGACAGTGCTCTCAGCTGTAGGTGCAAGGATGTGAGGCAACGCTTGCAAAAATCTCTGCAGCATCACTTGGCAGGTTCATGTGCTGCCTCTGAGTACCTCTGCTCTCACTGAGCCTGTACACACAGTTCCAGCCATTACTTTAATTCTGTGCAAATAGTCTTTGTATTTCAAAGTGGGTTTTAGATTTTAACAATAACTCTTTCTGCAGGAGCTGATATTTCTCAGTGTTCTCGCAGCATTCAAAATGTCAGGGCCCTTGGGAAATAGCAGGCCTAATGTACAGTGGTCAGTGCTAATGAAACTTATAAATATTTCCGCTTGTGTCAGGATGTTGAAAATTCTTTGCTTTTGTGATTTCCATGCTCTGATTTTTTTTTTTTCCCACCCAGGTTGTTTAATGCATGCCATAACCAGAACACTTGTTTCTCTGTGTGGAAAACATACTGTTTCTGGGGGAGAAATGCAGAACTTGTAACCAAAATGCTCACATCTTCCTAATTATGGTTGTTTTTTATTTTAACTGTTGTTGTTTCTGCTAGTAATTGCCAGGTGGTCTCAAAACTCGCTTCTTGAAGAGTGAGCTTTTGAGTGTTGGGGAGGGTTGCTTAACCAAAACAGAAAAGTAATTCTTTGTGATCCACTGTTAGCTCTGAGTCAGTTTGTGCTTGTGGAACTGCCAGATTGACTTAAAGCTTTCTATTGCTTCTTTTTGGGGTTTTGGCAAGAAACACGTCTGGCACACTAGGCACCCTGTCCTTCCTGTACAGGAGGCTGATCTTCCTGAGAAATAGACCTTGTTCTATTCTTCTCTACAGCTGCTCTCAGCCTGACTTGCTCTTAAACTTTCGGAGGCTCTTTCACAGACCTGGTCAAGTTATCCAGAGCCAGCAGCATGGGGGGTAAAGTCATCCTGGGTAGCCACCTCCTTATCCCTCTGTTTGGGAGTGCTGCTGCTTTTCCATGCCTGGGACTCCCATGACGGTTTTGAGGATGGACAGGTTACCTTGTTTTTCCAGAAAGGTGCAGATACCAGAGACTGGCCACGTTTGTGTCTTTTTGGAGACTTCCAGGATTCAAGGGTGCAAGTGTGTCACTGGTATTGCCGAGCCACGTGTCAGTGCTGTGGGATGATTCCTAGCGTGGGAACATCTCCTCTGCAACAAATATGAAATAAAACATGGGCTGAAGTGTCAGTGAAGGGGCCCTCAGCACTCACACTGAATGTTGGTACATTTGGGCAGCTGCTGTTTCTGCCAGTTGGAGCAATGTGAGGTGTTTTTTTAATGTGGTTCTTGGAGTGTTTTCCTGAAGCTGTGTTTCTCCACCCAACTTTATTTCAAACAAGACTCTTTTGGTGACAGGAAGGAAAAGCAATTCTAAGTTTTGAAGTTGAGAAGTTCAGTCTCACAAAGGATGTCTGAGCTGGGTCAATCATGACCCAGCACAAACAGCAACAGCATCATGGCTTCTGTAGTACTTCTGGAATTAGTCCTCAAAACTCTTGTAGCTATGATTGCCAAAGGAAATTTTCCTGGGCCCTTTTACACATATCACTTAAATCCTCTTATATATCAGTTCAAAAGTATGGAAAACAAATACGCAAATGGTATGTTCTTTTAAGTCCCTGAATAGCTCCTAGAATACTTGTCGCTGTCAGCTCTATGAATTGGAAGAGAACAATCTGCATTTTCTGAGACGGGGTGAATCTAGACTGACACTCTTCTTTCTCTTTATCAGAAAAATATTCCAACATTATTCCAAGCAGGATGAGCACTGCAGGCAAAGCCTCATCAGGACCCCAGTGAAGCCAGCCACCTTTTGCATCTCAGGATCTCTGTTATCATTGTGTATTTGCACACTGTTTATTTCTCTGTGCTGATGGACAGCAGGTAGGAAAACCCCTTTGGTTTGGGGCTAAGTCTTCAGGCAGCATTACTCTGGCTAGGAGGTGTTTCTCCCCATTCCTTTCCGTTTCACTGTTCTGTGTGTGACCCTTTGACATTTGCATATGGCAGGAGTCAGAGACAAGACAGTGAAGGATGTGCCTGAAGGAAAGTAGACTCTGCTAAGAAAAGGAGACTTTGAACCTGGGTTATAAGACTGGCACACAGTCTCAGGGGTGAGACTGACTGGCTCTAGATATTATTAGTGTGACACACAAATGATGCTCTCTGGCTCATGGCAGAGACAGTGTTCCCTGAAAGACTCGGAGATCTCTGGCATAGGGAAAAGTTTGTGCAGAAGCAAAATCTTCTGTGTGAAAATGAGGTGTTTGAGACAGTAAAAGCATAATTCCCATGGCAGTTTCTAGCTGTCACTGCTAGAAGTACACGTGTTCCTAGGATAATTTTTTCATCCTGCTTCCTTCATGGGGTGCAATGATATCCCAGATGTTAGACTTGCTCAGATAGAGACTTCGTGCCTCTGTAATTGTTTTCCTTCAGATATCTCGGAAAGCATCCCTGAAATGCTACTCTGTTGATGTTTCCCTGGATTTGCTGAAGCCTCGGGAACCATTTTCTGAGCTCTAAGCCAGAAGTGCCATTCTGTAACTTTTGATCTTTGGCACTTCTTTCCTAAATTCTATGGCTTAGAGTTTATTTTAACATTTTCTGCAAGAAAGACTCCCTGACATTGCTAGGGTTCACTTAGGTGCAAAATGACATTATACATTATTTGTAGAAAGAATGGGGAAAAGAAGAATTGGCATATTTGCATTACCTGATCTTTTGTCTTAGTGCTTCCCAGAGAAACAGAAATGTCTCTGCAAAGAATAAAATCAGGAAATGGTTTTATTAGTCTTTCTTTCTGATATATGTGTGCCAATACACCTGGGATCTAGGAGCCTAATAGATTTGTTGGTGATCAATATTTGTTGTGAGCCTACCAGAGTAATTTTTATATTGCTGTTGCTGAGGGCTTTAAAGATAATCCAGACTTTGCTAATTTTCAGCCTTCTGTGTAAAGGAGGCAGCTGGGAAGATGCACCCAGTGGCAATAATCCTTGTTTGGAATCCCTGGCTGGATGGTTCCCTCATGGAGCCTGTCCTGGCTGTTGCTTCCAAGGCCAGCTCTTCCCTTTCACTCCCAGATGCAGCAGTGCAGCTGCTTTTGGGAGCCCTTAGGCACTGCTGTATTATGCTAATGCAAGGTTTCTCTTTCTCCATAGTATCCCTATTATGTAATATCACCATCCATCAAAGTGGAGGTGGAAGGAAGCAGGATTGTCTTACGTTTGGTGCAGAAACGTAGTTTAACATAGATTTAGACAATCTATTTTTCCCTTTTTACGTATTACGTATTGCTAATCAATGCCATACCTTCTACAATAATTATTAAAGCAAAAACACTGGTTAAACTATTCCAACCATTTAATGAATCAACCTGTTCAAGGAATATTTTCCACAACCTTATAGCATATTAGGAAGGACTTTGAAGTGATGATACAGTGATGTGTGTTTGAGAGAATGTACTTTCCTTGCATCAGGGCTGCATGCCTGATGGGATTTCTTGACATGGGTATGAGCACAGGGCTGCTACAGGGGAGCAGAGCTCAACTTACATTTGTAGAAATGCACCTGCCACAGGGCATTTGATCCATTACATCTCCTCAAATGCATTTTTCTTTATTTCTCGCTGAAACTCTTCTTGAGTGGCATTCAGGGCTACACCAGGTACCTTGTTATTGTCTGGAAGCATAGCTGCTTCTCAAAAGTATTTGGTTTTTTTTTAGTGTTGGAAGGGACTCTGATATCTAGATTGAGGTTCACTTATTTGCTTGCCCTTTTCTTCTGGAGAGTAATGAATTTTGCTTGGAGTTTTCCTGTTTTCAACCAGCCCAAGCAGGACTTCCTAGATAGGGGGAGACTCCACAGCAGCAGAAGAGTAGGAAGCCCCTCTTCACTGAGAGAAGAGCTGTGATTTATGTTCTCTTTCCTCCTGAAGGGTTTTAGAGATAAAAGAGCTGGATCCTAAAATGACATTCTCTGCTGGGAGTTATTCCACAGCTTCTTGGAATTTTGAGAGTGAGTCAAATCTTTTCGCTGACACTTGGTATCTTCTTGTAGCCTTGGATGTGGCACTGCCTTGATAGTGCAGGAAATGTCAAACCAGACATCTGTGGAAGGGGGAAGAATTCAAGGCTTTGTTTCTTACTGTCTCATTTCTCACATATTTGATTTAAGCATGAAAAATAGATTCCTTTTTGCTTTGAAGGTCATCCTACAAAGCTGTGAGTCCATGAGCGAGCTCGAGCACTTTGGCTGATAAATCAGTGAACTGCTCTAGGACTTGAGATGGAACACGAGGCCCCAGAGCCAGGGAGAGGTGCCCAGGCTGGTGTCCATGAGATGTGCAGCTACCTGCCTGCACCTCAGGTGCCCAGGAGCTGGTGCCTTAAAAGTAAAAGTAATCCAGTTGAAGTCAGAGGCTTAAATGGCTGCTATGGTAGAGGAGAAATGCATTGGGGGGGAAAAAGGAAGGAATGTTAGGGGCCACTAACCCCTAGTAAGTGGCCTAGGGGCCACTAACCCCTAGTAAGACCACTGAAGGAGACTTAACTCCCTGAGGGATGTGAGAGCAAGGCAAGTTACCAGATATGAAATTGGCTTCTCTGGTAAACTTACCCTGCTGTGACTTCTACCATTGCTGAGCTGTGGAGGTTTTACAAATACACCTAGTAACAGCACATATAATGCATGTGTTCATTATTTATAATCTGGCAAAGTTCACATAGTGCTTTTGCATGAATGGTGTTGGTTGATGATTGTGTTGGAAGCTTCTGTGATGACAATTTTAAAGCTTGTACAGCAATAAACACAAATCCTGCAGTGCTGTGTGTTTTAAAGTCCCTATTCTCAAAGTGATCTGACATTAAACGGCTGAATGTAAACAGCTGTGCAGATTTCTGTAAAACTACACTGGTTTACATCAATGAGGGTTGTGGCCTAAAATACTTGGGTATGTTTAACACAGTGCATTTGTCCAAAAATATGATGAAAAGTCTCTTTGCAGCGCCAAGAAAATTGTCCCACAAGCAGCGGAGCGCACTCAGTCCATCATTGCCAGTTCGGTCAAGGCTGAATAGCACCCGACGAGCCCCAGAACTGGGTAAAAGCCTCTGTAATTTGTCTTCTGACACTGCACTGCCTGCAGCTCTGCCAAGGAAATGGAAAAATGTGGAGAGAGCCCTGAGCAACCCGTCACAACACAATGAATCCAGCTTCCAAAACTATTGTAACTGGGACGCTGCTCTCCTCGCACATGCCAGCAGCTACAACAAACTAAACAAAAGCAACAACCCTCCTCTTTGAAAGAAACAAGGGAGGGGGAAATCACATGATTTGATATTTTGTGAAAGTAGTATAAACATTGCAGTTTGTGCAGCAAGATTGGGAAACAAGAAGCAAGTCTAGATGCATGTAGGCTCCTTGCTTCAGGTCCCAGTTTTCATATGCCTCTGACTAGAAAGAACTCAAGGAAGCACATAAGATTTTCCTTTTGGTCATGTTCTACAACATGCACTTTATTGTGCATGTTGTACACATACACAGTACATCCCAGCACAGCTTGGGTGGAGCAGGAGCTGCTCAGGCAGACAGATCTCCATGGGTACCAGTAGGTGAGGTGCTGACTTCCCAGGGAATGGTCTATACTGTGTTATTGTTGGAAGTATGAAGTGAGGAGAGCTCAGCACGAGGCTGTTCTTGCAGCTTAGGACCCTCAGAGTTTGGATGCAGTACAATTGCTTGCTTTACTTTGTGTCATGAACATGTAGGGTCACGCCAGGGATCTCCTGAATCTCCAGGGTGCTTTGAGAGACAATGCAGCTTTCTGATCATGCCAGTATATAATGTCCAAGATCTTTTCCTGTTTGTGCCATGTTTCCACTTTATTTTTTCCTTTTTTTTTAGACATGTTATTAAATACAGTGCTTTTTATTCATATAAAGTTGATTTTTTCTTCTGATAAATACATTCTTCAAACAAAACTTAATGGCAGAAATTTCCTGAGCAAAAATAAACCACATCTCTGGGTTGAAGCTGTGCTATGGGAAAACATAGCTCTTTTCATCTTCAAAGCACTGTGCAAAGTTGAAATAATGGATTTTTATTTTTTTTAAAATCAGGCCTGTGAAGTATGTATTAATGTTCCAGATGAAAGATGGGAACCAAGAAGAGAGGTTAACTTAAAGTTGTTGGGATCAGAGCCAGCTTTGCATACTCTCTGGGCTGCTTGGACCTATAGAATATGGAATTCATGCTCATTCATACTTCTGCCAGTCCACAACCATAGAATATCCTGAAGCAGAAGGGACTCAAAAGGATCATCAGTCCAGCTCTGCACAGACACCCCAACAATGCCACCCTGTGCCTGAGAGCACAAACATTGTCCAAATGAACCTGGAGCTTGGGGCTGTGCCCATGCCCTGGGGAGCCTGGTCAGTGCCTCACCACCCTCTGGGGAAAGAACCTTTTCCTAATGTCCAACCTAAACCTTCCCTGACACAGCTTCATGTCATCCCCTGTGCCTGGGCACTGGAGAGGAGAGATCAGTGTCTGTCCCTCCACTTCCCCTCATGAGGAAGCTGTAGAAATTATTTAGATGTAATAAAACTTACAGAGTGGAGATTCACTAGGAATAAATTTGTTTAGCCTTATTCAAATGCCAAGGAGCAGCACCACTGAGCAAATTGTCCTCATTTACTACCTACTTTTGAATAATTAAGATAAGAAACTTTCTACCTATTGGAAAGAAAGTAAAACACAAAGTTTCCAGTGTGCTTCATGCTGCAACCCCGGACAATCTGCACACTCATGCTGATGCACAGAGAATTTCATTGTGGGATTTTTCTTTTTTTGTTCTGTTGTTGTTGTTTCACTGGGTAATGTTTTTATTGCTTTGGTATGAGATGCTGTGCTGTCCTGCTCTACAGCAAAGATATGAATGTGGCCTTGGTGCTATACTAATGACCAATTTACTGAATTACAAGCACAGACCAGTGAATATGATCTGTTGTAAGTGTATAAGAACTCGTAATTGATATTAGTACTTGGCAGAACATGGAAATCTAAACATCCCTCCTTTCAGTCCCTGCAGCCACTGCTGGCAGTGTCCATTGCTCACTCACAGTGCCTTGTGAGGAGAGCAGTGCAGCTTAGCAGGAGCAGTGCAGAAGATGTTTTTGAAGAATGTGTTAAAAAGCTGAGAATGTTCCCAGGAGTGGATTAAATCTGTTTGGCTTTGCCATCGGTATTAACTGTTCACAGGAAGTGTTTCTAGGACAAGGACTCTTAAAGGTGTTAGAAAATACAGTGCATTTGGAGTTTTCAGGCTCTGGAAAAATCTCAGCAATACCTTTAGGAATGGATATGTGCTATTGCAGTATGGTGAGTTTGTGATGTCCTGGCAGCTGTTAGGGTGGCTCAGCACGTTGTGATAATGAAGTCTGTTTATTGTAAGAGTGGTAACACAAGCAGCGTTGTAACTTAAAGATTTAATTTGTTTCCTAACTCATTCTTGCAAATGTTACAAGGCGAATAAGAAGGAAATAGAAAATTAGAATAAGATCTGGGACATCTGAAGTGAGAAATTTTGAGTCCAAAATGTTATGCAGATGCTGGGCAAGTACATTTGAACCAAATGGAAAAAAAAAAAAGTTGATTTATAGAAGCAACTGTTGTTTATACACAGGTCACCAAAGGAGCACATTATGGAAATTGGCAATAAATTAAGATGAACTGAAGGCAGGAGATGGGATGAAAGAATGAGCCTACCAGAGTAATTCAAGCACAACTCAGTTGAAAGGTCAGGTTATTGAGTAGTAGCTCCTGTTCCCATGAGATCAGGATCAGGGAAGGCAGCCAGATGCTTCCCAGATCCTGTTTTATTGTCAGGAAGACTTTACTTACTAAGGATCAGGATTACCATCTGCAACTTCAAATGGATGTCGGGGAGTTCAGAATGCAACCCATGGTCTGAAACTGGCTTCAGACATTCCTTGTTTTCATAAAGCACTGCCCACAGCTACAGCTGGGCTTGGCAGTCATTGCCCTCGGAGCTGTACCATGAATGTCCACTGACAGGAGCGAGGGAAGAGGAAGCACTGCTCCCAAGTCTCCCTGGGTTCCTAGGTTTCCAGTGAAATCTGATTTCCTTGGCACTGGAATACCTGCTGCCTTTTGCAGTAGGCTGAGGCTTATGGCAGCTCTTTGGGGAACTGAGCTTTCAAGAAGTCTTGTGTCACTTGGCTTCAGCTGTGCTGTTCAAACCAGGCTGTTCTCTGCCTTTGAGACCTCAGCAAAGCTTCTAATGGGATGTAAGGAAGACTGAGTGTTCCTGCCTGCTCAGTCCTGGCTTGTTTTTTGTGCAGCTGCTTGAGAGAGTTTGGAGAACTCTAAGAGGAGGAGCACAGGTTTCCATTCTTCAGAGCACGACCCTGTAGAAGTGGCTGGGAGGGTGTTCACGGTGTGGGAGCTGTGGGGAGCAGGGAGGTTCCCACACAGTATTCATTACCTGTGCATCCTTTGGTCATAAGATTGCACTTCTGTCCACTCAGTCTTTGAATTAATAAGCAATAACAGGTAGTTGAGCATTATAAACAGTGACCACATTTGGACAAGACGTTGTCTGGAAAGTTGTCATCTTTTCTGTTTATTTTGGTTAAACTCAACATCTGATTTGCCATGCTGCCTTCTGCTGTGTTTTGAATTTTATCTTTCAGACTTACCAGGAATGAACTAGTTGCTAATCTTCAAAGGGAGTCTTTAAAAAAAAAAAAAAAAAAAAAGAAATTGCTTTAGGAAATGCTGTTAAACGTTGTTTATGAGTCTCTGTTTTTCTCATCTTTTCCCCTGGACAAAAATCAATATTCCTTCCTACTGGTATGAGAATGTAAAGCTACAGCAGGTGTTGGCTCTCCAGTACAAACTGATGAAGAAGGAAAGAGGACTGACTATTTGGGATTGATCTTTTCTGATTTTCAGAGGAATGTGATATTATTCTATATTCATATGTTGTTTGGTGCTTTGTCTTCTCATAAATACATTAGAAGCAGATGAATTTCTTGTGCAGGTGGATTGGTTCTGGGATTTTTTTGCCTGTTCCTTACAGTTCATGTGGAAAGGTTTGTAGAGCATCTTACTACTTTTGGATAAAGGGCTGTATGTGCTCAAATGAGAGATTCCAGTGTTGTGTAATACACACACATTTAAACAACACCAGTTATTTTAGAACTAAATTAGAAATACTGAGACATTACCTTATTTAGCATCTTCTGTGCCTGACTTTGAATTGATGTCCTTGACATGGAATATATAACAATTCCCTAGGTAGCTTGCCCTTGCTGCCCAGCACTGTGGGAGGGCCTGGAGCAGTGGCTGATCCCTAAAAGGTTTTAATAATGTATGAATGGAATTAAAATAAATGCAGGTAAAATTTTGACCTTTTAAATCTGTAAAATTACAGACAGAGGCATCCTGGGAGAGGGGTTTGATATATAGGTGCCCTTGGGGCAAGGAGAGAACATTGTCACCGTGTGGGTGTGATGTTAGGATGCTCTTGACTTACTGCCTTGTCACAATAAAGTCTGCAAAAGCCAAGGGTGTAGGAATGGCAGCTCTCCTGCTCCTGTGCAGCACCACAGAGCCTGTGGTTGGGATGTGGGAGCTGCCCCCAGTGCCTGTGGCTGCTGGCAGAGGGAGCAGCTTGGAGACCTCTGGGATGTGGCTGCTCCAGAGGAGGTTTGTCTCTGCAGAGAGTGGATTTTATATCCTGCAAGTTACACATGAACCCTGGCAGGGGATGGTGTGGGGGCAATGAGGAGGCTGGAGTGACTCCCTTTCTTCTCCACTTCTCCCAGCTTCATTTGGAGCTGGCAGCACATTGCTGCAGAGGAGCAGAGAGGCTGTGAGCTGGTGTGTGTGTGTGTGTGTGTGTGTGTTCACAAATTGTCCTACTCTGGGATTTCTTCCAGGAGACACCTGGGATCCAGAAAAGAAAGAAAACCATGGGGCAAGGCAGCCACAGAATGGGGGTTTGGATGAATGGGATGCATCCCAGATGTCACTGATTTAGGGCTCTGCTGTACCCTTGGGAGGTTAGAGGGTGGTTTTAATTTTTTGTTTCTTTTTTTTTCTTTCTTCTTTTTCATGGCTGTAAAATACTTTATTGACTTAATAAAAGATGATCACAAAATTTAGGCTAATAAAAGGACTAAGCTACAATCTAGAGCTTCATCCTGGCAGCCTCTTTGCTGCATGAATAAAGACTCTGCAGTGTGGCAAGTTGTACAATAAAATCACACTAAGAATAGCAATGGAAACAACTAATAAAAACTGATATAAACCTCTAGTTTTAAGAATTAATTCAAATAGAGCAGAAAACAATACATAATTTTGAAGGTGGTGATTGGAAAGGGGTGGAAATATCACTGCAGGCTTATAATTTTGTGTTCACATAAATCAAATTTAAGTAGTCTCCTATTGCTGACTATGGAAAAACTATTCCAAATTATAATTTTGTTACATGTGTTTCTTGTGAATGGTTTTATTACTTTTTAGATAATATCAAATCTCTGAGGACAGGCCTGAAGCTGGAATAATTGTAGATTTTCTCATGCTCTGCTATTTAAAACTTGTTAACCATTCTGATCTCAGAGCAGAAATGCTGGTCCAGAGAAAAATTGATTTTGACTATAAGAATCACAGCAGGGATCTCTGGCTGTCTGCTTTGCTTCTTGTTTCATTGCAGCTAAAAAACAGAAGAGACCAGATTTTGTTCTCTATTTGAGTTTACGTTAATTTACATTAACCCTTTAGGAAAGCTCTTCAGGCTGTGTTTGGAGGCACAGCATGGCTTGGGGAAGCTGGATGTTTTTGGCTTCTGGCTTGGCTTTTGTTCAGTGAGGATTTCCTGAAAAGAAAATAATTTTGAACACTGGCCTCCAAGTAGCCAGTAGCCATCTTAAGTTATGTTTTAAATATTAGTGACTGGTCTTCATTTGGCCTTGGAGGGCTTGTGGAGGGGACAGTGAGGGTTTGGTCTCAGTCATGAGCCTATGATTGAATTGAGTTAACAAAGGACTTGATGTTTTCACAGAAAACTTGCATAAGCCTGAAAGCTTCTTAGCAACTATTTATAAATTCATCTGTCTCCAAAGTAACTTTGTACCCTTGTACATAGTGCATCTGGCTTTAGGGGAGAGTCAGATTTAGTCTTCAGGAGACTACCAGCAAGCCAGTTCATCTTTGCTGTACGAGACTGGTCACTGTTGGTAATCCTTCATTTGGATTTGGGCACTTTGGGTGTTGTAACCTTGGATATGTGCCTTGCCCCTGCTCACTGTGCAGCAGCCTGGTAGGGATTGAGAAGCCCCTGTGCTGCAAATGCAAGGAGGACAATCCTGAGGGGTCTGACTTGGCTGCTGGACCCAGAGGTTGTGATTCTTTGCAGTGCTCCCAGGCTTTTTGTGCATTTGCCATGGTTCTCCTTGATAAACAGTTATTCCAGTGTCAGCAGGTCTTGACAGAGTTCTTCCATGGCAGGGGGAAAAAATATCAGTGTAAGGCAGCTCCATTACATAACAAAGGTTATCTGGAGGCACAGATACTCTGAAAGTCCCCTCTGTTCTTTTCTATTTCCAGGGACAATCAGCTTACTCTCATTTTAAGAGCTTACTATCAGTTCTGACCCATTTAAAATTCACCTGCCAATTGAATTGTATGACAGGACCTGGCTGACCCAGGAACAAAGGGAAATGTTCATATCTTTTAATGAACTGCCACAGACCGGGAGCTAGGAAGAAAAAAGGGAAAGAATAGAGTCAGCTCTATGAGAAACAAAACTTTTTTTCACAAGGCAGGGAATAGGAGCTTTCTTACTAAAATATTGTAAGTGGCTTTGCTCTATTATCTGTTAGCAGCTTCACATCCTTGAATCATTTATTCTTTCGCAAGAAAGGAAGTTTGCAAATGGGTGTTTCTCTGTGCATAGGCCCCTTCCCTTTTCTAGTGATTATTCTGCCAGCCTGCTGCTCCCTTCCAGCCCTCTCCCAGCAGAGAGCCAAGGGCAGAGGATGCTCAGTCTGTGTTAGCTGCTTGTGCAGGACACAGGAATGACTCTGGCATCAGAGGGGAAGTGCTGGCCAGTGGCTGTAGTTCCAAGGATCAGGACTATTAAATGTACGGCCCTTTGGAGAAACATCTGCCTTCTAAATTCCATGCCTGCATTTTTCCCATGTTTAATGTTGGTTGGGGTTTTTTTGCTTTTTGGGGTGGTGGTGGTTGGTTTTAGACATCTGGTCTTCTTAATAATTAATTTCATGATAATTGTCACGTGCATGTCCAAGATACCTGTTAGGTGATTATTTGACCTGGGACTGAGCTGCTGGGGACTTGGCAGTGGGTTCAACTTCACTATTTTGCTTATTCTTTTGTCCATAACAGCTAAAGAAAAGTGAACAGCATCAAAGACGGTGTGCAATTTTTCCCCATCCCTCCCCAGTGCAGGTGGACTGATACCTCTGTGTTCCTTTATCAATTCCCTTTCCTTTCCCAGAGGCAACTAATGGAAAAAAATGTGCACACATACAGCAAATGGAAAAGTAATACTACTGAGAAAAGATACTGCGATTGAAGTTCCCAATGCCAGGTTCTGTAGGACAGAGTCATTAGAACAGCATCATTTCTGACAGTAGTAATTTGAAGTTTTTTGCTTCTTTAGGCTTCCTGAGGGATTGAGGTCTTTTTATTCCCATCTGCTTTTGGAGAGACAAGCAGTAGGTAATGGATGGATGAGATGAACCAGATCACAAACTTCTCCTTAAGGGCTGTTGATTGTAAATGTCGCATGGTAAGGGATGTGAAGAACTTTTTACGCCTTTTTTTATGTTTCTTTTCAGAATGAAGATTTTAATTGATTTTATTAAGTTCTCACCATTATTTACTAGTTTGATGAGTTTGTATATCAATTCTAATTGGTACTGAAGTTGATCACATTCTTGGCACTGGCTTACAAGCAGGGCCAATCACAGCTCTATCCCACTTATAGGGGACTTAAAAGTGCCTTTGGTTTGTGCACATGCAGTATCTTTCTGCCATGGTGTGAAGCAGGATGTCCTGGAAAAATCCTGCCTTCTCCTGCCTCAAAACAATCAGAGCAGGATGTGGTCTCTAGGGAATGACTGGTGAGCAGGCAGGGTTATAATACACAGGCATGAAGAGGGTTTCTCTTGATTTTTTAAAATAAGCTCTTCTTGGATTTCATCAGTTGCTCCCAGGTGGGCAAGGCAAGGTCTGATAATGGGAGGTTGTATCCCACGTCATCTTCTATGGAATGATCGATGTCTGAAGTGATTGTGGCTGCACAGAGTCCCACTGGACAAATTCTCATACTCTAACAGAGGCTCCTGCCTGGTCATACAGATTTTCCAACAGTAATTTTACCTGGCAGGAGAATGAGAATTTTTACTTATAAGCTGCACCTTTTGAGTCTGGTAGGAAGGACTTCACCTTAGCAAAAGGAAAGAGGGAATAAAGTGGTCAGGCTCACACTGCCTTGCTTTTGGCTCTGTGCAGTTGAGCTGTTGCACTTGATACCTTAATCAGTAAATCTTCTTGTAGCCAAGCACTTGATAAAGTGTCACTGTGAGAGGGAAAATAAAGGGACGTGAACACTTCAGCAATTTCCAAGCAGGCATGTGAGTTATGGACAGCATGACTTCCCTGCTGGCTTTCATTTGTGGGGGAGATCTACAAAGCTCCCTGAGGGTCCAGAATTCCTGTCAGGATCTTTCAGAAGTCTTGCTGGAGGAATATGGAGCCTAATAATAAGTTTTTAATTTTTCATGTATCTAACATAAATAAGAAGTTAGGTGGCTGTTAATACTCTGGTAGCTGAGTATTATTTCAATTTCTGTCATTCTCATTGCCTCACTGCTTGCTCTCGAGGGATCCAGTTTAAGGTACTCCACCCCAAAATGCAGGGCTTTGGGGGTTTTGTTGTGGTGGGGGGTTTTTTTGGGTTTTTTGGTGGTTTTGGTTGGTTGGGTTTTTTTGTTTGTTTGTTTGTTTTTGTTGTTGGTTTTTTGTTTGTTTGGGTTTGTTTTGTTTTTTGTTGTTGGGGGTTTTTTTGTTTTGTGTTTTTGTTTTTGTTACAGTCTGCATGAAGATAGGACAGCTGGATAGGAAGGAATTTGGCTGGAACACTCCTGACTCTTGCCAGGTGAAGTTACATCCTGATGGAAGCATAAAATCAAGGGCACCACTGGTTTTCTCCTGAAGAATTGGCTCTGACCTGGCTGTAAAGTGTTTGGGACTTCACAGTGAAAAGTGTTCTGAAAGGATAAAATACTACTGTGTGTTATGCAGCTTTAATGGGGGCTGCAGCTTTTGTGTTTCCCACCCCTTCCTTGTTCTCAGGTTTCAGTCTCTAAGCTTGTCACACATCTAAAATTCTTAGTTCTGTTGCCTGAGTCCTTACAGTTACTCTTGCTGAAGTTATTTGCTGATGTAATTTTTCAGGGCAGCAACCTAAGTACTGCTGTGCTGCTGTGCTCAGCTTTATCAGCTTTTTTTCCAAACAAGTTGTACTTCCGGAGTATTTCTTTAACATTGAGTTTAAAAATGCCTCACACATCAGTGCCAAAGGCAAAAGAAGGTATATTTCTTTCTCTTTTTTTCTTCTTTCTCCTTTTTTTTTTTAATGCAGCTGTTGGAAATAAAGAAATTGCAGTGCACAGCTCCAAGGTTGTTTATAACCAGCGTCTCTTGGCACCCAAAGTTGCCTGGCTTTCTTGCATGTAAAGTTTTGCCCCAACATCAGGCCTAATTTATAGCTGATATCCAGGACAAGGAGAAGTCAAAGGAAAAGTGATGTTTCCTAGGGAATGAGAAGCCCTCGCCTGGCACTCATGAATTACAAGGCTGAACTTTTTAATGTGTCTCTCCTCCTCCTTTTGCTCAGTTTTGTTGCTGCCTCCAGTAACATTTTTCCTGACTATAGTACCATTGACTCCTGTGATAGTTTAATAGTTTCTGCTGTTTACACAGTTGTCACTTAAATTGTTGTGATTTAAATTTGCATGCAGAGTTGGTAAGTGCTCAGAGTTTATGGTGCTACCCCAAAGGTAATTTGTATTCTGGGGGCTGGAGTTGTCTTGGTAACACTTAGGTGACTGGAAACCATTTGCAGAGGGGAAGTTTAATTCTGATTTTGCTCACCGGTCCTGGAGATCCAATCCAGGCTGAATGGTGTTTGGTAGTGACAAAACCTTCTAACTTTACCTTGTGGCCAGGGCCTTCATAGGTTTTTACCTGTGCTACTGTTTAGAGAAGACTTTGGAGGAACATATGAAAATGATTCCTCTACTGTAGCTTCATTTCTGATACACTGAGCTGGAGGATGCTATTCCTTCTGCTGGAGGCTGAATTCTTATCTCTAAAACTCAGTTTTCTGTTCTAATGCTACTTTTTAATTTCTGGAGGGTACTGATTAGCAGGGGCTACAGGTCACTTGCTGCACTGCCAGTATATGTGATATAACAGAGTTAAAAGATGAAAGAGTTAATTAAGAAAACCAACCTATTGCCTTAAAATTGGACATACAGATTAATGTTTTTAGTGAATGTTAATGGGGGACCCAGAAAATTACTGCAGTATTGCAAGTTTAGCACTCCATACTCTAGTATGGCCAGGCATTTACAGACTCCTGTTTTGAATGGTCTAAAGTCATATTGCTGATTTTTTTATTGCTGAAAGGTGTCTGGTATTTCATTCTGGCTGCCCTGGAGAGAAAGAATTGGTACTTTTATCACCTACAGAGGCCCCATACAGAAAAGCAAGAAAGCATAATAAAACAGTCATCTCAGAGACATTTTCATGGTCACTATCTCCTGTAAATCCATTCACAGTTCTTCTTAAGATAATCACAGTGACAAAAGACTTAATGAGAAGACAAATGTTGATACAATGTCTCGAGTTTCTGGGTTTTCTTGCAGCAAAAAATATATCTTCTGTACTACGTTTAAATCTGGACTTAAATAATAGTAGTGCCTTACTGCAATACATCTTGGGGAAAGAGGCTTTTAGAACTAATCTGAATTGAGTAGCTACAGTGACTTCAGAGTAGACAAGCAATTTCTCACACCAGCTGAGGGCATGATGCACATTGGATATTTGGAATTACAGACTGAAATCTGCAGAGCTGTTTCTGCATTGTGCAAGAAGTAAATGCTTTCTCCACTTCTTGTTTTCCTTCCTTTTGTGAATGAACCACAGGAGAATAAAGCCAAAATCCACTTCTGTGCTGCTGGAAGAAAGATTGAGGCTTTAGTAGTGACTTATTTTAATAGAGTCTTCTTCTTTTTATATCTCTGGATGGTTTCCATAGTTTTACATAGATTAATCACTTGGCCTCATAGGAAAAAAAGGTGAGAAGCAAATGGGGGGGGAGCAGGAATATTAATCACTTGGCCTCATAGGAAAAAACGGTAAGAAGCAAATGGGGGGGGGAGCAGGAATAATAGTCATTGGGATGATTATATCTATGGATGTCTTTGGCTTATGGTACTTGATCTTTCAGCACTGTTCATGTGGGACTCCATAAGCAGTAAAAAGTTCACAGTTCCATAAAAATTTATGTTCCCTTTATTCTCGTAAAACACAAGTAATCACGGAATAGTTTGGGTTGAAAGAGACCTTTAAAGGTCGCCTCATCCAACTCCTTGCCATGGGCAGGGATGTCTTCAACTAGACCAAGTTGCTCAGATTCCTGTCCAACCTGACTTTGAACGTTTCCAGGGATGGGGCATTCACCACATCTCTGGGCAACCTGTTTTGCAATGATGTAAAAAATATCTTCTTTATATCTTTCTATATTCCTTATATACCATACAAAAATTTCTTATTTTTTAGACTTGCATGTAAGTGCACACTCCTTTGGATGCAGCCCAGGTCACGTTTGGTTTCTGGGCTGTGAGTGCAGATCTCCAGGTTGTGTCCAGCCTCACATTCACCAGCACCCTCAAATCCTTGACAGGGCTGCTCTCAATCCTTCTCAATACCTTTGGAAATCAGTTCAAAGGCACAGGAGACTTCGTTATGCTTGTCAGTCATACTTTGGAAGGTTATGTTTTAAGATGCTTTTTTCTTGCAGAGTCACGGGAATTGCTGATGAGTGTGACTGCTTAATAATGGAGTAAAAAGAAAAACTCCTGAAAGCAGAGAAATCTGTCTGCAGCTGATGCTGTGGTGCCAGTGACATATGGATTGCTTATTAAACTACACCTTCTCTGGGTTTGCTTTGGGATCATTTCCCCATAGAGCAGTAACGGATGGAATGCTGCATAGGGCCAAAGGCAGGATGCTCCATCCACATGGCTTTGTTGCATTTGGCTGGAAGGGACTTAGTTTCTTAAATCAGGGGAAAATTCAATTCATCAACATCTCCTTGCACAAAGGGGGAGGGTTGTTTGTGTTTAAAGGCAGCAGGCAAATTGCTTTCTCTTTGTCTTGGCCTTCCTGTGCTATTGCCTTGTTACTCCTTCATCTCCAGAGAGAGACTCACAGGTCCTTTGTTGCCTCCTGCTCATTTCCATGGCAGCCGATCCCCGTGGCAGGCCCAGGCCAAACAGCCCCGCGTGGATGAGCTACGGGGAAGGGAACAGCCGAGGGTGGGAGCAGGGGAGAGCAGGAGCAAGAATGGAGCCTGTCACTAGGACTGGCTGTACGTAATTGCATAAATTCCATCAAGTGCATCCCATGGTTTCAAGCCCCTGGAAGCTGTAAATAATGTGTTTTAATTAATGGGTTGCCAGGAGCTTTAAAGGAAATCAGATTGGACCGAGCACTGCAGAATTCAGCGGCTGTGGTGGCTGGAGCATATGAGCACTTTGACTAACTGCTGGTTGTTCATTTCATTTTAATTAAATGACTTGCAGAGCTGAAAGCTCCTGCCATCCTCACCTGGGTACTGTTGAAATCCATGGTGTGTGGAGCTGGGGAATTGGGCAAAACTGGTTGACAATAGCAGGGGAGAGACTTTGTCTGAAGGCTGTGCAGGGCTGTTAACTTCAAAGTCATGCAAACCACAGTGTTTCCTGTATTGCATTTCTTTGTGTGATCCTTGTGGTTTGGGTTTTACATTTTCTGCGTGTGCAGTGTGATTGGTGGTGACCAAGAAGCCTCTCATTTCCATCCTGTGTCAGCCGAGCTTTAGGGCTGGCAGTGAGGAAGGAGCAGTTGCTCTTTGCAAACATTTCAAGTCCTGCGGGATGACGTGTGCTGTACGTGTGATTCATGTAGCATTTGGTACCACACTGAGCTGCAGAAATGAGCAGAATGAGCAGTGGAAGGGCCACTGAAGGGGAGTTTTTAATGCCTTTTCCTGTCTGTATCTCCCAGCACAACCACGGTTAGAGTCTGACTGTCTCTGCTTGTTTTCTCTCGGTGTACACTGAGGTTAATGGTGCTACCCTGTGGTGTGGGTGGAGAGGAGGTGTCAAAGATGGAGCTGTGCCAGTTGAAGTGGGAGCACAGGGGTACCTCAGATGGAGAGATAAAAGGAGATTGTCACTCCCTGGTGGGGTCCAGTTTACCAACAATCTGCCTGCTGCTCCGCCGACCCCGGATCACAGCAACTGGAGAGTAAGGGGAAATGTGCCCACTAAAAATGTTGACATGGTTCCACCATCTGCTTCTACTGTATTAACTTTCCTGACTAATTGCATGTGTGATGCTGTGCCACATGGTAGCTTTGTTCTTTACATCAAAAGACAAAGCTTCTTTGTGTTTCCTATGGACCTTTGAACCACACTTGCCATTGAAGGCCCTGTCAGTGTGACACAGTTGCTGTTGATGTCTTCTTGCCTTGATGATTAGAGAGCTCCAAATAAGTATCTTGGTCATACTTGTTAATAGGTTAAAGGCTATGGTTGCATGAATCATAATTTCCATGTTGTTCCTATTCAGTTCCCATCCCCAGGATACGAGTATTTCATACTGCAATGCATAAAAGCATTTGACAACACACGGTGATGGGTGAAGAGGTTTGTGTTTGAATGGGGAAGCTGTGTGACCGATGCCCAACTCTTAACCTGAGCCCTTGCCTTAATGCCATGCAGGAGCCCATCCGCTCGCGCTTCCTGGCACAGGATTAACAGACATTTGTTTGGCGCTGTTCCGCCGCAACAGACTTGGATCAGAGGATGAACCTGCTGTTCAGTCTGAAACGATGCTGCCTTTGGAGACAGGCTCGAAAATGCTTTTGTGTGCGATCCCTTACAATTCCCAGGGCTCTGATTCAGTGGTCTTAAAGCAAGATTCCTGGCCAATTAGTTGTTGGATACAATGAATGTCTTCTTTACAGAGCAGCTAACAGAGCTGTAGAAAAGGTGTCTGCACAGGTGCATGCACAGGGACATCTGTGGCACTGCTCTGTCTAAAGATCATTAGCAACCAGGCTCTTTTCTTTCTTTAATTATCTTGAGCATTCCCAATGTGTTGCTGCCCAGTTAATTCACTTTAAGTTCTTTTACTATAGCTATTGGTATGATTTAAGAAAGCTTTCAGTAGTGCTTGTTATGGCATAAGGGGTTTCTGTGTGTATTTTTGGTTTTTGTGGCATTCCAATTGTTACTTTCCATTTTCCATTTCTATTTTTGGTGTCTGAAGGAGTTACGTACTTCAGGACTAGGAGAACTTTCTAAAATAACCCTGGGAAAAAAATTTTACTTCAAAAGTACCATAGTAAAAAAGTAAGTGGAAAAAGGAAACTAAGCTGAAAACACTGGATTTAAATCTGTAGAAAAATCTCTGTTCCTTTTTGTGTTATTGACTCTTCATACTTCCCAGGCACTTCAGTGTGTATTTTAATTGTAATATTTTAGCCTCCCAAAAAGTAAACCATGGCACATGGGGTTTTTTCTTAACTGTACAGAGCATTTCTTGCATATTTTACCCTGCAACTTATTGATTAAACTAGGACCAGATGAAAAAGAGCAAACATCGATCCAACATTAAGCAACTGGACCATGTATAAATTCACAAAAAGGCACTGCTGCTTTAATAAAAAATGCATAAATGCAGCAGAACCAAGAGAAATAACAGCTTCATTCCCCCTGCTGCTGGCTTCCAAACAGAATGCTCAGGTGTGTTGTTGCTCATGTAATTCCCTAATTGAGAGCACAAACCCTCATTGCCTCTCTCTCCTGTCCATACACATGGATTTGTGCATTGAACCAGCAATACCTCCTCAGGCATCTCAGGTCTGTTACAGATCTTTTTGTATCCCCTCTCCCTATTTCATACCCACACAAGGCATTGTTTTGCCACTGCAAAATGGATTGAGTCTTCAAATCTCTGATTTAGGCCGTTGGTCCTGACTCTTGATAAACCTCTGCTTTTTTCATTTTTTCCCCTTTCTTTGTTTTCCTTAAAACTGGGAGCTTTGCATTGACTTCTGATGGGTTTCCAGCATGTCCTTAGATTTGGATAATTTATATGACAGGTCAGAGATACTTGTGCTATTAGTCATTACCACATTTTTGGAAACATAATGCTGGTGTATAGGAATGTCCTGCACGTGTGTTTTACTGTGCTTACAAACACAGAGCTCACAGGTGTAAATATCACGTTACTGTTTTTCCACACAGTTGTAAGGATCAGTATGCAGCCTGGACCCGGGCCAAGTTCTGCAAAACAGGATTTAAACAGTGTTTATTTCTCTTGCTGTTTTTAAGGCTGATTTGCAGAGGAAGTGACTTTGCCTGCAGTTCTGCGGACCCCCAGTGTGTAGCTCTGCTCTCAGTGGCAAAGGTGGCTGCTGAAATTGCTGCTGCTTCCCCGCAGATGTTTTGTGCTCTCACTGCCCGTGTCAGGCAAGTGGGCTGAGCCACAGAGCTCACACAGCTGTGGCAGGGCAGACCCTACAGAGCTGTGACAAAGGTGCAGCCAGGGCCTGAGGCTTGTCAGAAATGCCTGATGCTGGTTTGAACCCCAGATCATGCAGCTGCAGTGAACGCCTGACAGAGTTCATCATCCCTGGCTCTCTGTGCAGGGTTTAGGGCCCCTGGGTTTATCTCCTGCGTGCAAACTTGGTGTGAAATTCTGCTGGAGGTGCCATGTTTTGCTTTGGTGCACTTTAACCTCACAGTGTGTACACTAAATTCAGGTAACAGTAACTTAAATTCTGTGTCCAAGCTGTGGAAGGCGAATTCTGCACTTGTAAACTCCAGTGTTGTCATGTTTCAATGTGACAGCATAAGTCAGGTAAGAAAAGGTGGCACATCAGGCTTCAGGGGTATTCTTTGCTGTCCTCTCCACTGGTCTTGGACACTTTCTTACCACTATCTATGAAAAAGGAATCATACTTAAAAAAATCAAACTGAGCAGAGAGCAGTGACTGTGTAGGGAAGCCTGCGTTTTTCTTGTATGTCACTTGGTGAAAGGATCTGCGTTCACATGTCTTTTTGTCTCTTTTCTCTGTCTATGCTCACATGCCTTAGCCTCATTTCTCTAATTTTCTGAATAACTGAAGGCAATTTTATCCATAAAATATGGCTGTTCTCTTTCCCTGGTACCTGTCTGATAAGCTATGGGCATATGTGTAGATGGGAACTAAAATTGCTCCATCAACTCAACCATTTCTGCTTTTCTGTCTTAATATATTTTCTCTCAGAAATAGTTTTCAGTCTGTTTTGTCCTCAGGAAACCTGGCTTTTGTCATTGGGACATTGACTCAGGGCACCAGGAACTTTTGTCATCAGAGGCTTTGGTTTAGGCTGAGGGTTATAAAACCTGTACTGAAAACAGACATCACAGGGTGTCATAAAAACATCTGAGACCAATATTGCACAGACACCACTGAGACCAGTAATTATTATGGACTTTAGGGATGTTTCATCAGGGTAGAATATGGCCCCTAGTGTTCAATTCCCAGAAAAAGAAAGACAGAATAATACTAAGTGCCTCTTGAGGAATTTGTGGACGTCCTTCATTGTGAAATAACATACATGTAGTTGCCACCCCAAGAGCTTCTGTCTTGCAACAATGTCTTGCTAGTTAAAAGAAGGCAAAACAAAACCCAGAGACAGACAAATCTGGCAATTCTGTCAGCAAAAGTCAGCGTGGATGAGCTTCAGTCAAAGAAATATTTAGAAACAAACTGGAAAGTTGAAGCATACCAAATCATTTGAAAAGGTCATGACTGCAGCAATATGGAGTTCTGGAAGCACGTTCAGCTTCCACAGCAGAGCAATGGCTGCTCTTTTCCACACAGAGGAAATCTTGACTTGAGCTGAGATACGGCGACCGCGCCGTCCAACGTGGAGCAAAGACGTGGGCAGGCCCTTGCTGCATGAGCTCTGTGTCATTTAATGCTCTGTGTCTGTGAACCTGTAAGGGAGGATGTGACTCCTGCATTTTCAAATGCTCAGATCTCTTAAGAGGAGCAAGTTTTCTGATAGCCCTTCCATTCAGTGCTACCTTGTATAAGCTTTGTTGTAAGAAAAAATCCATTTACTGAAAGCAAACCTTGTCTGTGCACTTGGCAGCCTTCTTGTCACTGTTGCTGCTGGATGAGGAAGAGCCTCGGTGAGATTTTGTCAGTGGCATGTTTTGACACTGAATGGTGGGTGGATTTTCACACCTGCTGTGCAGTGTCACACGACAGTGAGGTTGATTGATGGCGTCCAGAGGTGACTGCGGGCTGGACAGGGCTGTCAGCCTGGTTCTGAGCAAAGCTGGAGTGTATTTCAGATGCTGGTAGGAAAATCTGTTCCTTCTTCCCCTTCCTCTGCAGAAGGGCATGATTTTCCAATTTACAAGTACAGTGTGGGGAAAGATGGTTGGTTTTCTTGTGGGTTTGTTGGTTGTTTTTTTAAATTCCAGAGACTTGAACATTGAGGTGGTGGGGGTCCTGGAGAATACAAATGAGGAAATTGTCACAAAATCTGGGTTTGTACAGCTTAAAAGATTACTTATGATTTATGAGTGGATTTTTGAAAAGTGGAGAAAGCTGAGGGAAGAATGGAGGCAGCAGATGTTGGAGGGAGCCTTGCCTGAAGGAGTGTGGGGCATGTTCCTCTGAAGGGAGTGAGGCAGCACTTGAGCTTTCTGCCTGGGCTGTTCCCAGCTGTGAAGCTCCCTAGGACAAAGCCCCAGAGCTCGAGCTAAGCCTTCAAACTTGCAAGGAGAAGTTGTCCTGAATACCAAGCAGTATGTTTGACAGACCTCTAATGCCCTCCAAGGAGCACATCAGTCCAAGTGGACTTTTTGTCCTTGATTTCTCTTCTGGGAAGAAGAGAAATGCTGCTTTTTCTATTGGTGAAACATGGTTCGTAGGGACAAGTGCTGCATTCATTAGATCAGCTTATATATTTGGTAAAAAACAGAGCAAGCTTTGAGCATACAGCCCCTTCTTAAAGACTGAAATGACAATAGCAACCTGAGGACAGGTTGGGGAAAAATATTGTTCAAGTTTACCTTGATTTATGTGAGTAAATTTAGGAAGAAAGGTGTGTATTTGTTAGTTGAAGTCACTTTAATTTCATACATAATAATGTTTCAGTGTTTCTGCTTTTCATAGGTTTCAATTAGGTTCTGCCATTTTCCTTACACTAAATTCAATATTAAACGTGAAAACAGATATAAATAATTCTAAGTAGGAGACTTATACGTATTACCATTTAAAATGCACAAAAGTGGATACCTTTGATACTAATGAAAAATCAGAGGTGACATCTCTTTTTCTTCTTTTAAAGTTGTTGGTTTGATTTGATTGATCTGGTTACTTGAGCAGCAGCTTCAGGCAGCCCCAGAGCCTCTGACTGGGCTTCTGTCAATGGAGTGTTGTTTTCTAGGGCTGTTTCAGGGGGTTTTGGGGAGAGGTTACTTTAGAATGTGTTTCATGTGGAGTATCAAAGGGACCATGGTCTGTGCCTGAGCACTGGCTCTTTGAGGGGATCTGATTAATCTTGCTTTATAAAAGTAATTGCCTGCTGAGATGGCAGCGTCAAAAGAAGTGGCCAGATTCAGAGAATGGTTAAATATTCCCTTTCATTACTTCAAGGTGTCCTTAGTTGTATGAAAATTGAAAGGACTTGATGATCCATATCCACTAGGATTTTCTGATATTTCAACTCTGGGATCTTCTCTTTTATGGCTTCAAACCAGCACATTGCTGGGATTCCCATGCCAAGGATTTGGCAGTGATGGCTGTGGCAGAGGTGCTGTGAGGGTCAGGCTCCCAGCACGAGCAGGGAATGCAGCACCTGCTGGGAGCAGGAAACCACTCTGGGACAGGTTGTCCACACTCCCTGTGACATTTCCTCCTTTGCAAAATCAACAGCAGCCACTGAGAGGACGCAGGCTGCAGATGTTGGTTAGGATTTTCAGATCTCCCTAAGGACAACTAAGACATCCTTGGGGTATAAAACCTGATCAAAGGATTGGGGATCAATAGCACAGATTATTTTTGAAGGGCAAGAATGCTGTCAAAGTATGTGGTTAGGGCTCAGTTCCTGCTCCAAGTGTTTTCTGAGTTTGGGAATATATGTCAAGTTTGTGGTGAACATAACTTTGAATTATTTTTTTTTTAATTGTTTTCTTCTGTTGCTGGGAATTTCTGTTTGGGAATGACATTTGCAATGTCCTGGTGGCTGTGTTTGTGATTCAGGAGCTGACTGAGGTTATAAACTGAAAACAACTGTTTGCTGTTTAGTTTTGTATAGCCCAGAAGCTTTCTCAGAGTGAATCATGAGCACAGCCCTTACCTTTCTCTGGGAAGCAGAAAAACCTCATTGGGCCAAGCCAGTGATGGAGCTGGGATGTTTTGCTCACTCTGAGACTGGATTGATGGAGGTCCTTAGGAGGTGCAGAGTGACCCATAATAATGATGTATTTTGTTCTGGGAGGAGTTGGCTCCTGTCCCATTACCCACTGAGCTGTGGTTGGCACTCTCAGGGCAGGGTGGTGCTGATGGGCTGAGCTTTAGCTCTCAACTCTGCAATGCTGCTTCTGTTCTCATACAGAGCCTTGTCGGGGGCTCTGATAAACCATTGATCAAAGTTGCCATTGAAGTTCCCCAGCATGAAATGTTTTGTGAATTTCAGTGTCTGGCCTACCATCATCTCCGCATTATCACGTCCTACTGGGCTGTGCTATTTTATTGCTGCAGAAGGATCACAGCAAAACTTTCATTGTGTGGTTTTTCACTGTATTTTGTTACGTTTTACAGCAGCTTGGGTGAAACTGTTTTCTGCTAGAAGACTGAATATTGGCTGCAAATGAGACACAATTTGATGGGAAGTCTGGTGTTGATTCAGAAATTAAAATAGGAGCAGGATCTGTGTAAAGGAATGAGGGTAGTGGAACAAATTAAACCAGTTTTCAATGAGTTTGGTGTCTGTGGTTTTTAATCCCTAATTGCCACCTTCCCTCTGCCATAAACTCCCCTTGGGAAAATGGAGAGAGAGCACGGTTTGCAGGGTCTTTGTGGGTTAACACTCAAGGATGCTCTCATTGGCCTGGCTTTCTGTCTGGACACACAACCCAGAGTTGGAACAAAACCCTTTGTCTAAAAATCCTGTGTTTAGAGTGTTAGAACTATGTAGGGTTCATTGTCTCATGGGGGAAAAAAAAAAACCCAACATTTCCAAGTATCATTTACAGGCAAGTTGTAGTAAGAAAATATGCTTTTTAATGTGCTTTTACATTACTGCTGCTGTTGAACAGCTACATAGAATTGTTGATACAAGAGGAAATGTGTCCATTCTGCTTTTCAGCTGTTGGTTTGGGGAAATCGGGAGTAGCAAGAAATGAAACTATTTTAGAGTTGAGTATTGCTTAATATCAAAGATGTGCAAAATAGAATAAACAAGGTGTGAATTGGAAATTGAATCATGGAAGGCCTGGTGTCTTATAAGGAGTAACTGCTAAGATGTACCTGCCTTGTAAAGCCTCTAAAATTGAGTCAAAAGTTAAGTGAGGTTAAATGAAGTGACTGAGGGCAGTGGGAGGATGTTGGGTTTTATTAGAAAGAGGAAAAAAGAATAAGTCCTGAACTTTTCTATTAGATTCAGATACCTTGTTTGGGTTAGGGTCAGGGAATTTAATCTTTCAGAAGTAGGTATTTTTGGAAGTTGGAAGTCACATTTATATCATCCCGTCCCTGCTCCTAGCCAGTACAAGGCTTGTTCCTTTCAGTGTATATTTATTCCCTCCAGTCTAATTAAACATGTCCCCAGTCACTGCTTTTTTATGAATTCACTCTGTAAATGTTCATGTTCTAAACCACTCTCCCTGGGTTCCCTGCTTTTAATTTGCTGCAGGGACGACCCCTGACTCCCTACTTGCAGTTCAGGATAAGAGATGTGAGTAATGGAATGGAAAAGGCCATTTTGGAAAATGAGGGGCCGTGTTGGGTTTGATGCGGTTTTATTTAAAATTCAGCATGTTAGGGTATTTTTCTGTCACTGCTGGGTAAAATTGAAACCTTTCCTTCTTCCCTTGCCTTTCTTTCTGGGAGAAGAGAAGCAGGACTGACTTTAACTTTTTTACCTGACTTTATCTAAGGCTTCCTTTGGAGAGCTGCCCAAGGCAGAGCTCATTCCCCGTGGGAGCTGAGCCCCATGGTCACAGCAGAGCCAGTGGAGTTTCTGACAGATCTGTCCACCTGCACTTGTGGGAAAGCAAAAGCAGGAACTAAAAGCAAATGAAGCAGGAGTCCAAAGAGAGGCAGGCTCTTTGGTGTCACTGTGTGCAGCCGAGCAGGGGAGGAGATGAAAGCTCTGAGCACGCTTTGGGAGCCGTCTCTCTTCTCGTTCCAGGTATCGCTTTGCCCCCTGAGGAGCAGAGGCTCAGGGATGCTGTGACTACTCACTCTTGTTTGTTTATGTTCATTTGGAAGAGACGTGTGAGCAGAGCTGCCTGGGCTGCTTACGGCAAAGGAAATGGATCTCAGGGGTACAATTAATTTTGCTCGACTATTTCTGAGCCAGGTGAAACCATAAAATGAACCCGTGTCCTCCCCATTGTCTAAAAGGGATGTATTTATTTATTTTACATTTTAATGCACCACTGGCAATTTATGGTTTGAGACTCAATGAATTATTGATAGAAAGAAGGTGTATAACATGGGAGATTAATAAAAAGGGTTATCAGACTTCAAAAAGAAAAAGGAAGGAAAAAACAGAGGTGATATTTTAATTAACTGCTCCCTGCCTGCATTGTGATCCCAGAGACATGAGGATTGAGCGCCAGAAGGTAAATCTGGTTGGAAATAAAGTGATTCCAGTCTTGTGTTAGAGCTGAGAAATGAGACAGTGCTTCAGTATTCTTGCAGTTTGAATAATCTGGGTTGCTGTTTGCAACAGAAAGTGGAGTTATTGGAATTGAGACAGCCTGCAGAGCTCTGACCCAGTGCTGGAGAGTAATAGTAATAAGAAATAATGCAAATAAATGATAATATTTTAAATAGAAATAACAAAAAGCAAAAAATTTTAAAATAGCAGAGGTAAATATAAGAATCATAAAAAGGTTTGAGCTCCCCCCCTCTTAATCCTGTTCCTTGAAGAGATTAGACAATTTAGATTCAAACAAAGACCAAACACTTTTTTATCCTGCTGATTCTTGTCATGGGACTGTTGGGCCTTCAGGAGGGTATGGGGACACGGTGACACTTCTGGATCTGGCCACTGCTGGTGAGTGGTTGTGCCAGCTTCATTTTGCTGAAGGCAGGAAGCACATGAGCCCCTCCCAAGGGATGCCCCAGGACTGGCAGTGATGCTCTGCTGTCCTTTTTGAGCCCTAGCAAGGAACGGATTGTGGTGCATGAGGAGCAGCAGTGGCAGGGAAGGGACAAAGCCATGGGTGCCACCATCTGCACCATTGGCCGTGCAAAGGGAGTGACCTTGCCACTCCTCCCTGGGGCTGGCCCCTGCTCCTGCATCCCCATGTCCCAGAAACATATCAGACTGCGAGACTGATGGCAGAAGGAGAGGTTTGTTTTAGGCACAGTAGTAGCTGTATTGCTGTTTGGATCTCTAGAGAATAAGTTAAAGGACAGTTTTACTGTGGAAAGCAAGATATTAGGGCATTGAGACAGCAAGTACAAAACAAAAATACATTTTAAAAATCACATTTTTAATGTCTCCAATATTACTGGTCTCTTCTTTCTGGATGGAGCTGTGATTGTTTCATTTGCAGATGCTACAACCTTCCCCTAAGAGCAGATAGCAACATTTTACCCAGTGAACTTCCCAGCAAGCAGGAGAGTGCTCTTATTTCAGCTATGCATAGATATCCTATCAGTATCAGCATTTCTGGCCATTAAATACATCAGATTCATTAAAACTTGAGTTAAATACCCCAGAAGTGATGTGCAGTAGCCAGTTTCACAAACTTTGAATTTCTGAAAGGAGATATTCAGGAGAAAGTCTTTTCCCTCTGATAACAGATGTGCAATGTCTTTGGATGATCCTTAGTATGACTGGTGTCTTGGTTTATATGGAAATGGTTTTTCTAGCTATATTAGTCCATAATATGTTTCTGAATGGCTGAAGAGAAAATTGAAAATAGTCTTTTTTTTTTTTTTTTCCCATTCTCCAGAATCTGGTTCATTTAGCAACAGAAGGGGAGTAAATATATGTTCTCTTTAAAAAGTACATTCTGAGAGATTGTACAGCTGCTTAGTGGTGCTTTGCAGTGTTTTCCTGCTGGATGTCTGCTCAGGGAAGCTTCGTGTTCTGTGTGATAGAAAATGAGTGCTTTATTTCAGCTATGTAGGTCTCTCCAGCACCTCACACAGAAATGCTCCATGTTTCCTGTGTGGACACGTGAGTGATATTTAACATGACTCCCTTCCTGGCAGCAGCTCATGCAGGAAAACAAGAAAGGAAAGTAAAAGATCAAACCCCAGAGGCTTATTTGTTGTGTTTAATGCTTTGAAAACGTTTGCTGGAAGCAGTATTGATGTAGCAATATGTGTGCACGTGACTCGTAAGAGAGAATGGCTTGGCAAGCCCAGGTCTCACCCATGGAACAGGTTGCCCAGGGAGGTTGTGCTGGCTCCATCTTGGGGTTTTTTTCCTATCAGACTGGATAAAACACAGAACAGCCTGCTCTGACCTCAGAGCTGAGCCTGTCTTGAGCAGGAGGTTAGACTTGGTGACCTCCTGAGGTCCTTCATTACCTGAATTTTCCTGTGATCCTATTAGATTGTGAGCAGCTTTGTAGGGGGAAGAGACAAATCTCCCTGCCAGCACTTCCTGTGTCTGTTGGTGGCTAACAAAGGCAGATACCAGTTAGCCAGAGAGCATTTCACTTCAATGTGGTGACACTGAACCCCAGCCCTCCTTGCTCAGGACTCAGCAGAAAAGCCACTGAAGTCACGATTGCTAAAGCAGTGAGCAAGTGGTGTCACATCAACACTGAGGCCTCAGCTGAAGGGACCAAATATATGTGGAATTTTCTCTTTCTGCTGCAGTGGGAAGATGCTGACTAGAATTGCAGAGCACATGGTGCTGCACCACTAGCACGGAGGAATAGACCAATTAATTGCTTGAGTTCATGTCTTGCATCTTTTTCAAGCCCTAGATTAATGCAAGCAAAGCAAAGAGCGTGGAGTGGTTGACATTTAATGAAATGAATGTTAGTGTTTGAAGGAGTGCAGTATGATCATCTGCTGTGGTGACAGATGTACTAACGAGCCATGAATAGATGGCAGAGATAGAAACATTAATATTTAGATTATAGTACTTGAAAGGTGATATTTGTTTGTCTTGCCTGTCTGTAAATCATGCAGCATGCTTTCAGTTCCGTGAAGGCAGCAGCTTTTTATAGTAAAAGCCTTAGAAAATTACCTTAAGAAAGAACATCCCTGTTTTTTGAATGGCTGGAAAAAGACATGGGAGGGTGAATCCTTGTCAAATAGTGGAGGGATAAGAGTTCTGGTGAGAAGAAACACACATCTATGATATATGTGGGACTCTGTCATGAAGAAGCAATGTTGAATGTGAAATAAATCCTCTTAGTACTGAGCAATCTGTATCATCCTTGGTGGGGTTGGGTGCAATGGAGATCTTCTGCACAATTTATATTCATGCCAAGTACTTTCTTCTTTTCTTGCAGCAAAGAAAACTTGTGCTGAGTCAGATTTCACTTGTGACAACGGGCACTGCATCCCAGCCAGGTGGAAATGTGATGGGGAAGAAGAATGTCCCGATGGGTCAGATGAATCAGAAGCAGCATGCAGTGAGTAGCACAAAGTGGTGTTTCTCAGACATGTTCTATTATCAAAGCACAGAGAAACTAAAGCTGTTATTCCCAGCACTTGCAGGATGATCTGTCAATTTATGCTTTTGTTAGAACAAAAATTACAGACACAAAAGATTCAGGTCATTCAAATCACACAGTTTACAAACTTTCAAATGCATCCATTTTCCAGATTGTGATACAGGTAGTGCTGTCTAGTCTGGATTTCTGTCTGCAAGGGAACTGTAAACATCTTGAGCAGCTTGGCAGGCTCATGATCAGCAGCAGTGTGAGAAGTATCACACTCACCTGGGATCAGGCTTTTTGGAAACTCAGATTTGGTGTTTTGCATGGTAACATATTGGGATTTATCATCACTGCAGACAGCACTTCTGTTATTTCAAAGGAGCTTTACAATGTTAGTGCATTGCTCAATCTTCATTTTTTATTTTTCCTCTGAGAACAAATGAAAAAAGCAGCAGATGAAAGATGAGGAATGTAAAATAACTAAAGGTGAGAGTAAGTGTGACAGATGTTATGGCAGGTAACACCCTTAAAAACCCAGTAAGTAAAAAGAACATTCTTGGTTTTCATGTAGTGCATTTTATCATATCCTTTTGAGGGGGCCCATTTGTGCTCCATTGTTCTAGAACTGTGAAGAGTTGTCTTCTGTCTGTGAAGATGTTGAGTTGAAGGGAATCACAGGGATATTTTAATGAAGATACTAATATGTAGACTTTTATTTGTGTGCTACTTATATCTGCAGATTGGTTCTTGCCAGAGCAAGAAACTAGTACAGGCCATTCTATTGAATTTCCAGTCATGTACTTCACAAATATTCCCATGAGTTAAGCAGTGTTGGAGGATGTATTTTATCAGATCTCACCAGAATGGGGTACATAGAGGACTTCAAAATCAACCAGACTTTTATTTTTAATCCCAGTACCAGTCCTACTTTCTCCCTAATTAAGGGAGATGAATGCACTTCTCTTGCATAAAATGAATTGAATCATTTTTGCAGCCACATACAGGCTACAGAAAAAATTACCTCAATAAATACATTAACATATTTATGTACTGTATTTGTTGGTCTTTCACCCTGCATCCTCCTCAGTTAAAAGCTGCCTCATTAATGCTACTTCCACTACCTGATTGTCTGGAGAGGGGCTGAATAACTAAGCAGCTTCATTTGCTGCAGTCTTTGCCTGCACATCTCATGTCAGAGGTCATAGCACAAGCTGTGGATAGGCCACACAGCACTGAGATCCCTGATGATTTCTGTTAATCATCTTCCATTCCTTTTCTACCCATTTCACCTTTCATTTTTTTCCCCAGCTTATTTCGTCCTCTGGGGAAATCAGCCTTAAATCTTAAGTATCATAAAAGAAACTTGACCTGAGCGTCAGATTGTTACCATACGGGACTGCTGTCCTCAGAGAAAAGTAATTTTTTCAGATTTTTGTGATTTTTTTTTTCATTTTTTTAATCTTCTTTTTTTTCCTCCTACTTGAAACTTTCTAAGAGACCTAAGTGTGTGTTTCTCTGGTGATTCTTCAGCTCAGAAAAATAGATAACCCATGAAACATCTTCCTAGAAGAAGTTTGTACCTGTTCTATTAAAGAAACTATTAAAGAGCATGGGGCTTTCCTTGTAAATTGGCCCATTACTGTAAAAGGCATGACTCTTCATCTCTGTAAATGTTATTTAAGATGAGGTTGTAATGACAGAAAATGCAGTGACAGACAAAATGTATAGATGGACATTCCTGTATGATACTTCTCTCCAGTCCCATTTTCTTTCTCCCTGATGAAATCAAGGCTGGACTTGCTTCCTGTGTCAAGAGGTGACTGCAGGGCCTGTGATTGTCTCATTTTGCTGCTTAGAAATTCAGCACAGCTGTGTGGAGGGGCCTGCCCTGCAGAGCTTCCCTAGGGAAGGGACAGATTGGGAAATCAGAGATTTCTTACCTCTGTGAGAAAAACCTGCTCTCTGTGAGATCAAACTGCTTTATAAAATCAGTGGCTTTCAGACAGGCCACCTAATTGTCAGCACCTCTGCCAGGATCTGGGGTTATTCCTCAGTTAATGCAACACTGGGACATTGTCCATAGTCCATTCAATCCAGGGAGTTTAAGAGCATTAATAATGCTGACTGTTGCATTTTAGGAGTACTTCCAGCTTAGAATGTGGTGAAAACAGGGCTGTTCCTCTCAGCATCTAGCCACCTGCTAAATGGCTTTTTATTTTCTGAATGCTTTTGTGGTGTGTTTTTAAATACAGTTTATGCTCTCTTATTGGTAGGTAGGGATGTCATGTCCCCATCTCTTATGCTTGGTTGAAGGTAACGATCTGTGAGGTTTGGTTTGGTTTTTCGGTTGTTTTTTTTCAAAGAACCCAAACTTTGTACTTTGGTTTTTCTGTTTCCCTAATCACTGAAGTTGCTCAGCTTTGTACCTAACAATATCCTCTCTAGGGATATTAGCCATTCCCAGGTGTACAGGACAGCACGACCTGTGTCCTGTTGGATAGATGAGATGGCATCACAGCTGGCCTGATTTCTGCTGGATCTGTGATGTCTGCACCTTCTCTGCTGTTCATGCAATTATTATTTTTTAACTGTGTTCTTCAAGCCACTGAATGTGTCTGTGAGTGGTGGCTGTAAGGGGATCTCATGAGTCCCACTGAATCCTCAGCAGATTAAATCTCTTGGACTTCTCCCTGTTGTGGGTTTTGCTTCTAGTTGAAGTTGATTAGTTTCTAGCATGGACTGATTTCAGAGGAGATGGTTATCTAGGCTTTTGTTTTGAAATGGGTCATTGTAAATGAGAAACTGCTTATATTTCTTCACTTTTTCTGCAAGACAGGTCTCTGGCACCTGCAGAAGATTTTTGGTAGCTCACACGTACTCTACATTGGAGAGCCCATCATATCCAGAGCTCTGGCCCTTTTTTTCATTACTGTCACTAAAAGCAGCCAAGAGTGGCTTGGTGATACCCTGGGGCTGTGGTGCAGCCCCTGCTGATATACACAGGCTCTGCTTATGAGTATGGAAAGATTCCTCACCTTTTCCTTACCTTGGGGCTGAGAGAGGGGGAAGGGAAGTCATTTTTCTGACTGAGCTAACAGAAACCTCCAGCAAAATGAATGTTATCCACCTAATGCTGTTCCAGAACAGGTTCTGAATCATTCTGCTTTTTATACAAGAAGGAAATTTTAAATTTCCCTCAGAAGGATTTAGATTATTTTGTCAGTGACTTAAGCAAAAAAAATTAAAACCTCAAGAGAAAAATAAAAACAAATGCTAGCAATCAGTAACAACACTAACGGGAACATAAATTAAAGGGATAGAGCAAGTGAAAATCTAAGCTGGCAAACTCTTGCCTTAGGACATTGTATATATAATGAGATCAAGGAATGCAGAGAGCATAAACTCACCACTTATTTCTTTTTCAGATATGTGACATTCTCCTGGTTAAGAGCAGAAATTATTGTACAGAAAGGTACAGGGTGTTAGAGTATAGGGTGTTAAGATGAAGAAAAAGAGACTGGGAAACCTCAATTCATATTGCATTTAATAGGGGAATGATTTAATAGGGCAGATTTAATAAGCAGCAGTTCTGGAAATAGATTTTAAAATGGAAGTGGAATATGAAATCAAACCCTGATGTTGGTTTGAAATACAGCTCCAGTTCAGGCACTTCTTTCTTATTTTGAAGTACATGTCATGAGTGGTTCAGGGAGATGTATCCAAACTTGACAGTTATATTTTTAATGGGTATTTTCCATGGTCCCAGGCACTCTGTGTGCTGCTGCTGTGTGTGCTGATCTCTCACAGTGCTGGTCAGTTCTGCCCTCATTTCCTATTAAGTTGCCCAAATGTAAAATGCTGTTGTTGGTAGCATTGATGGTATCGTTCACCCCCAAATGCACTCCCAGCTCTCTGTTCAGCCCAAAGGATATTATGTCTCTATTATTCTTCTTTGATGCAGATCTCCTGCATGACTGACTGGGTTTGGTGACATTGCTGTGCTTTTGTGGGAAAGGACTTAATAAACTGTTCCCTACCCTTGGAGAATTTTTCCTGGAGAAGGGTGGAGTGTTCTTTTCAGGGCATCACGTCCATCATGCCATTGAATTCAAATAGCAAGAGAAAAAACTATGCCAAATCAGCCAGGCACAGCCAGATACACAGTTTTAGGACCAGGGCAGTAAAGAAAGCTTTTTTTTTTTGCTTTTTTTCCCCAAGGTTAAGAGCAGATCTGTTGGTATAAATGTGATAAGATGCTGGGGGGTTGGAAATGCAGTGGAACATGTAAATTAAGGACTGCTCTGTTGGAATAATCTGTTAGAGATCATCAGGGAGTTGAATACAGTGATGTTAATGCCAGATGTACAGGTGTGCATTTTAACAACACTCCAACTGCACCAACTGGCTATGGCCAGCAGAAAATACAGCACGGTCCCCCTGGCACTGTCCCTGCTCAGTTTTGGGAGCACTGCTGAATTACAGCAGCTGAGGACCCCATCTGTAAAGCAAATTTAGGACAAGGTACTAAATGGATGTGGAAACACTTCTAGAGCCACAGTATCCTCCCAAAGACAAGGCACCAAAAGTGGCAGTCTCATTTTCCAGGTGCCCAGACTGGTTTGTAGAGCTAGTGATGAAAGCTTTGATTTGTCAATGTGATCAAATTTATTGAGACAGAATAAAATGAAAACAGCCATGATCATCTCTCCATGAAGTCAGGGAATAATTTAAGACAGAGGTTCATAATTTGGACCTCTGGGAGTCATCTAGTCCAATTCCTAGCCCAAACTGGAGCCCTGTCCTCATGCTTGACCACCCCTATTAATGGACAAAATCCCTTTATCTTGACAGACCTTCCTTTGTTGCAGCATGTGTCTGTCACCTCCCATCCTGTCACTGTGCACCTCTGAGAACAGTCTGGCTCCATCTTCACTATTCCCTCCCATTTTGGAGTTGAAGGCAGCAATGATATCTTCCTTTAACCTTCTCTTCTGTCGGCCAAACAAGTGCTGGTCCCCCAACCTCTCCTTGTTTGTAGTCTCTCATTTCAGATTATTTTGTCTGATGATTGGCAGTGATGCAATTCTGTCATCAGGATACAGGTTTTGCTTTGTTCATTCACACTTGTCAAAGGTTCATCACATCCAAAATATAACTTGAACATTAATTAATTTCTCTGGGTTTAAGATGCCACTTAGAGATGGACAAGACTTTTTGAGTTGTCAGCAGACCTGTAGTTCCCAGGCAATGGTGACTTACAGTCCCTTTTGTTCTAAGTGTATGAGATTCTTCAGATTCTTACAAATGGACCTTTACCCCTGCTTGAACCATCCTATCTCAGTCCACTGCTTCCCAGGTTCCTCTGGATCCACAAACACTGCACCTGCCTGGTGCCTCCAGGTGTGTCCTGACTGAGCAACCCTAAACTGACCTCAATATCCCAAAGGATCCTCAGGGACGAACAGGAGAAGTCTTTGACAGAGTAAGGAATAAAATCCAGTTTTTCTGGCATCCTGTTCCTTTTCTTGAAGCGTGAAATTATTCTTTTTACATCAAAGGAAATTCAGCAAACTCAAAGCTGAGCAGTTTATCCCAGTAGTGGGATAACTTTGTCTGTGGCTCATGGGCAGTGAATTACATCTCCTTTTTGATGATGATTACATGGTTTTGGTGATCTCAGCATTTTACTTACCTAAAGATGTAAATGAATTTAGGATTTGTAATGATTGTGCTGCAATTCTACCAGTGCTGAAGAGTTTTAACTAATACTGACACAAAATGTGTTTTTCCTTTATGGGAATGCTTAGGGCTTAGGTCTCAGCAGTGACCTCAGGGGAGGGTTGACCAAGTTCTGTAGGAAAACCAAATGGAAAAACCTGCTGGGTCTGTTCTGATGTTTGTATTGTTCTCTTCTTGAGCAGTGTTATCTTGTGAGGGAATCACTTTTTCATGTAGCATTGTCTGCTTGGACATTTGCAGTCTTTCCATCCCCCAGATTGATTTTGAGTTTTTGCTTGTTGTTGACGGCTACAAAGTTTAAACACCAGCATTTAAACATGTTCCCTATTGGTCTAATGTGTTTGTGCAGTTTATAGACAGGAGTGGTCATAAAAGAGTTGGATGCTGCCTTTTTATGGCTACAATTAAACTTGCAGTTATTGCAATAGGAGAGAATATCAGGAAAATTAAAGTTGAGTGTGTGAAGCTCTTGTGTGTGTAATTATTTAACAGGCTATAAATATTGAACTACTAAAAACATAAAAGGTTTTCAGAAATCTCAAGTAAATTTTCATTGCTTAGTGCTTTTGTTTTTTTCCACTCTCCTGCTACTTGCTTTCTGAAATTCAGATTACCTGATTTTTTATATTTATCCTTTTGTTTGTTTATTGAGGGAAGGATACAGGAATCACAGTTGTTTAACTACTGTGGCTGATGTGAAAAGGAAATAATTTCTGAGAATCAAAGGCAAAACATAATTTGCAAATTGAAGAGTTTTAACTGAATGAAGTAGTACTGCAGTGCAAGAGCAGACAGCTCCTTTTGAAATGGGTGGATTATGGTGTGAGGAAAAAAAGTGAATATCAAATGACTTTATCTGAGTGTTACTGACATTAAAATGCATCTGCATTTTAGTATCATAACGAATTGTATGTTGAAGCTGTGTTTCCTTGTTCTACCATCTTTTTTTTAATGTATTTCTTTTCTCTTTCTCCATTCTTGCAGTTGTGGGATCCTGTTTTCATTCACTCTCACTGAAATCTTTCGCAGTTTTAATAAGGGTCTCATGACACTCCATCCTGCTTCCTTTAGGATTAGGATCATGATTAAGAGTGGTTTAATATGCAGTTTCTGCATGCTTTGGTAGTTAATTCCTGTAATTTAAGCCTTGCACTGGAGATTTTTAATGCCTGCAATGCTTTCAGTGAGATTGTGCTCTGGGGTGAGGGTCACAGCCAGCACTGCCTGCACGTGTGAGAGGTGTGGATCCTCCCTGTGCCTCTGTGGGATGCACTGAGAGCCTTAATCAAGGCTTGGCTTTAGCAGCAGCTCCAGCCTCCTTTCTAGGGACACTGTGTTCATGACTATATTTGAAGTGACACGTTTCGGCTCTCCCTTTTTGTCTTGTATTTTAACCTACTACAACACATTACAAATCCTTTGCATTAAAATGGAGAGAACTGAGTAGCTTTGTTAGAGCACACGTTGAGCTCATGCCAGTTCTTGCACTCTTTTTCTGGCCTGCTCTCATCATCTTACCCTGTCACTGGAGCTCTCTGAGTTGTATGAGATTGTGATTCTCTGTTTTGGCAGAGGTTGCAAACATAACCATACTTCTCTTTTTTTTCTGTACAGGGATTAACATGCGGAACATGATTTCATTTCTAGCCACTGTGTGTGCATTTATGTGTGTAAAATGATACATATGTGTTGAGAAATGCGCATAGACACATAGAGAAAAGAACAATTGGTCATCCAAGTATTTCATCAGGTATATCAGCCCCATGTGGAGTGTGACTGAGAAATAGCAATTAACATACTGAATTCCACTGGAATTTGCGTTGCTGCTTCACAATTCCTGCCTCTAGACATGTTGCAAGTGTCAAACTTGGAGCTGAGTTGTGAGAACCAGCAGGATATTTGTAATGAAGTCAAGGTGTAGGTGGTGTGGGAAAGTCTTTTCTTCCCAGCCACGGGTCTACACATCAGTGTTCTTGTGCAACAGCCTGAATATGTTCAATTAAAATTGCCATCTAAGCTGCCTGTTCCATTCTCTAAAAGAGAAAACAGGTGGGGGTTTCTTTGTATGTATATAAAAGATGAAATGTTCACTTCGAGATAAGAAACACAATTATTTAATAGCACCAAGGCCTTTTCAGACTTGCTTTCTTTTGCACATAAAAGGGTGAGGACATACTGGAATTTATTAAATCTATGCTTATCTACTGAATCCTTTTTTTTCCCCCTGAGTTCTTCATGTCCTCTTGGTTCCTTTGAGCAGCATTTCACTTCTCACTACCTGTAAAACCTCAGAAGATTTGTCACTTTAGCATGGAAGAAACAGCATCTCCCTTTGGTATGAGCCTGGACCTTGGTGCAGCAATGTCCTCACTGTGGCCATGCAAGTGCTGCCAGGAATGGGCATGGGATGGGCTCCCTGCAGCTGCTGGGGCTGCTGGAGGTGGGCTGGGACACTGCACTCAGTTTTTCCTTTGTGGTATGAAGTTTTGGGAAGTCCTGAATGCTGCTTGTTTTATTCAGTCCTTTGACAGAACAGAGAGGAGTTACTGTCCTGGCAGATACGAGGTGAAATACCAATGCTGCACCATCCTCAGGCAAGTTTTTAATTTTAATTTAAAAGTACAGACTTCAGGAAGCAGGAAAAAGAGTTTTACAATGAATTCTGGCAGTGTCCTGAAGACATGTATAATTTTTCTTTCTATGATTTTATCACTCATCTTGGCAGGTTTCATTATGTTTGCTTATCGAGGGACCTTTTGTGCCTTTATTTTCCCTTGTGACAAGGAGCACTTTTGCAACCATAATCTCTTTTACAAATAGGTCTCGTCTCAATACTGCTCAACTCCTTTATCCTTTGTACAGTTTTGTCCCCCTAGCGTTCTGTGGGGCTCTTTCCTCCCTGTTTTGATTAGAATTGGAATAATCTCTGTGAACAAGAGAGAGAAAGTGAGCCTGGGAGGAAGGAAAATGAACGAGCAGCTGCTGATGCGGAGGCTGGGACACCTCTGGCTGTGCTGGACTTGCAGCCACAGCTGAGAGCCTGGAGCAGGGGCTGTGTGCCCATGGCTGTGTGGAATCAGCCCTGCTGATGGAGCCTGGCAGTGCTCTGTGAGCATTCCCCCTCCCAGTGCCCAGCTCCTTGATGAGCCAGGGAATGAAAGGGAAGGAGCCACAGGAACGCACTGCTCTCATTTGTGCGTGAGCATCTGCAGAGGTGGAGCTGCCTGCACTGGGCCTGATCTCCCCTCAAGTGTTTGTTGGTGCTTATGTGCCTATCCTGGGCTGGCATCAACAGCAGAGCACCCACTGTGCTGACAAAACACCAGGGAAAAGTAATTATTATTATTATTCCAGTAATAGCCTGGCATGGTTGGTAATTCCAGTTCTGGGCTCTTTCCTGTGACTCTGACACCTCTGACCTTGTTTTATTGATATTCTAGCTTTTCAGAGGTTTTTTTTGAAAGTTGTTCTGCTTATCAGGTACCTATAAGTCCAACATACTACTGTTTTATTTTTAAAAGTATTTGATTGCTGGCATGCTTGGAAACAGCATCTTAAACAGGTTGCTTCAGCTGAAAATCACTGGAAAGAAATCAAGATAAAAAGTTATTGGTAAGATTTAATAATATGTTAGATTTCCCAGAGTACATCAAGCTTTTGTATAGTGCATGTAAAATGAAAAAACCCACCCTGTAATAGTAGATTTAATTAAATTAATCTGGGAGGAAAAATTAAAGTGGGCTTTGGAAGAGGTAATTCAAATACCTCAACTATTGTACCTCTAGGCAGATACGTTTTGGTTTTTACAAAGAAAAGCATGTCCACGCTTCTATTAGGGCTTTTGATTATTTTAATCAATGGTTTCTTTCCAGCTTGCACAATATGTTTACTTCTAAGAAACAGCAATGCTGTGGAAGATCACAATAGAACAATCTATGTTTTTCTCATAATTAAAGTTCCATTCTGTTTCCATAATTACCTGCTATCAGATGTGAAAGCTGGAAAAATGGTTCCTGATTCATTATATTCAAGCCAGACAGTGAACTAAACGGGTTTTAAGGGATTAAAGAAACATTATCACCTTTAAAATCACGTTTAAGTTCCTACTACAAGCCCGTTCTAAATTGTTCTTCTGTCTGATAACCACCAAGCACTTAAACCACCAACTTACATCATGATTTGTAATTTCAGCACCAAGAGGTGCTTCAGAAAAGCAGCTCTAACACAGGTCTTGTAATAGCAGCCCCAGTTTCCTTTGTAATTAAGTAATTGTGTTTGCAGTGTAATTAAGCAATTGAGTTTGCAGCAGGGCATTGCTGAGTGGGGTTCTGCCCAGGCTGTGCAGCCACCTTCTGGCACAGAGCTTATGGCTGTGCTGAGGTTACAGGGGGCTGGCAGAGGGATTTGGTATCAGAACAGACTCGAGAAAAGCAAGAAGAGCAAGGAAAATGAGGAACAGCAGGAGTGGAACAGAGCACACAGTGAGGTCAGAGGGGTCCCTCATCTGACACCAGGTGCAGCTTGGGTGTTACCAAGAGATGTTTGTATTAACATAGTTACTGTGCATTGGGCAAAAGCAGCCTCCAAAGCTGGGTTTGAAGAAGAAGAGTGTGACCAGGAAATACGGGAGGATGCCCTGTGTAAAGGACAGGGTGAGCAGCGTGTGGGGTCAGGTAGGAGGGCCAGGGGAAGGGGTGGGAGAAGCAGGAGTCTGGTGCCAGTGGTGGAGCACAGCTGGTTCTGCCCTCCGTGCTGAGATTGTGGTAGGAAGTGAAGATATGGGTGTGTGGTTCTCAGGGGACTTACAGGACATCTTGCCATAAAGTCCTGGAGCTGCAGGTCTGGCAGTCAAGAACCCTGGGTTTGTTTTGGCTCTGCTGCTGCCTTGTGGTGGGGCCATGGGTGACTGAAGTGGTTAAAAGCATCACCATCTGCAAAAGAAGTGGTGTCATTTTATCAAGGCTGCTGCTGTGTCCTCATAACTGGCTAATTGGAGTAGGTCTGATTATATTACTCTTTGATAGACACCAGCTAATAATAGGGCTGTAAACTGTGATTGGATTTTTCCATTGGGGTAAGAGCTTTTAACTGTGGTATTCTTCTTGGTGTAATTTCTTGCCAGTTTTTTTTTTTGTTAACTGAGTAAAAGTTGAGCACATGGGACATTTTAATTTGACTGTTGCTCTTCCACAATCCCTTACTTAAATTTTTCATCCACAACTCTTTAGTAAGATACTTTTGTAAGTCACTGTTTTCCAAGAAGTGTAGGTAAAGAGTAAAGAAAGCCTAGATGTTCACAAGTACACCAGGAAATATTATAGGATCCAGACTGAGATTTCTGACAGAGATTATCACTGTTTAAAAGCACCCTTTGGGATGCTTCAGTGTAGGTAGCAGCTTCTAAGGTGAATGCTCTTAATTAATGGATTCTAGGAAGCAATTCCTTTTGCAGACTCTCCTGTAGTGAAAGTTGGAAAGGGGGCATCTGGCCATGCCTGTGCTTTGCTAACATGTGTACATGCATCAGTAGCTCAATGAAGGCAGTGAGGTGCACAGGCTCTGACAAAAACTGAGCTTAAGCAACTTCTTCAAAACCATCGGTGTGAAGGTTTAAAAAAAAAATGGGAGTTTTGAATCTGTGTAGCCTTTGGGCACAGATCATCTCTCCCATATGTGCTCTCAGATTTTGTTCTACTGCCTGCTGTAGCTGGATTTTACTGTCCTGAAATTTAAAGGTCACTGTTGTTACTTCCAGCTGCTGTTGGACTGGGAGCATGGATTTTTGGGCTGTTGAGATGTCAGCCCATCATTGCAGAATGACATTGTCTCAGTACCAGTGATGCTCCGTTGCTTAGTGTGTCTTGAGCTATTCCTTGTTATGTTTTGTAAGCTGGAAATCTTGACTGAGAAGGTTTAAAGACTAGTGTTTAGGCAGAAGTGTGTATCAGGATTATGAAGAAAATCGAGAATTTTCATTGTTGTTCTTTTTCCTTCCTTTCATTGTTACACTTTGTGGGTGTAAACATTATACCTTGTTTTACTTGAAATGCAGAATTGTCCTTTGAAATGGTACTTGGATTGCAAACCAGAAGAGGTAACAGATCTAAACTGCTGGTGGCCTCAGATCCGTGGTGGCCTGAATTCTGAGCATAGTTTGAGTCCTAATGCACACGATTTCTGTTTATTTAACAGTGGCCTTTGCATTGTGCTGGTACATAACAACTCCTATCCACGCCTCTGAGTTGTGCTTTACAGTTTCTTTCCACAGAGTTCTGAGCAAGGAATTTCCATGTTTCTGTTTCCTTTATGAGATTGGAGCCCATGATATTCTCAGCATATGGTATGAAATATTTATTATTGTTTTTAAAGGTTGATTTTAGGAGACAGTCTGTGATGTGACTGCATTTAGTAACATAAATGAAAGTCCTTTTCTTTTTGCATATATTTAAGAAGCTATGAGGAATTAGTCATGGTGAGTTCTAAATACCAGGGAGACGACCACTGTGATAACATTTCAAAGGGAAGTAGCTTGAAGCTATAGAATGATGTTTAGAAAAGGCCAATTTAAACTAAACAAAAATGTAATCCCTGTTATACATAATAAATGAAGAAGAAATCTCTAAAATTGTGTGAAAGAATTAAAAGAAAAACATGTCTGGGATTCAGGTTCCTGCAAAAAGTGTATTCAATGACTATGCAAAATCAGGGAGGAACTTCAGAACTATGGGGTCAGTTCTTAATTATACATAGCCTAACAACAATTTTATATATTCTTCTCCTCCACTTGGATTTTTTTCATTCATCTCCTATGGTTTTGGTTTGGAAAAAAGAGTGTTTTTTTCCAGAGTGTAAAGCAGCTGCTACTGGAAGCTGTCATGTAGCATATGTTCCAGGAGCAGTGAATGTGTCTCTATCTGCTCATCAAATATTTTGAGAACAAGGGCTGATGTTTCTGGCTTTCAAGACACATTTTCTCTCCTCCTGAGCCAAATGAAAAATTTTTGTACTTCAAACCCATACATGTGCTGACTTACTTCCTCTCTACTGTAATTACTTAAGCACTTTCCCAAACTCTACAGATCTTGAGAGATCAAAACTGGCTGGATGGAGAGAGTGGAGAGGTTTGAGAGGGGAAGGAGGAACAGTAGCCTTGAGAGTGATGGTTCAGTGTATGGTTCAGGCAGCCAAGGATGACGCATGCCAGTGCACACAACAGTGGATGCAGAAATCTGTCTTTAAAAACAAAATTACTACATGTGGAGCTCCAGCACATTGTGTAGAGTGCAGTGGTTGTCAGCTAAAACCAAATTAAGAACTGGGCCTACACAGAGAGTCGGGGCTGACCAAGTCATGTTGTTCTGTTGATTGAAAATCAGCAAGAGCACCACATGTCCTCTTCTGTAGCAGGCTCACAGAATCTGTTTTTGCTTTTCTGTATAACCTAGGTCTCAATGGCCCAGGTTATATATGCTGAAATCTGGATGCTGGGGTGATTTGTAGGCTATATTTAATATTTTGTGTGGCCCCACAGTGTTACCTGTATTGAGAATGAAATCAAGTAATACATTTGAACACTGTTACAAGCACGCTTCTCCAGGCATAGTCAATCAGGAAATCAGGGCTTTTTCAAACATGAGGAAAGGAGTATTTTATTTTGATGATTTCACGTGGCTTGTGAAATACTCTTGTTTTGGATTGTGGTTTTTGTTGGTTTTGATGTTTTAACCTAACAGAATGAAGCACTCTTTAGGTATCCAGACATTTTTCATACTTCAGTTGCTTTTTAAGGGCAATGCAAGAGAATATTTCCTTTACATTCTGAAGGTTATATTGGTTCAGCTCAGCCTTTGTATTAATTCCAGCTGGGGATCATGAGAAATGTGTGCTGCTCTGGGACTGAACTGTAATTGTGACACGGATCAAAATCTCTGCCAGGCTGTTCTTTCCCTCTCCTAAAGCAGATTAGCAGCCTGGCATCTGTTTTGTTTGGGAAAAATGGCAGAGATGCCCAGAGAGCAGAGGAGCTGCCTCACAGCTGCCCTTTGTGCCTTCAGTGGACGTGCCTGTGCTTGCCAGTCATGCCATGTCCCTGATGGTGGCAGGCAGGGCTGGTGGCTTCTGGCTGCTCCTGGCTTTGGTGTGGAGCAGGGCTGGGCTGGTGCTTTGGATCTTGAGGCAAAGCTCTTCAATCTGCCAGACCCTTTCCCCTTGAGCTGCGTGTGTCTTCACTACTGCAGTTGCCAGGTGGGAAAGACCTACATGAAGATAGTTCTGTCTCATTGTCAGAGAAGGTTTTGGAAAGGCTGGGCACTCTGAGTGCAGTTATTTAAAGTTCTGACATCAGAGTCCCTCAAGTCTTTGGTGGCTGTGTAGGAAATTATAGTTGACCTGCATAGGAAATTAGGTGTACTTTCAACTTGAATGTCATAAAAATTACTTTATCTAGACCAAGTGCAACCTTACCTACTACACAGGTGACAGAACTTGGGCTCAGAGATCTATTCTGCTTCTTTTAGTTATAGTAGGTTGGAAAAAAAGTCTTTCTGCTGAAAGCATTAAAAAATCATGTCCTAGCCCTTAAGAACCACATTACACTCTATATCTGTGAGCTTTTCTCCTGCTTGCTCTGTGGTTGGGATTCCTGCAAAGTAACTTCAATCACTGAGTTAGCAAATATTTCAGGAGCACCAGAACTTGTGAATTTGATTTCTCTTCCATCCTTAACTCCCATTCATTTATGTCCTGGGCTTGATTGGCTCTTTGGTGCATAAGAGAGTAAGAATTCAAATTAAAGGCTTCCCCAGTTTCTTCGTGCATGGATTGTCATCCAGTACAGGCTGGGCTTTTGATGCAGCCTTTTCTTCTGTCAGAGCATTCTGCCCTGCCATGTATTTTCACTGAAGATATAAAAATGCCCCTCCAGATATCATATCTTTTTGTTATTTTATTCAATTTAACCATCACATTTGGTTAGGAGGACAGAGAAGAAGATTACTGGGGGAGAGGCATTAATTGTATATGGAAACTTTGTAGGAATTTACAGTAAGAATCCATAATATTGAGAGTTGAAATTACTACAATCTAGGTAACTAGGGGGAGTTAGGTAATAAATTCATTGAATAAGGAAAGCCAGAAGCAAGCATGAAAATTTTGTGGCCAGGTATAGGAAGGATTGTAAGGAATCCTTTAGCTATATGAAAACAGATCCATATGGTGTGATACTGGTCAGTGGAGATACTGGAGAGTGGAAGTATGGGCTGCAGTGGCAGAAACTGACTAAATACTGAAAGTATTTCTAATTTCTGTTCAGAAGAAAGAGGAAGAAGTTGCATTTGCACATTTAATGGCACGCCTGCTACTCAGCAGCTATTAAAGGTTTGGCTTTTAAAGCAGACGCAGTGACAAACTCTCACTGAGGGACACAGCCAGTCAGTTTTCTGATCTGTATTTCTAATTTTTTTAGAACTTGCATTACTGTTTTTTGCAGACGCTGGAAGATTGGTGGAAGTTTCAGTAAGTTAGTAAAAGCTGTATTTTTAGGGTGGTTTAAAAGGTTAAACAGAGCACAATACAGAACCTGCTGTAGAAGGTCTGCAGCCCAAACCTGGAGTTTCTGACTGCTAGAACAACAATAATTCAACTCCAAAGCTGTGTGTGCTGAACGGGCTGTTGTTAGTTTTGGACAAAACCACAGAGAGCCTGGTAATGGAACATAATACATCAAGATTTAAAAAAAAAAAAAAAAAAATCCGTGTCAACATGTTAGGGAAAACAAGAGTTGTGTCACTTCTCAGTGGTTCTTGATTGAATCATGACCTTGTTAATAAGATACTGTGAATGTTAATAAGCTACTGTGTGTATTTTGTGATATGTGATTTGACTCAAACATAAAGCTTAGAAAAATGTAGTTTACAACATAATTAGAGGTCGTGCTAAGCAAGTTGAAGAGCAGGTGGTTGAGAGGTGGTAAAAGACAGGGGCAGCTACTATAAAGTGGAAAGGTTATTAGACAAAGGGCTGTGAACAACCTTACAAGACTCACGTGATTAGAGTTGGAAAATAAACCTTATTAGAAGGATATTTGGTATTTGATTAATTGAAGAGAGGGTAGAGAATTGCCTTTATCAATTTACACCTGTCTCTTTGGTTTCATCACACAGTTGTTTCTTTAGCTTAGCAAAAATCAGCCTGATCCAGGAAACTAGAAAAGAGAAACACAGATAAGATACAGCCCTTACCAGTAGTGGCAAATAGAGTGGACTCACTTGTACAGAAATCCTTACTGACTGAAGTCTGTAAATCAAAATAGGTACCTGTCTGAAAGATACACTGTTGTTTAAGCGAGGTGTGGATGTAGAAAGTCAGCCTTTGCTGTGCAAGCATTTAATGGTCCTGAGGCTTTTAAACATGGGAAGTTCTCTCAGCTGCTGCACACAGACAGCAGTGATGCTCACAGTTTGTAGGGGAAGGCATTTGGCCCCGCTGCTGCAAAGCACAGCAAGCTCTGACACTGGAAGAAACTCCACCTCAGGATCATGGAATACTCCATCCAAATCCCTGGGAAAGAATTTTCAGGGCAAAAATTGTTTCTTTTAATTAAGGGAATTCCACAGGTGGAAGAGAACCACTCTCCTTTCTTTTCCCTGACCGTGGATCATTATTTGAAGGTCACAGAATCACAGATTTGTCAGGGTTGGAGATCATCCAGTCCAATGCACCTGCTGAGGCTGGGTCACCTGGAGCAGGTGACACAGGAACATGTCCAGGTGGGTTGGGAATGTATCCAGAGAGGGAGACTCCACAACCTCCCTGGGAAGCTGTTCCAGTGCTCTGCCACCCTCAGCATAAAGAAGTTCTGGAAAATGTCTCCAGAGAAAGTCATAGATATCAAGAAACCTTTTTTTCTGTTCTGTCATCCTTGGAGATGTGTTTTTCTCAACACATGAAAACCAGGAGAAATCTCTGAGAGGTGCCAGGTCGCATGGATGGCAAACATGATTGAGGAGATTTTGCACATTGTAGTAGCTCATCACCTAATTCATGATTGATGGCAGAGTTTTCATGGAGTTAATGAGTAGAATGTTAATGAGTAGAAGTTACCCAATATACATCTATGTAGACTATATTATATATACTATGTCTAATATATTACTTCTTTTCATCTTTGGTGTGCACAGAATATGCCCAGAGATAACGAGACACTGTTTTAGGTGGAGGAAGCTGTTTTGGCATGTTTTGCTGCTGAGCCCCGTTTGAAGTCATTTGCAGCCTTTCAGGATTGGGAAGCGACAGTCGCTGTTCCAGCAGCCTCTGTTGTCTGAACAGGCTCTGGCTCCTTCCCTTCTGATCAAAAGCACTTGGTGAAAGGTGCAGCTTGGATCCTTTAAAGCATCTCATTATGGTTTATATTTAGAAGTGTGAAGAATATATTATTAATTACAAGGATGCTCCAAAGCAAAGAAGCTGTTTTATCCATGCCCTTGATGAACAGAAAAGTTCCTGTGCTGAAGGAAGGTTATGCAATTAACAGTATATTCATTAGGAGTTCATCAGATAGCAAACTATGCTTATCTTCAGGATGGTACTGGAATATCTGACAATTTCCTAGTTGCTGCCTAAGTGATAAGGAAGAGCAAGAGACAGGAACTGCCAGTTCCTGATATATAAATTTTTATAAATTTCCTGATTATATAAATTTTACTGCCAGTAAAATTTATATAATACATTTTACATATCTGTTATATACTAGTTTTATATATATATATATATAATATTTTGCATCTCAATTTACAGGCCAAGTACTCTCTTGCTGCCTTGCTGGAAAGAAAGAGAGGTAGAAGTTAGCCCCACATATTTCTTGGTTGCTAAATGAGCACAGTGTATGGACACTGTGAGTATCATTACAGGTTTTTTGTTCCCACAAAACCCCTCTTACCAGGATAGCTGTCCACTGGGTTCATCCAGTATCATTCTGGATGTTTGCTTCAACTTGCTCAGTGCTCTCAAATCCAGTCTGTGCACTGGGCCTGTGAAACAGAGTCACCTTTGCAGAGGCATTTCTCTAACTTAAGGGATTTTTGTCGTTATTTTCAGTACTTACAAAATACAATAATTTTTCTGTCTTCAAATTCAGACTGGTGTCTGGTAATTGATTTTTGCTAATTGTGCTATATAGTCGGGTGATTTTTTTTTAAACTGTGCTTTAAAACCTAATTTTGAATTGAGCATTAATTTGCTTCCAAAGAAGTGGAGAAGTCAAGTGCCTAAATATGCCAGAATATGTATGAAATAAGCTGCCATCTGGAATTTGTTTCTGGTTTTGCTGTAATAGAAATGGAGCACTCTGGGATTCATATTTTGGGGCATTCTAGAAATTAATATCTAGGAAGAAAACTAGATAAATCTGTCCTGGTGCTGTGCTTAGCTGCTTGTGTAAGAATCTGACAAGTGACCGAGGTGATAATGTCTGGTGGGCTTGGACTAAGTGACATACTGCCAGTGGAGAGAATGAATTATTTTTAGGAACTAATTTTTTAAACAGTTCAGGGTCACAGTGCCAACAATTTGAAGAGAGCCTAGAAAACACTGTCACTTTTATCTATAAACCAAAGCCAGTCAAATAACATTTGATTCAATAAAAAGTAAATTTGTCCCTTATCTAAAAGTATCTGTGCAAAAATTGTTCCAAGATGCTTTCAAACTGCTGAGTTACAAATCCATATAGGGAGGGATGATTGATTTATTGTGTGCTGCAATCTGGAGTATTTTATCACTGAATCTTTAGTGAAGAAAGTTGATGTTGTTAAAGCTGCAATGCATTTAGACCCAAAGCCTAGGAATAAAGCAGGAAGCATTATTGGATCAGTACAGATCAGTAAAATATGGTTATTACCTGGGTTTCTATGGAGATCAGCTCTTCCCACGGTCTCTGCCAACTCAGACCAGGAGGGATGGGCTTTGTATCAAGGGTGGGCTCTGGCGTGCCCCTGGGATAATTAATTAGGTAATGGGAATTAGGCACACGGCTGACACCTGACGAGGTGACAGGAGATTTGTGATGAGTCCCCTTTGGGAGGAAGGCTGAGCCTGTTCCCCACCTGTGCCACATCACACCCCAGGGCTCTGCTCCCCGGCTCAGCACATCCATTTGTCACCTCTGTGGCTGCGTGAGAAACTCTCAGTTGTTCACAAATCTGTTTGCCCACAAGGTTCTGGAATCGCTGATCTCGGGCAGGGAACAAGTTTTCCTTTCAGAAGTTGCATTCTCGGGGTTAATTAGCTGACTTCCATTCATGCCCAGCTTGTGCCGCCCTAACCTCCCGACTCTCATTTCTTCCTTGACACTCCCCTTTCTTCCCAGAGCATGTCTGTGTTTGAACTCTGCTCATTCCCAGCTACTTTGCTGCCAGTCTGTGCTGGGTCAGCTGCTACCCTCGGATGTTTTATTCTCCTAAGGCTTGTCTGAATCAGAACTGCCTTAAAAGCATCACGCATCACTAATCAAGGGGGAGCACAGTGGATCATGATAGATTTTTAAAGGTTGTTTGTAGCCACACTTAGTTTTTCACAGGAGGCATCACTGTAAAAAAGCAGAGGTAGAGGATCTGTGTTGAGAAACGGAGCTCAGCTCTCAGCCATGTCAAAGATTGGAGTTCCATTTGTTTTCTGGGCTATAGAAAAGGCAAAATCCTTTTATTTTTTCTTTTTTTCCCCTTTTCTTCTTTTTCTCTTTTCTCCTCTGACCTCCCCCCGTCCTGTTAATACAGAAGGGAAGAGAAGGCTGAGCTGCATTTCAACTGGCAATGTGTACATAGATTGACAGGGTAATTATTGATGTAGGCAGTGGTGGGATGGGAGGTTTGACAGGACAATGTTGTACATCACTCTCCTTCATACTAGTTCTAGAAACAATAGAGTTCAAAGAAGATGTTGTGTTCGGGGTAGAAAAAGGCAGAGTATTTTTTCTGACCTTAAACAAAGTCATGTCATTGTTGGATTTTTTTTTTTTAAGCTTTGCTTTTGATTGAGCATGAAAAATTCCTCTCACAAAAGGGAATATTTAATAGCTTTTCTATTAGAAAACTATCTCTAAAGAAAATTTTGAGTCCTGGGTTTTGCTGGCAGGCCCGGGTGTTTGCTAACTACCAAAGTCAACTGTCAGTTTATTATGAAACTGAGATCAGCAGTGCACATTGCTGCTTTACTTCTGCCAGGAACAGGTTCTTCTTTAGTTGTTCTGGTTTCTTACTTTGATGTCTAGGATTTTCCCTGTGGTTTTTATTAGTATCTTCTTGCCTCTCTACCAAGCTAAGGGCCTGACCAACTGATCCTTGAAATGAGAGAAAACCACCAGTGAAGAGAAAATAAAATTTTAAGTAGTACAAAGTGATCTGAAGAAATCTGATGTGGAAACTCAGGTTTTCAGTAGCCAGAATAATGTCTTAGAGACACAACTCCTCTTGAAGGCAGGTTATGCTCTGGTTTAGAGGAGGAGCAGAGAGAAAGGCAAGAGGTCTGGTGGTTTCACAGGGAGGGACCATGTCAGGGTTTTAAACAGCTCTCTATTTTAAGGCCCAGATAACTTGTGGATTTTCCTTTTCCATCAAGAAGGCATGGAAAGGGCCAAAGTTCATAGAAATATGGGGGAAAGTTGGCAGGTGGCCTCTGACTTGAGTTTATCAAAATCCCCTTTTTGTTCCTCTGAACATTGGGGGCTGTGCTTCACTGTCATTAAGCAGGGCTGTCACTACAGGGCTGTATTCATTTCTTCTCTGGATTAATCTGAGTAAATGTTTCTTGTGCCCATATGGCTGTGGTGTCAGGCAAGATGAGAACCTGGCATTCCGAGGTGGCACATGGCTCCTGGGCTCTCCCATGGCTGCACACTGTGCAATGATGCTTTACTCAGATGGAGTTGGACTGCACCAGCCTCATTCTGTTCACGTTTCTGCCTTGCCCCGTGGAGTGGAGCTCAGCTCTGCAGCAGGACACTCCACCAGTGTGGTGTGGTCATGGTTACTGTGTATGTTGGTGGTGTCCAGAATCTGCAGAAAATGGTAGCAAGGAATGGGGTTGGAATCTCAGGGTTATCCTATGTCTCGTTCAAGTTTATTAAAGGATTCCTTCATCCCTGACCAAAGCAGTGCCTTGAGACATTTAACATCAGAGCCATCAGAGCACTGCTGATCATAGAGAGGGCTGGGTGGAGCAGAAAGGCCAAGGCAAGCCAAGGACTGACCTTGAGGGATTGCTGACAATGTGGAACTGTTCAGTTTCCCCTGCAAAGGCAGCTTTTATCTCAAGCTGCTTGGACATAAAAGCTGCTTTAGGGAATGAACTTTTGCAATGAATTCTCATGTGTGCAGTGGCAGGTAAGGAAATGTAGTTTGTTCAGGAGCAGAAAGCTCTCACTGTATCATGTACATCTCTCTCATGCCTAATAACCTGTCATGGTCTCTTAGATACTGGTTTCTCTGTGCACAACCAGACTTGACAGTGGGGGAATGTCACAGTGTATTCTACAGACACTAGTTAAAAAAACGCTGTTGTTTTACAAGCACTAGATGGTTAAAAAATAGAATTTAATGAGGATCAGCAGCCTATATCCTCACTGCTGTTAAATATCTGATCTTTGTAAATTCTGAAATTTCAGAAGTATGAACATGAGGAACAGTTTAAAGGCAATGAAAAAGCTTTCTGATTCCTACTGAAAGTATCACAATTTTCCTGCAGTTTGAGACCAAGAAGGATCATGTAATCATCCTGTTTACCTTGGGACATTGACCTAGGCTTGGATTTATCCTAAACAAGCCAACTGACTTGAATTGAAAGCCTTTATTTCTCAGCAGCAGGGCCTGTTGGGCACATCAGGTAGAGAACAGAAGTGCCATCGGAACAGTATCTGGAGAAGCTCTGAGATTAATTAGGTGAGATGTGCTCAGATGATTGCAGCAAAAGAGCATTTGCTGTGTTTACAGGAATACAAAATCAGCTGAAGTCCTGCCAGTCAGACTGAGGGAAGGAAATGCTTTTTGTAGCCAAGTTTGTTGGTAGTTTTGATTTTTGAAGTGGATAAGTAAGACATAGCAATCAGGAATGGAAGATAAAGTGGTGCGCTGGAAACCCAAGAGTAGCAGTCCTTCCTGTACAGCTTGCTGTCCTGGCCTGTGACAGTATTCAGAATTCCAAGTACGCCAGAATAGCTCTGAACCTGGAATTCTTCCTGACCCATGCAGGTGGCTCACATTGTGAGACATGGAGCTTAGCTAAAACCTGATGCCATTTGTCTTTGCAGCCTGCTATAGAGATCTCTCACCTTCTTGCACTGTGTTCAAATACAGTTTATGTGTTTATTTATTATATTATTACCTGTTAAAACTGTTGGCACAATACCAGAGAATTGTTTTCTTACTTGATGTTGTTTGTAGTGTCTGTGCTTTTGGAACACACTTTTTCTATAAAAGTTACCTCACTGTTATTCTGACAGTGAGTCTCTTTCAGTAATTAGGATTAATCTTGGGATTTTTAATTCCTGATTATTTCACTCTGATGTCAGAGGTGTTAATCACCAATGTACTAATCTGTACAAAAGCAAGGTACCTGCTACCTATCTCTTTTAGACAAGCTGAACTCTTTGTGTGCTAAGCTTATTTTCCCCCTCCAGTTTCAAGGTAGAGGAGTTGGAGGCTCATCAAATACTCTTAATACACGGTGGTGTAAAGGAGCCCTTCTTACAAGCACACAAGAATGGAGTCAATAAGGGCTATACTATGCAGTGCAATGGAGGGAAATTTCTGCAAATCCTCTTCTGTTCCTCTGGGAACTTCTGAATATAAGTCACCATCAAACAAATCACACCACTCAATCTAACTATTTATCAGGTGTATCAATTGTTAATACTGTTCCTGACATTTTACAGTACAGTTCCTTAGTCACCTTTCCTAATCTGTCTTTTGAATTGCTTAATTTATGTTGAAAGTTTAAAGGCAGTGCCCAGAAATTAATTATCTTTTTGTGCAGGAAGAATGTATTTTCACTATTTCTGTGCCCTTGCATGCTGCCACAAAGGTTATGGCACATCAGCCTGTACTGACACACTCACAAATGTAGAGTCGGGTAGCATCAGTTGAAGCTCCCAGGCCCTGGGAATTGGTGTTTGACCAGAACAGGGTTTCCTGTGGGAGCAGATGGATGGGGCGGCTGCTTCTGTCAGCAGAGGCATCACTGGTGGTGGGTTGGTCTCATTCCAAGTCTCACTGCTGTAATCTTAATTCACTTAAGCCACTAATCATGACATTTGTTTTGGCCTGGGCTGCTTTCAACTGAAATTGTAGAGTTGCCTGTATTTTCTCAGACATCTCAAGTGTATGTGTAATACAGATATGGTGACCGACCCAAGTACTGCTGCTGGATGAGTTGCATTGGCTCTTGTAGAAGTTACAAGTTCATGTAAGTCTTGCTATCCCAGCAGGCTGATGCTTGTCTGTGTTTACATGACAGAAGGGGAGTTCAGTGCAGCTTCTAACCTTAGTGAGAACAATTGTTTGATTAGCATTCCCCAGAGTGTGTTCTGTCTCTGGGTGTTGCTGATGCACAGATCCAAACTCAAGCACCCAGTGAAAGCTGGGGGTTCAGGGGAGTCCCTGTGTGCTCACAGTGCTCTGTGCATCAGGGCCAAAGAAACTGCCAGGACATGGCAATCATCCACCATGGATGTTGCTGTTCCCACACAAACACTTCTGATCCTAACATGTCACAAGGAAGGTGTCAGGGAGATCAAGTACAACAAATATGATATAACACACCTTATAAAATCACACCGGAATCTGATGTGTCTTGAAGAGTTGAGTAAAGTGAACTAAAACAACAGCTGCAGAGTGAACTGGTGGTGAATGGGGTAGAGGCCAGTGTCCCTCACACCCACCCACAGCTGGGAGAAGGGGCAAGGGAAGGAAAGTACCAGTCAGACACATCTTCAGCTGTGACAATATTTCAAGTCAGAAGATATTTTAAACTGCATTTCTTATGCACCTTAAATACTTCAATGGGAAACTTTAAGTTGTAACTCAGTAGTGAGTATAGACTGGGATATACATTCATATACACACACATATATATAAAGAACTATATATGCAAACTTGTGACTGAGATTTTTTTCTGAATCACAAATCCTCAGTGATTGATAACTCTGAGTTCTGAATTTCCCTAAGCAATCTCTGCCTGTCAGCTCCCCTCCTCTCTGCAGAACAGAAATCTTGCTCATTTACCAGTTTGGCTTGTTTTGTCTGGAAACAAACTGGATTCTAGTCCTGTACTTGGGCAGGTATGAACACATACTTTGTTCTTGGTACATCTCTGAGGCAGTTCTGCCAGCTGTGCCAAAAGAAGATTTAAGGGCAGTGTTTGAGGAGGAGAGGTCCTTGTTAAAAAACATTCATTAAAAAAAAAAAAAGCTGACAACTAAACCATTGCTGGAGTAAAGAGGGAGGTAGAAATTTAGAAATTTTTAGTTCCATAATAAAGATGGTGGAAATATTTGTGAGAACAGTTCATTGGCATGGCAGAAAATAATGAAAGCATTTTAGTATTGAGTTTTCACTGTTGTAGAAAAAAAGTTGTGGGTTGGAGCTTCTGAAGAACCTGGGAAAACCACAAGGGGCAGTCTAGAGAGGATGGGGAGTTATTTCAGCAGAGATAGAGCAGTTGTTCAGACCTGTAAGATGATGTATTTCCACAAAGGGCATTCTTTTCAGTCTGCTGATGAAAAGTCTTGTGGGTTTCCCACCAGTAGAAGCTGCTTAATTGCATTTTGTGTATGCTCTTAGAGTACCTGTTTGGTGAGAACCTGACAAATGGTCTTCTGAAAGTAAATCAATTTTGTTTTCTTGGGCTTTCTTGAATATACATGATGTCCGGAGCCTGAAAAGCACAGCAGTGGCACAAGAGGAAGCAAACAGTGGGGCGCCAGTTAGGCTCTATGGTTCTCTGAGAGACTTTGTAGCCTCCTATAAAGAGAAAGAAGAATGTGCCATTGGCGGTAGTGAGTAAATGGAACCTTCTTGTCTTCTTTGCTCTTGTCTCCTTATAAATAAACCATTGTTGTCCATCCTTGGCATTTGCAGTTCATTGTGATAAATTGGTCTTGATGTGTCTGACATTTCAACCAAGTTGTTTGTTTAATGGTGCTTTTCTGAAAAGGCAGATCTTGCTATAACTCGTGTTGGTCCAGAATGCTTCCAGGGTAAGAGCACTCACCATCACACACAGCACTAACCCTTTCCTTCCTGGCTGCACAAAGAGGGAAGGAGGAAGTAAAACATTTTGGTCACGTCAGCCCAAGAGGCCTGAGTTTGTGTAAGCCGTGCACAGAAACAGAAGTGTTAAGTCTAGACTGCAGTTGCTGAAAGCCTCTCTAATAGCGTGGACAATAACATGGACTCTACTTGCATCTGCAGCCTCTTCAGGAAGAGGGGAGAAAAACACCCAATTTGCTGGAAATGCAGGTGTGTTTTCACCAATGTTTTGCTTTGAGTTTTGTGTAAGATCCCCTCTCTGTTACTTGTCAGTGCTTACAAGTCATTGGTTTCCATGCAACGATTGCTTGGATGCAGAAACCTCTGGAACACAGAGATTTGATGAACTATGACCAACAGCAGCTTCTACTGCTGCTTCCCTGAAAGTTCAAGCTTTGATTTACACATTTTAAATGTCTGTAATTATTCTGTCAGGGAGATGATTAACACAGAAATTGCTTTCCATAAATAGGAGCCTTCTGTTCATACCTTTCCAAACCTTTCAGCTTCCCAAAGCTATTAAGCATCTGCCCACAGCAGCCAAGCAAAAGTAATGCCCATACTTTAAACTGTGACCAGTAAGTAACCTTTTTGCTGGTTAATGATCCCACTGTGTGATGATACCATTCTATGATTATCTTTCACCTTCTTCAAAATCAGGTGTGTGGAACATGTTCTCACCTGTCTTGACCCACTTGGTTCTCAATGGAGATTTGCAGTGAGGATGGAAGACCTGGTCCTACTTGGCATCGAAACAAATTCTCCTGTCCATCACCATTGCTGGAGCAGAAAGAACTAGAACAGTTTTTGGGGATGTGGACCAATGACCTGATTAACAAATGTCTCTGTGACATTTTTTGTATCCCAGTTTTCCCAGTATGCCAGTTGGGCAGTACAAAACCTGCAGCTTAGAGGAACAGGGGCACAGGACCTGGCCTGAGCTGGCAGATACACTGATCCTGGTGGGGTCTTGTTGGGGAGCCTTTCCAATGTTTTTTTTATTACTAATTTGCTGGAAAAATAATCCCAAAGCCTAAGCAAGGATCCCTTTTTTCCTCCCCCCTGTAATCATGCAACATTCATAAATGTTATTTAGGTATGCAGTGAGCAAATTTCAACAGAAATGCTGTCACGCCTCAGGGTTCTAAAACTTCATTACATCTGTTATTAACTGTCTTTCTGTGGCAGGACCTAATTTTTCTTGATGTATTGGTTGCCCACAGCTTCTCAAAAGTGCTTCTTATAACACTTCAAGGCAGTAAGACAGAGAAATCCAGGGATGAAATGGCACTGCTCTCCAAGTGGCTGATTGATGCTTTGGGGCTGGAAGATGCCCTTTCACAGCCTCCTTGTGCAGGTGCAAGGGGAGGTATCATTTTCCTCCTCTTCCACTCAGCACTTGGGAAGCTGATTGACTTTGTGTAAATACCTTTACCAGGGCAGGGTAATGTGAAAGTTTTTATTTAGAATTTAGGTTCCCCCTTGCTCAGTAGAACCTGCAGCCATACACAGCATTATTTTCATTAATACCAATGGAAGAACTATTTGAATACACATCATTTTTTGAAGAGAGAAATTGATCTGTTTAATAAGCAAATCCTGCCAAACTGGATGATGATTCCAGAATGCTAAACAATTGTCTAAATTGTGGAAGATTTTGCATTTCAGCAGCCTTGTCACAATAAATATAGATCTGTTGCTCTTTACACTATTATGAAGGGGAAAAAAGTAGGAATTTTAGCAATGCAAACTAGTTATGAGAGAATGAGCTTCACAGCTGACTTGGTTCCAGATAAATCTGGCAGATTCTTTTTCATAGTTGTGTTCTTGCCTGTACTGGGGTTTTTGCTTCTGCAGGTCCTCCTGTGTCTCCATGTCTGACATCCCAGTTGCCTTCAATTTACACAGTTACAGCTCAATTTGTTAAATATCTGCAAGTTCCTGCTTGTCCTTGCTGCTTTTTCCTCAGCTTTGCTGACCACAGTCTGCCCAGATCATTATGTTTAGAAATTGCCTTGCCAAACAGAGATGTACACCCTTGTACTAAAATGAGGGAATGTGTTTTTCCTGGCTTGGCTGGAGGTGGTTTGTGCAGAGCTGCTGTGCTGTGTGCAGGGGCAGTGACTGAACAGCTCCAGCTCGGTGTTGGGCAGGGAGGCAGAGCCAGGCAGTGCTGGTGCTGCACTGAGCATCCCTCCCTGTAACCACCAGTCCCAAGTTCTCAGCTGGAATCCCTGTTGGTCTGTTGAAACAACTTTCTCAGTTCATTTTGGCTGACTTAGGCTCAAAACTAAGAGTGAGGGGTGGTGTTTGTTTTATTTGCTTGGTCCTGGAAGGGATGGGCTGGGGCAGGCACAGGCTGGAAGGACTGGAAGGGCCTCGTTCCCAGGGCAGCTTCTGCAGGGAGACCTGACTGAAAAGGTTGACTTGGGATTTCATTCCAATATGTCTCAGGATCGAGCCATTCAAAGTAAAAGTAACTTTAACAGCATAAATAATGTTAGAAATGTTTAGAAATATGTTTAACTTCTGTTTATTTCTTTGGTTTTTTTCTTCCAGCCAAACAAGTGTGTCCATCTGAAAAAATTAGCTGTGGAGACTTAAGCAACAAGTGCATCCCATTGTCCTGGAGATGTGATGGGCAGAAGGATTGTGAAAGTGGAATTGATGAGGCTGGTTGTACTCCTGGTGAGTTAATACAGATGCAACATCTCCATTTAGGGCTATAAAAGTCCTGGAGTGACTATTATGAATTGCATGGAAAGGGATGACTTTCCCTGCAAACAAACTCACTTTGCTTTGCAGTGCTAAGTGGTGACTTTTAGGAACAGAGAGGAAAGAAGGATTCTCCAGCTGGGGCTGGCTGGAGAATGTGTGAACTCTGTGAAGAATTAAGTACTATTATTATTAGGGTTAACACCCAGGTGATATGGAAAGGAGTTAAATAAGGTCCAAACCTTCCTGTGTGGTAGCTCAGCAGGTTGCTGCTATGTCCTTGTCCCTACAGAGTGGGGACAGACTCTGGCTTCTGCTGGGGTGGAATAGATAGGCCTGGACATTGACAGCTTGTTGGTTTCACTGGACAGAGAGAATGATGTACTCTGTACCCATAACTGTTTTAAATTCAGTCCCAAAATGGCCATTGCCTTTTATTAGGCCTTTCTGTGCTGAATGAAAGAGCTCTTTAGCAGCATTTTCAGTCTGTGAAAACTCCTACATTGTGTGATCAAACCATTTCTCAGGCTGCCTTTTCAGTAGACCAAATATATTAGTTCTTTATGCTTCTTGATGCCAAATATTCTCTTTTGAATGAATGCTTGACTCATTCTTGTGGTTCCCTTTGGTATTCCAGCTGGTTTTTCAACTTTCTTTTTACACAGACCACCAGAATTTAGGGAATATCAGTCTTGCCAATCTGTGCAGAACTAAAATCACCTTTCTGATTTCTAATACTGTTCTTATGAAATTCTTTGTGTGCAAATGATCTCAGGCTTTTAAGAAGCTCTCTAAGTTCTGTGTATTCACCCATCCCTCAATATTTCTAGTGTTGCATGTGGTATCAGCAATGTTATTTTTACTTCCAGGTTACTGGTGAAAAGGTTGAATGATTACATTCAAGCACAAATTGAAGTTTTTTCATTTGAAAACTGGATTTTGGGCTCTAATTCCTGCCCAGTTCATAATCCACATAATATTTTTTCTTTGAAGCTGTATAATGAAATATGTTTTATATTAACATTTTGTGGCTCTAAGTGGAGTGCTGTGGACAAATTTATTTCTTTGCAATCAGCTTTATCAAACAAAATATTATCAAAGCTTTTACTTTGTGAGCAACTTGTTCCACTATTTAGCTCTCTTTGTACAAGTATTTTTTTCTTAGCCCTTTTTTTCCCCTGTTATTGGTTTTCCATGTGAAACTCTTGAGTGTTTTCCCTTTAGCATGTACTTTTTTTTTCTTTGAATGAGAGGCTTGAATTAGAGACAAATTCAGAATATATTTGTAACTGCTATTTTCCTGATATGAGTTAGTGGAATTAGAACAATTTTTACACTGCCTCCCCTGATATAATGCTGCTGCTGCTCACACCAGTGGGAATGGTCTCATGGAGTCTTTTAGTGATAATAAAAATATACTTGAAATTGCTTTGAACTTTTTTTTTTCAAAGCCATGGGTAACCCCCAAAATGAATGTAAATATGTTCTGAATGCCACATAATTTCAGCATAATGATGCTTTTAATGGATTTGGAAATAGCTGAGTGTTTCTGTTCCGGATGTTTCAGCATCACTACTCTTACTTAGCTTCCAGTTTTAGTGCATGTGCAGGTTCTTAAAAATGGAAATTTAATCCAAGGGCAAATTACCACATTTTGATGGTTGTTGGGTAACTGGCAAGAAATGAATTTGTAGCTTTCAACCAATTTCTAATGACTGAGCATTGTCCCCACACACTGGTGATCTCTGCTGAGTCTGGCTGTGGGATGGACCATTCTCTGGCACGAGGATCAGGGGAAAAGGCATTGACAGGTGAACTTGGAGCATCCTGGGTGGGTGCAAACATCAAAAGCTTTCAGTCCCAAGATCTCAACTCAGCATCTTTCAGAGGTCAAAACTTGCTTTGAGAGGGAAACAGGAGGCACTGCTGAATGGCTGTAGTGGGAGCACTTTCAGGGAGGTTGCCTGTCAAATGAAGGTTTTTTCCTCATGGATGAGAACAATTGTGTGAGCTGTTTCAACTGAGAGCTTGTGGAGGATTGATAGCTATCCTCTCCCTTATCCAAATCTGATAAACCTCACTAAGCCTATCACTGATACTCTGTTAACATTCCCATTTCTTCTCTGGTTAGAATTCTCCTTTCAGTTTCCTCTTATCTCAGCAGCACACAGTATCCTGACCACTTCAGACCCCTTCTTCTCTTTGTCTTGTTAATTTAATCTCTGTACTCCAGTTTTTATTCTCATTTTGTAAGAAGCTTCAGCACTGCCTGTCACCCACAGCCCCTTGGAGCACAGCACCCTGTCACAGAGGCTGCACTTTCACAGAGCTGACCAACTTGTCTATAAATAACACATCTTGCTGGATAAATGTTTGGAAGGGGATTTATTTGTGCTCAGAATAATTTCTGTGGTGAGAGCCTGCATGTGCAATAAACAAGTGGATGATGACTTGAAGATGGTGTGAGCAAGGGCATCCAGAAGAAAAACCCCTAAGCTCTTTCTAAATCAATGTTAATAAAGCTATTACTGCAACCTCGTGTGACACTTCAACAATATTTTAACTGTGTATACTCTTACTTTTTGATAGGAATAACTGGCTCTTGGATTTATAATTCTTCAAGAGGATTTAATATGGAGTTTATGAACCTCATTTATGCCTGCATTTCTGCACTGGTGGTTTGTACCAGTAAAAAGATTGTGCTGGTATCCAGGAGCAAAGCTTGGTTGTGCTGAGGCTGTGCAAGAACCTGTCCCTGTGTCAGAGTGTTCATAGCCCAAGTTAAGGGAGGATCTCCTGCAGGAGAGGACAGTAATGATCATGGGATAGGATCATCCAAAACTGTAGGAACAGTGTAGGTGTATTATGGTTCTTCCTCCTCCAGCAGTTTCCTTTGCAGCTACTGCTCTGAACCTCGTAATTCTTGCTGGATTTTTCCTCTCAGAATGATATTGCTTTTTGAATCCATGTGAAATGTATCCAGTGCAGACACTGGCACAGGCAGCTGGGCGAGAAAGCAGCTGGTCAGACTCGAGGACAAAAGTAGAGAATCTGAGTGAGAAGACAAAATGGTGCCATTTTCTCCCTGTGGAAGAACTTGTCAAGGAAACAATGGAAACTGCAAATTCTTTTACCTGCAATGGATAAAGCACCAGTGATCAGGGATCCAGATTTGTCTGCACAGGCTGTAGTTGCACCAGGGATTAATTGCAGGTATTAATCCTTGCACATAGGTAGTTAAGTGCCCGTCTGTCTAAATAATTGACTTCCTACAGACAGGCTTTAAGAACACTACTGACTTCCAGTGCACAAATAATTTCTGAAAATGCAAATATCTACATAAAAGAAAATTCTACATAAAAAGAAAAATCTTGTTTTTCAGTTTTTGGAGCAGAAGTAATTTGAGTCTTCACAACACCAGGTGTGTTGTAGTCATAGGTCAGGGTTAGCAGTCTTGAATTTGCTGGCTTGGAAGTGCTGGTAGCCTTCTTATTTCCCTGGTGAAGGTTTTCTGCTCCCAGTGCACCAAACCTTTGTCACAATGGATTGGACAAGCTTAGGAATGTGTTTACTGAGACTAAAAGAGAAATTAAATATGAGAGGCTGTAATTAAAGCAACACAACTCAGGGTCTGTGTGGACTTTGCTAACTACTGCAGAACTTGTAAAATCTCTGCTGAGAGAAACAGTAAGCAGTGTTTTGTCAGCTGCTCAGGAAGGGAGAGGGGACTTGAAAGTGGCTTTAGAAGAGAAGAGCTGCCATCCTGTACCAGCTGAAATGTCACTGAACCCCTTTAATGCATGCATGTTCCTCTTGAGAGGATTCTGGAATGCTCACAGAGAACAAGACTCTGGCCCCATCTCTCCTGGCTGTGTCACTGGTTCTCCTGAACCACTGGCTGCTCTCAATATGGAAATTGTGTCTTGCAGATGAGGAGTTGGAAGTGCATCATTTTCCCCTTTCCCAACAGTTGGATACAGTGAAATGATGTATTATTCATTGATATATTGATAGCAGATAATTTATCCATACCATGGTTTATTCTGCTAAACTGTAGCACAGAGACAGTGATAATTGGGAACTTTTGCAGGCAGTGGACATACTCATACTGACCTTGTGCAGTTGGCTGAGGTGAGAGCCAGGAATTCCTGCAGGAGTCTCATGCCAGTGACAGCCCCATTACACAGAGCATCTTCTTTTGGACCCTGGTCTTCAGGCTTTTCATTGCTGACATGTATCTCAGAATTAGTTCTAGATTTTCAGCCTTATGATATGATGATACACCAGAATAAAAGTGAACAAACTGGATAAAAGTTTTGTAAATTCATAAGGGAAACCACAGTAAGCATAGGTGTGCTCAGCTGTGTGTCCTTGCCATGGCAGCTCCCAGGCTTTCTTTTGTGTATAGATCATTTACAAGATCCTCAGGTGGTGAGCTTCCACTTTTCCTGGCACAGCTCCAGGCTCATGGGTTACTCTCCATAAAAAGCAGCAGCCCCTCCATGTGAGGGGTCCTTTTCTTGGAAGGTCCAACTGCAGAAAACTTTGAGTCAGCTCTTGCCAGTGCCCTGGTTAACAGCCCTCAGGTCAACTGAGAGCCATTGGCTGAAGGCAGAATTTAAAGCAGGCTAAAGCTGTTCATCCCTCCAGCAGATCCACCTGGTGATGAACCAGCTGAAGGAGGGAAATTACAAAGCTGATTTAAAGTCACCTTCCCCCACTCTGCTCCTGCACCTACGTTCACATGAAGTGACCTTTCTATTGACAGTTAAATTGTTTTATTATCATTTATCAGGTCCTGTAACTATAGAGAGCATCATGTTGTCCCAGCACTGTTTTCTTCTTTGTGCAGTAAAAGGTACCTGTATTTTGCATGAGTCACACTTTCTGTGCTCCCTACTGGGATTTGACCATGCTGATCCAGTCCATTCCAGATCTCCACTGATCCTCCTGAAACCTTTTAACTTGGTGATAGTGTAGCACTGATTTTATCTTTCATTGCAGTTTGATTAATGTGTGCTTTTGTCAAAGTTAGTTCTGTTCATTGCCTGTTAATGAATTAGCATTCATTATGTGCTGTCCCTCAGTCAGCTCAGAGGGACATCAAACCCAAAGGATCAGATTTTGCCATGCATTCTCCCTGAGAAACCCACCAATTTTAACAGGGTTAAAGCCCATAGCATCACAGTCATGCCTGTAAAAGAAATATTTATCCACTATCATTATTCATTTTTTAGTATGTGATGAAAAGAAACATGGCTGGTATGAAATTCCTGGCATTTTATAGAGGGTAGCTGTAGCTTCAGTGCACTTGCCATGGTGGAAGAATTTACAGTTATTTCCAAGAAGGAAAAAAAAGAATTGCTAGATTTAACAAATGCAAGTCCTTCATAAATAAGATAAGGTAGCACAGCAATGATATCCTCTGGGCTTTACATGATGTTTAATTACTGGACAGCTGGAGGGATTAATGTTTGTGCATTATGCCCTAGCCCTCAGAAATTAAACATGTACAGCTGCCACTTTATCACTGCTTAAAGTATTAGAGCTCCTTCAAAAGCGGTAGTAATTTGCAGAAAAATCCCCATTGTTATTTAGGAAAAATCTCAGCCCATAATCACATTTGTCCTGAGTTCCTTCAGAACAAAATGGCAAGAAAGGAAAGAGATTGGGACTTACTTTTAATTGCATGCTGACAGGAAAAGTGAAGGTAGTTGCATTTTTAATACACTGGATGCTCGTGGTAATTAAACATACTTAAACAGTGTGTGAACTTACGTTAGAGGTAAGACAGTCATTGTGTAAATCCAGAATTAAACCCCAAAGCCATGGCCCAAGCTGTGCCAGGGCTCTACCCTGCAGAGGGTGAGGGCAAAATGGCTTTGCCTTCCCTGCTGCTGTCTCTTGAGCTTAGGTTTATAAAGGAAGACGGGTGGCACATCTGTAAATGGAGCTTCCAGCACGGAGTGGGGCTTTGGGGGTGGCCCTGTGCTGATCCTCCTCACAGAGAAATTGTCCCTATCAGTGTTCCATGAATAATTTATTCTCTGAAGCAGAGTAGATGAAAACACAATCTGAAAACAAGACAATGCAGCAGTGGTACTTGTGCAGTGTTCCACTGAAGGGAGTGTGAGGGGAAAAGGGGGAATGCAAAGCACAGCACAAGCACACACCCCACACAGAAACGTCCTTCACACCCCAAAGGATCATTGTTCACAGGGTTCTGGAAGAGGCAGTGAAAGAGCTGCTTTTATACAAAGATCTGTGGATAATTAAAAGTAAAGCTTCGTAGTGCTGGACTGCAGGATACCTGTGCACACCCACACAAGCTTTGTCCTGCTGCTCTTTCTGCACTTTAGCTGGAGACATTGGCTCTGATTCTTCTTTCCAATCTCACCTCATACTGGCAGAGGAGCAAGATTTGGCCTGTAATTGTGTTTATCTTTTGGGTAGTCTGTCTTTCAACAGATAGGGCTCCTAGAGTTGAAACAGTCAAGGAATTACATCTCTTTTTGCCAAATGCAATTGTATTTCATGTCCCTGAAGTGCTTTCTTCATAAGAATGCAGCTATAATTTTGAGCCTATTCATCCAAAAAGCAAGAATCTGTTTAGTTTTATTCAGGGAAATCTTCTGTAGCTGGCAGTGCCAGTGATGATGCTATGATGGCAGATATGTGGGTAGGAGTTGCATCCTGCAGTGGCCACCAGTACATATGTGTTACACTAATTAACAGTTCTGCTTCCTGAGCATATGATCTGAAGGCTAAATCAAAATCAGTAGCCTGAACTCAGCGCAGTCCTACGCAGGAGAGGACCATGTCATGTTTGATGCAAGAGGGAAAAAAAAAGTTGGTTTATGAGTCATATTAACAGATAAAACTAATCTGAAAGTCATCTTAGTGGCTGAAATACTCTTTTCATAGAGGATGATATAAGGTTTGGATTACCTTTTCTTTTACTTTGCAAAGAAATCTGTTCAATAGATGTAATGAGAAAGGTTTAGCTCACAATAAACACTTCATTACCCTTCTTTGTTCCAATAACTTTAAAATAATTGCTCATGTTGAACATGTGATTCTTCATCTCAGCCCAAATCCAGGAAAGTGCTGCTTTCTACTCCCAAGTCATAGAAACTGCAGGGCAAATCCTAATGCCATGGAAATCTCATCGCTGATAATGTGAGCACAATCAGCACACGACCCTTGCAGGTTTAATTGCAGTTAGTGTCACTCAGTGATTAAATTTTCCATTTGAGTAGAAAATCTATTACTTTTTTTTGAGAAATGATTGCCATTCTTTTCTGGAACTGTGGGTACATAGGTACGTTGTCTACATCATATAATAGCTGTGCCCCCTAATTATCACATAACTGGAAACAGTCAGGGGCTGGTTGTTTCCTGAGCAGTCTGTCAGTCTCTCCCCTCCCCAAAATCACTTGTGTTTATGGACTTGGTCATTATAGGATGTACTTACATTCATAACCTTGAATGGGGCTACACCAAATTCTGCCAATTGCCTTGTTGCATCCTCAGTGCTTCTTTTTAAGGTACTTCTCCTTTCAGATCAGTTGTCTTGCAAACCATTTTATTTCAAAAGCATCTTTTAATTGTTATTGAACTTACATTCAAGCTCACTTTGGATCACTGTTCCTAGAGAAATGTGAGACATGGTTGGTAAACTGGGGAGTTGAGAAGGCAAAGCTCTCAGCCTTGCCTTGTTTTGTCTGTGCTCCAGAAGAGTTAATAGTGCATGTTCCAAATGCAGTGAATGTTTAATAGTGAGGCAAACTGCAATAAGCAATATCTCCTCTTACAGACAGTTCCCATCAAGCAAAGTAAATTAGTAAATGGAAATTTTATGGGGCACTGACCTCACTGCTTGCAATGTGAGCTCTGCTTTGTCCCTCACTGCTCAGGTGAGTTCAAACCTGTGAGTCAGCAACCTCCAGGATTCCCTGTTTAGTTATGGCAGCAGCTTATAAACGACTTGTTTGATTCTGGGGAAATGGCTCAGCTTTCCCACTGGTTAATCTGGTACCATCCCTGTGCTTAGGAATGGGGAAGGGGAAGGAGAAAGTGGCACGCCAGTGACATGGCTGTGGGGCCATGGGCTGGGATTCCTTGCCTTTGCCACATTTCCTAAGAATAAACCCAATTGTGCTGTCATTTGCCAATGTGGTTGGAGTGTAGCTTTTAGGATTCTGATGAAGTCTCTCCTGGGCTGGACATAAGGAACCAGAAAACAGTGGGGAAAACAGGCAGGTCCTGTCTCTGTGTCAGCAGATGAGCACAGAGTGGGAATCTGCCCAGTGGGTGGAAGATGACATCCATGGATTGGCTTTTCCTGGCAAAGTGTCTGTGACTTAAACTCTGCAATGGCAAAATTAAATCGTGGCTGTGCAGAAAATGCCGTGCACAGAAATCCTGTGTAGAAAATTCATAACCACAGGGAGTGCTGCTGAATCCAGGAGGTCTGTGTGTGCAGTAATGTGGGATTTGTGTGCCCTGTCCCAGGATGAAGCCCTGCTCAGGAATGCCCTGTTCTGCTTGCTGAATGTTCATATATTCCTCAGAAATACTGAATTTTGTGTGATAATATTAGAGCAGATGTTAGTTTAATGGCTATTATCAGATGTTTCTGAGGGATTTGCCAAATTGGTGTAATTTGTAAAATTGCCATTTTAATAAGCAAGTCATGTCTAAGGGAATAGGAGTGAGCTTGTCCTGTACAGGCTCCAATTTTCAAAGTCAGGAAAGAAACTCACTAGACACTTCACAGCACATTTGTTTTCCTGTTAAATTTTGGCTAGTACCAAACATCTCCAGTCTGATTCAGCTGTTTATATTCCAGTCAGAATATAAAAGAGTAATAATAATTTTTTTATCCTCTTTACATCCCTGTGGGGTGTCTTGGATTGTCACAAAAGCAGGACAGTATTAACCTTTGGTATTCTGACCATCCATTTTTGTCTTTCAAGCTGCTTTATTTTACTCTTAAACCCTCTACACTGGCTTCACTTGTCCTTATTTTGAGGTCATTTTCAGTCATTTAGCCAGAAGAATATATGATAAACTTCCTAACCCTTTCCTCGTTTGAAGGAAAACTGAGGAGACTGCAGGTATGAGTTGCAACCTTATTGCACATACATGAAATTAAAGACAGACAGTGCAGAGTGTGCACACTTTTGTGCATAAACTGCTTCTCTCTGCAAATTAGGGGTCATAATTAATTCTATTTCAGATAATTAAACCACTTGGAATGAATATATGAATCTCAGGAAATACATTCTAAATCACCAAATACATTTTTGAACCAACTATTACTTGTCAGCAGGGGCTTTGGCATCTTGTTGCTGGGTTATAATTAACTAATACTATGCAAATACTGCTGCAGAGAATGGAAAATGACTGATTTGTGTTTGAGGGCAGCGTGTGACAAAGGCAGGCAGCACATGCAAATATTAATTTGCAGGAGTGTGTGAGATGGCTCCTTAGCTCCATTAGTGATTTGAACAATATCAGGAATTACAATTCCTTCTGCAGCCTCCATCTAGATGGGCTTTTCGGTATCAATCACCATAGCAACAACCACTGGTGGGAGTGAGGCTGCAATTCCACTGAATTATTCCCTCCATGGGAGGCCTGTCATTTTTTCAGAGCAGTGAGCTTCAAGGTCATCTTCATTTACCTCCATCTCTTTAGCTGTCCTTCCTGGAGGGCAGCTTTCCATGGGAAACTTGTCCTTCCAGGCACGAATCTGTGCTTTAAAGACTGGCATTTGACAGAAGATCTGTATGAAATATTCAGGTATTTGGTAAGCAATTGACTGCAGGCAAAATAAATAATTTAGACAGAATTAAACCTGAAAATAAATACTAGTTAAGCAAAACTAACATGCTGACAGTGCTGGTAACTGGGAGTTCCAACATAATCTACCCTGTCTGCACTCTGTGACCTCCTTATCCATGGCCCAGCTCAGAGATTGGTTCCTGTGGGCTGGGGGAGCTGGGCTTGCACTTGGGACTGAAAACCTGGGCAGATGGAGCTCAGAAATTCTACCCCTCAGCCCTGCAGAACTCAAATCCTAAATCTGAGAGCTTGGGAGAGTTTCTCAAGTCTAGCAGCCTGTCCTGCCAGTGTTGAAGCAGCCATGAATCAACAGCAGATCTCTCCCTCCCTGATGCAAATGTTGGTATGCACAAATTATCCTTTGCCTGCTTCAGAAGATCCATTATCAGATTTTTAAAAAACATAAATTTTCAGGCACCTTTTTTTAAGTTGCTTTGGGGACAATGTCAGAAAAATATAGTGTAATAATTCATCTTATTGTCTTGTCTTCAGCATCAGTGGATAATTGCTGCTATCCACTTTACCACAAATTTTACCAAATAATTATCATTCTTTAAGCCATTCATGTAATTTCAAGTGGAAATGGCTCTTTTGGAGGACAGATGAATTAAATACCTGAGTCTTACTGAAAAGCTATAAAATCTTTAATTAGAGATTAGCAATGACAGCAGTTATAGTCCATTGTACATAATTTACAGCTCCCAGTAATGATGGACATACCATCCTATTTCATTTTTTCAATTTTATCCAGATTTGAGGATCCATACTTGGTATAGTTGTCCATATAGAAATGCTATGTAAAAATATATATTTTTTGAAATGACAGTTTTTAATGAGCACCCTGTATTTTTAGAGAATTCTACATCTTGAGAGCATTCTGCTTTTTTCTAAAAGCACTTAAAAAGCATGTGGCAGAATTATCTGAATTTTTGGTGCCATGCCTGAGCTAAGATTGTCCTTGCTGCACCAGATTCTCACTAAAGCCTCTGGTTAAATCCTGGCCCTGGGCTAAAGAGAACCAGCCAGTACTGAAACACTAACTCCACAACTGCAATCTCTCTGATCTTCTGTTATTTTATTATTTTTAACTTCCTCTATCCCAAGGCTGCTTCTGCTGCACTCTCCTCAAGAGAAGTGACAAGAGTGCAGCTGCAGGCTGTGAGGCAAAAACTGTGACAGTTGTGCTCTACAGATTGGCACGTAGCACAGGGCAAAAATTAATGCAGAATACCTCTGGTATATTTTGTCTACAGGCAGAATCACATCTACATAATCATTTATGTGTGATATTTTATTTCCTCAAACTGTGAAGAACCTTTACACATTACAGTGCTGTACAGTAAACTGATGTTATAGTTATGCTTTGAAAGCTGTTGATTAAACACCTTGTGACAAACATTTCCAAGATTTCTATTGGGATCACTCAGGTTTGAAGTAGGTTTTGCACCTTAGAGTACAACATTTATTAATTTCTTCTGTGCTAAAGAAAGCAAATTATTATTTGATTCCTTGGTCTTGAGTGAATCAGCCTACAATAGGACACATAGCAAATTTGGAGAATATAAACAAATTGCTCAAGTCAAAAATACCCCAGTGATCATTTAATTATTATTGGCACATTTTCTACTGAAATGCTCTGGAGGCAATGAAGTACTGTGGTGATGGGACTGCGAGGTACCCCAACAGATTTATGGAAGGGGATGTGAAGTGAACTGTCCCTAGGGCTTTCCTGCCCCGTGCCCATCTCTGCAGGTGCTGTGTAAGATAATTGCAGTGCTTTATTTACTGGGCTCTTGGCTCTGGTGCCAGGCAGTGCCGCAGAACCCCGGCAGCAGCAGCAGCTCTGCTCCCCTGGCTGGGAGCTGCAGCTTCAGCCTGACCCTGCCATGCCTGGAGGATTTCAGCTCTTGGGGAGGATGAGGAAGGGTGAGGGTTGTTGGGATGCTCTCTGCCCTCCCATGGCAGCAGCAGAGCACACAGGAGGGGTGGATGGAGCTCTGCTGGAGGAGGTGTGACCCAGGAGGAACTGCTTGATCCCCTCTAAGGACTGTGGGGATGGAGAGGGCAGTTACCTCCCACTTACCCAAACTGCTGGGCTTGTTCGTGGAGAGAGAGCTTGTGTCTCTAGTGCTGGCATCACACAAACTTAATTTTTAAAAAGAAATAAAATAATCATGAGTATGCAATTTTTCTAGCTAGCAATTCCTATGCTTCACTGAGAAAGTCCTCATGAGAGGTTACAAAAGCTGAACTACTTCTACTTTCTGGCTGTGATTATCAGTAATTTTATATCTGTACTGGGATTTGTAGGTGCAAAGGAGGAGCTTTTGTGCAAACTTCCATTGACTGTATCCCACTCCTATATTTATCAGTCACTAATTTTCCAATGCAGCAGATTTCTAAAGGGAAATACAGACAAACAGGAGGAGGGGTGGAGGTGGGACCAGGAAAACAACGAGGGGGACAAGAGGGGGTCATTACAGTTGGTGGAAAGGAAATTTATGCACATGTGCAATGTGCAAATCATTACAATCTTGCCCAAACACTAGGGACCAAAGAACTATGCAAGATTTTGCTCTCTGATCTGTTTCTGAGATTCATCAAAATAATGCCAGAAAAGCAATTTCTTCTTCTCAGCCTTTATCTGTTACAGAAGCTGTACATAGCCATAGAAATATTCCTGTTGTCCCACTACCACTTTAAAATCGATTGGTAAGATAATAACTGTTACCTTGAATTTCCACTTTCAGGAGGAATATTCCATATGCAGTTCCATATAATGGCTCCTCTGAAGACAGTGTTAAGTTATATAGCTGTGTACTGATCAGTAGGGTTAATAGATGACTTCTAGTTATCTCTAGGGGTAAGGATAGAAAAATCTGCTGAATGGAGATGAAGAGCAGAATTTGGGTGGTATTCAGAGCATTTTAATGGTCTTAATTCTGCCATGTGAAAGAGGAAGGTTTTTAGATGCTGCTCCACCAGACTGTGCTTGTATTTCAAGTCCTTATGAGAAGGATTCACCTCCTAGTATTAGTTGTCTGATCTCAGTTCCTTCTGTTCGGAGAGGAGAAACTGTGGCTGTTCTAAGGGACGGGTACCTGTTGGGGGCACCTCAGTATCTAAAATACCAAGTGCAGAAGGAGCCTGAGCAGCTCCTTTGGTGCCTCGTTCTATTGCATCCTGTGATTGGTGTCAAGTGGGGCAGCTGAGATTTCTCTTTAACATTTCTCCCTGCTGGAGGGAGCCTGGGTCCTGGCCAGTGCACAGTAGCATTGCAGCAAGGAAAGCAATCCTCTTTCTCTTCTAATTAGGTGGATTGCTGTGCTGTAACATCTGGAAAACCTGGTACTAAATGGCACAGAGCAGCAGGACAGGAGAGGAGAGGTGTATATATATATATATATATATGTATGTGTGTGTGTATTCATGTTCTGATGTAAAATGAGAGGCTGCTTAGGTTAGCAGACAGAGCCCAGCAACTTTGCCAGACATAATATAATTAGGAATCTGTGCAAGTGGACATGTTAATTGCTGGATAAATACAGCTTTATTCCTAGGTATAAACCAGTCATAATATTGCAGTAGAATCCCACTGGGTTCCTGTCACTGGCTAAAATTTGGGATATGACAGGTCCTTTAGAGGGATTCTGCTGCTTTCCAGGTGCAATTGCCATTGCAGTGATTGGTACCATCTAACCTGTGTGGTCTAATGTGGGGGCTCTGCAGATATGGCAGTAAGTAGTTCTGCTTCTGCAGACAAAGAGATTCCCAAGTGCAATGTACAAAAGAAAAAAAAAAAGCTTACTGTAATTTATATGCATTTATATTTATTGTACTTGTAATTTATCAAACCTGTAACTTCCCTGTAGAGGGCTGAAACTGCAGAAGAATAATTCTTTTTTAAGTAACTACCTCTACTACTTTTGTAAGTAACTACCTTTATTTACTTCAGTAAGTAAAGTACTTACGAGAATTTCTTCCATGGTTTTGGTTCCCCCCACATCTTGATGGAATAAAGTGACTGCAAACTGCACTTTGTTGGAGTACCTGAAAGTTTAATTTGAGCAGGCATCTCTGGTTCAGCTGTCCATTAGGCTTGCAGAGGAGAGTGCTCCACTCAGCTTCTATCTGACAAGCGCCTCATTTGTATGTTAATGTTGAGTTGTGATTTCCAGGGAAGGCATTCAGCGTGTTGTAAAGGGCCTTACTGGCAGATTGCAGCTAAATTGATGCTCGACTCACTAAATATTTACCCTACACATCCCACTTAATATGTCCAAAACCAGGCATACTGTGAAATCCTGAAACCTGATTCTGTGCTTATGAAAGTCAGGAAGCCTGGCAATGTCAGCGTGGAGCCGAGCAGAGCCTCAGCGCTGCCAGCACGGCCCCTGCCTCTCCCTGCAACCTCCCTCCCATTCCCATTCCCATTCCCATTCCCATTCCCATTCCCATTCCCATTCCCATTCCCATTCCATGCTGCTGCTCCCACCCGGGGCTCACCTGGCTGCTCCTCAATGCCAGGGCAGTGCTGCCCCCGCTTCTCCCACCCACAGTTCCCACAGCCCCGCTGCCCCTCCTTCCCCAGGGCTGCCCCTGGTCCTTGGAGGATGCATCCTGAAGCACAGCTGAGGATCACTGTGGCCTCACTGGCTCCTTGCCACGTGGGAACCACTGGGACAAATGTTTTGGGGTAGAACGGCTGTGGTAATGCCTTTGTGCCTTTGCCCTCAGACATCCCTAACGTGCTAGAGCTGGGATAGCGGTGAGGGCTGGGTTGGAGACCTGTTTGTTCTCACCTGTTTGTTTTTATTCCCAAGCCTGTTCTCCCAATGAGTTCCAGTGCAGTAACAAGTCGTGCATCTCCATCATCTTCGTGTGTGACGGTGACAATGACTGCGGGGATGGCAGCGATGAAAGGAAGTGCTCCCCTCTGACCTGCAACCCCAACGAGTTCCAGTGCAACAACAGCATGTGCATCCCGGAGCCGTGGGTGTGTGACAACCAGCCCGACTGCGAGGACCAGTCAGATGAGTCCATGGAGCGGTGTGGCTACGACGCCAAGGCCCTCAACACGTGCGCGGCCCACGAGTTCCAGTGCGGGAACGGCGAATGCATTCACCTCAACTGGAAGTGTGACGGGGACGAGGATTGCAAGGACAAGTCTGATGAGCAGGACTGCCGTGAGTGTCTGCAGGGCCCAGGGCTCTCTGGGCTGGGGAGGAAGGGCCAGGAGGCTTCTCCGGGCTGTGTTTGAAGGCAAGGCTTTGATGTCTGAGGAACAGCTGTGCCAGACAAGGAGCGCTTGTGTCCCACGTGACAAGGCTGGGGGCCCAGCCCAGCAGGGTCAGGTGTATTCCACACTCCTTTTGTGCTTTTTCCTTGAGAATCCATAGAGGAGGTGTAAGAGCTGTTGGATGGTACTGTGCCTCAGAAGAGAGCTGTTTCACTAGAAAGACAAGGAGTGAAAAATGGGAAAAATGTTCAAAGCCCTCAGGCTGCATGGTGGGGTCACAGCCTGGAGGTTAGAAGCTGCTATGCTAAAGAGAATATATGATCAACAGAAAAAAATAATTCATTTTCTGCCTCTGAAGCTGGAGTATGCTGAACAAGGCAGTCAAGAGATGTACCTCTGAAGAATCCAGTCTGAAATACATTTTGAGCTTCGCTTGATAAAGGCACACAGCTAATAAATAATGGATTTCTTTTCAGCTGGTTTTATGCATTTAACATGCTGGTGTTGGTATGTGTGGTATCTTAAACGTTTCATCCATTGTTAGCCACTAAACTGTTCAAGCCGGTCACTTACCTGAGGAGGGAGAGAGAAAAAAACAAGAGCAAAATGTTTTTCTAGAATATTCATAACAACAAGATTGTAATTAAATATTTACATACTGTTTATATTTAGCAGCTCTGACATTGGGCCACCTCTGGGGAGGAAGGCAGCAACCAGCTGCAAACCCAGGGATTTTTGCAAGGTATCTAAGGAAAATTTACCACTTTTGCCAGCAACATCTTTTCATACTCATGACAACACTAAGGCCAGGCTGGTGAGCAGCTGTGTGGGAGAGTGAGCTCCCTTCAAGGAGCTGGGGATCAAAGTCTCTTCCAGGTAGAGAAGCAGATATAAATTCAGTGGCTTCTTTAACAAGAGGAGGATGTAGTGAATCTTGGACACCACTGTTTGCACTGCGGGAGAGCAGAGGGATGAGCCACAGGTTACTCTGGAGCTGCTGTGCCTTTAAAATAGACAAGGACTATTTTAAGAGAGGCAAGAGCTGAGTAGGAGAAGCCAAAAATGTTTTGTTAGGAAGAGAGCAGCTTTCGCTGTTGGGCACAAGGCTGTCAACCCCTCCCAAGGAGGGGTGGGTTAGGTAGGCTGTCTTTTCCTTCATCTCCAAGAATATGCTAAAGTTGCTGACAGAGCTCCTGGGCAGCAGGTACCCAGGCAGTACTGCTAGGCTCTGAATGATCACGGCGAGTGTGGAGTCAGGAGACAAAACTGGTTCCTTGCCCTGTTTCAGGAAAGCCATGCAGAAGCACAGCTGCTGGAGATAGGCACTGCTGGCTAGGGCAGCCTGGGTGGTTTGGTGCCTGTTTTCATTCTGAGATCTCCCATGGGCAGTCCTGTACCTGTGTCCCCTCCAAATCAGGAGGCAAGGGCCATGTTACAAACAAAGGTGAAGAACTGGTGTCTGGTACAGGGGAGTCCAGCAGAACTGATCTCTGTCCCAGGGGATGCATTCCCTGCAGTGACAGCAACCTGAGAGGATGGCTGAGTTTGGACAGCTCAGGAGAGGGAAATAGAGGGAGAGCTCCCTTCTATTGTCAAGTGGAGAAAGAGCAGAGCAGCTCACTGATGATGCTTTCTGATGAAATGCCTCTTAAATTTCAATCCTTGCTCAAACTTGTCTTAAGTCTTTTACAGGCCCCATTTATTTTGACATTTTGCTGGGTGAGAGGAGTGGGACTGTGCTTATGTACCTTCCTGAGGCAGAGGGCCCACTGTTCCCTAGCCTCTTTCCTTGGTGTGACAGGCACCAGCCATGTCCAGCTGAGCTCAAACTGCAGAGCCATGAGGCCTGAAGGAGCACAGCTCCACCAGCCTCCCTGAGCTGCAGAGCAGCCTCAGCCAGGAGCACTTCCAGAGGCACCAGAGGCAGCTCCCGGGGCAGAGGACGCAGCTGGACACCGCTGCAGCACAGCACGGTGCTGACAACCAGTGGAGAAAGGGGGAAATGTGGCAGAAGTGACTTGAGAGAATTCTTAGTAGAGATTTAGCACAATGAGGGTCTCTTTCCAGAAAGTCTCAGTCCAAAACAATGTGCAGTTTGTCTATCTGGGAGAAACAAGCATGTGAGCTGATTCTGCTGCCTTCAGTCCTGTGGATTGGGAAACAATGGGATTCAAACCCCCATTATTCTAGCTACCTCAGTGCTCCTCTGCACAGTGTCTGGTTCTGGTTGCACCCCAGTGCCACAGCAGTGTGTGAGATGGGTGGGATTCTCTGAGGTAGTAACCAGGAGAAGCCTTGCAGCACTGAGTGCTCATGTAGCTGATGTGTTGGCTGGGTCAGAGCTAAAATTAATGTTGCTTCTCCATCCCAAATGCAGCTGTTGCTGGGGTGCACCTGCCTGCAGTAAGAAAGGGACACCTAGGAGCTCTGGAAGCTCAGCATCACTTTTCATTTGCTGGACTGAAGAGTTTAGGGACTTTTATGATTCTTTTCCTCTCCAGAATTTCTCTGTTTGAGATCAGTATCATGGGGCATGCAGAGAGTTACAGGTGTGTGACACAGCTCTGTCCCCTTAGCAGTGGGTATGGCATGTGGGCCCCTTGGCTGCACTTGATTAAAACTGCAGATCCCACCGCTACATCTTCTCTTGCAAATGGGGATCATATGGGGCTTGTGCAGTATAAACAGAGGGATGGGGGCTAATGCTTTAAAAAAGCCATGAGGCCATCACCCGTCATTTGGTATAAACATTTTGGATTGGTAAATGAGTAGAGCAGAAATGAAGGGTGACAATTGGTGAACAGGTTTTGGCAGCGAGACAGCAAATGAATAGGAGGGAATGAGTCATTTCAGGAAAGCTGTGTGAGAACATTGGGTGGCTGAGGTTTTTTCCATAGCATATATATTCAAATATGTATATATGTATATTTGTAAAATGAAATTAGGTTAGATTTATTAGTCTCCAAATGTGGAATGGTTGTATTTTAAGATGCCCTTTGCAACTTGCATTAGGGCATCCAGGAGGGAGAATAAAAAATACTTACAACTGACAGCAAGAAAACAGATCCCCCGAGACCTGACCTCACACTCTCCTGTCTCCCCATCTATAAAATGGGATTAATGCATTTTGCAAATGTTGGGATTTTCTTTTTTGGGGAGGAAGGAAAAAAAAACAGAAACCAGAAGAAACTGAGGGTCAGGTTTGGAGTCTGGAATATACCTGCTGAGTTTGAGTGATGCAGCTTTGTGCCCAGGATTTGTAAATGGGAAGTGTGTCTCTTTGAGGGTGCCTCTTAATTTAGCAGGGCTTTGGTAATTTGTTTTGTATTTGTATACAAATTGTACACATTGTATACAGGGCTTTGGTAATTTGTATTTGATTTGCAGAGGAGATGGCTGTAAAACTACTGAGATTTCACTGGTTTAAACCTTCCAAATAAGGCACAGCAATTTTCTGAACATCTTGTGCAAATAAACAGCACAGCTCTTCCCTCTTCTTGGGTTATTGCTTTGCTGTGGGAATGGCCTTAATAGGAACCTGCTGTCAGCTCTGCCAGTGGGGCTGAGATGGGTTAGAGTCTCGACTTCAGGATAACATGGAATTCTCCTGCAAAGTGCAGGAAAAATAGAAATGCCATACATGCATTTTAATGCCTTTGTAATCAGTAAGAGCTGTTATTGTATCTGCCTTTTCTAGATGTCTGTTAAGAGGCTCAGGGGCTGTTCCTCAAAGGTCTGAACTTCCACAGCTCTGGTGGAGTGAGAACTGAGCCAGAAAACCCATACTGGTCTCCAAACTTCTGTCTCTTCTTGAAGCAAAGCTTTGTGCAGTGGAGTACAGCCCCACATCTGTGTTTTGCAGTCTCTGTAGCAACTGAGCTAAGAATTGTGCTGTCATTTTTCTCTCAGTCTTGTGGTGCTTGTGCAGCATTGTCTTTGCAATTCCTACAAAATTCTCCTTAATTTTAATTCATTTTAGGATTAGAAACCTTTCTGTTCTTAGCATTTAGCTATAACTGCTTTTTAGAAGAGCTTTGAAAATTACAATTGAAGACAATTACAGGTTTTATAACTGCTGTCTTCCAAATCTGTAGGTGTTGTCACGCAGATTTATTTGATAAACTGGAGACCTGTTTCTGCTCCAGAAAAGACAAAACCCCATTGGCTTTAACTACATGTTACACTTTTGTGAGGGGTTAATATTTATAGTCAGAAATGGAGGACTATCCTATCCTACCTCCACACACAGAAGTTGCTACAGAAAAGGTGAAGCAAACTGGTTTTCAAGTTAAGGGTGAAGACAAGAAATAATTGTGGCAAAGGAATTTTCAGTGAGGCAAGAAGAAAAGCCTTGCAGTGGCCAAGGTTTAGCTTGGCAGAAGTCAGGGTTTCCTGTGGAGGAGGCTTTCTCCATGGTCAGGGCTTCCCCAGGCAGGTGGCTGTACATGCCAGGAACAGTTTAAGCAGAAGTGACTCTGCCTCCCTGCAGGAGTTCTTGGTGCCACTGCCAGACCTGTGGTCTGTGACTCTCCCAGACCACAGCTTTGTTTCTTTCCCTCATTCATTTTTCTGCTTTTGGTAGAGCAGCAGATCCCACATGCTTAGTTTGGAGCTGCTGTCCCAGATGTCCCACTGAGGTTTGTCATTCCTGTGCCTGGGTTTATTAGCTGAAACGTGGCAGCACAGCTGGTCCTATAACTGTGTTTATTGCTTGGGATTTTTTTCTCACTTTGCAGCTTTTTATGAATATAGTGCATATGGCTTTCCTCTCCATGGAGCAGTGCTATTTCCAAACTTTTCTCATGTGAATACTGTCTATTTCTAATGACAGGATTTCTCCCGTACCCCACCAGCCCTGCAGTTGTGGCTTTTCCTGTCTCTGGTGCCTTTTGCTGGCTGAAGATGCACTAGAACTAAGTCCAGTGAAGCAGTCATGAACCTGGATCCTGCATCCTGTGGGATGCAATCACAAATAATGTGGAGTCTTTGTGCAACTGATACCGTATGGTATTCATGCTGGCTCACTTCAGGTCTGCAGCTCTCCTGGGTTATCTGAAAGTAGTCATTTTTATATTAGAACCAGTTTGTCAAGTTGTCCAGGGCAGTCTGCAGACAGCTCTCACCTCCCATGTACTAACATCAGTGCTGGCCTCCCCTCACTACTCAGAGGCAGTGATTTTCTGTCAGACCACACCAGGACACAATCACACGATGGAAAGGCTGGATTCAGGAGCTCTCCAGGGTGTGCTGCCTTAATAGGATTTTAAGAATGTATCTGATGGGCCCCTGAGAAGGAAGCTGCAAAACATGTCCCAGGAATGAGGAGCCTGTTTTGCCAGGCTGCCTGTACACTGTGTAAGCACAGGGCTGGTCCCAGCTAGGGAGGTCTCTCATTCATTCTAACTTGGGAAGGGAAATATGACTGCTTTTAGCATGGTCAGTGCAAGTGTCTGGTTTATATTTTTCCCCAACTTTGTTGTTTATCAGATCTGGTTTAAGTCTGTTATAATCTGACTCGGACAAATGGATTTGAGGCATGAAAACTGGGCTGATATTGCTGAGGTGTTTAGGGCTGGAAACCCCAACAAACACCACAGTGCAGTGGAGCTCTTCTGCCTTCCAGTGAGCTGTTGGCTCATGGGCATTCAGTAGCCTGATGATTGTGTCTGGTTGCTGCCTTCGTTGCTGCTGTGGCCACACTGCTTTGGCAGAGTCACTACAGGTCTCTTGCCTGGGCCTTAGCCCGAAGATGTTTTGAAAAGTATCAGAAATGTAATTTTTTCTGAAGGACGGAGAGCTGAGGAGCAGTTGCCTTTGCCTACCCAGTGTCACTGTACACTCCCAGCTAGAAAGCAGCCAGACCTCACACAGACTGCAGCCCCCAGAGCTGCCCCACTGCTGGGAGTTTTGCTGCGTGCTTGCTTTGTTCTGTGTCACCTGAGAAGCTTCACTGCTGGCATTGGATCTGTTTTGACTGGGTGCCCTCATATGGGCTTTGATGCTGTCTTCCCAAGGATGTAGAGGGTGATCTGGGAGAGCAGAGGGGCACAGGAGAACAGTGGCTGAAGCAGCTGCTGCCTCTGTTGCTTTCGTGGAAGCAGCCAATTGACACTTGCTGACAGAGAATGTAACCGCAGCAGTGTCAGAGGGACATGGCTGATAGGTACCACACAAATGACTGAGTTCTGTGTGGCTGATGCTTGAATGTGTTGTTTTAAAGCTCTGGTGACCTGCCAGCCAGATGAATTCCAGTGTGGTGATGGGACCTGTATCCACGGAGCAAAGCAGTGTGACAAGGTGCACGACTGTCCTGACAACAGTGATGAGGCCGGCTGTGTCCAAGGTGGGTACAGGTGCTCCTCTTACTCCATGGGGTGAATCTGCCAGGGCTGTGTGGCCTCTAGAAAGGGAAGAGGCCCCTGCTGCTCCTCTGGGCTGTGCCAGGCTGCTTCCTGTACAGTTTTAAGCCATTCTGGCAGTGGGATTGCTTGGGAGAGAGAATTGCTGACCAGGCAGACTGCATGACTTGAAAAGTTCTTTGCATGATGCTCAGGCTCAATGTTCATTTGCTTAATCCCATCCCATTTCTGCTAATGACACCCTCCTGAGCTTTATGTCAGCCTGTTTGTTGTCACAAGCCTCACCTAACTTAGTTGCTTTCCTCTCTTGCCCCACATGACAGAGTCAGCATGTGAAAGTCCCAGCAAGTTTCAGTGTAAGAGTGGAGAATGCATTGACGGAGGCAAAGTGTGCGATTCACATAGAGACTGCAGGGACTGGTCTGACGAGCCTCTGAAAGAATGTGGTACAGTACTTGCCTTCTACGTGTTGCTCCTGTTGTAACTGCTTCCCCTCTTCTCCATCTGGTGCTCACAGCTTTGAGTGTAACCACATGTAGCTGCTAATGCTATTTCTCACTCTGCTCCTCTTTCCTTGCCTTTATTCTCTCATCACCCTTCATATGAATATAATTAGTAGCTTAGTCTGATCATCTGTAAGTTTGAACTGTGCCCTTCTCCACTCAGTTTTTATTCTTGGAGGGATGTATGAACAGAGCACGGGACTAGGAATGAGGAATTCCCCCTCTCCCCAAATACTAGTGTCCTCCACAACACAGACCAGTTTATTTAATCTCATTGCCTAAAGTGTATTTGAATTCTAAGATGATGATAACACCATAAAAATACAGCATTGGGAACATGCTTTGAATGTTCCCATGTAGAGTGGCAGCAACCCCTGAGAGAGGACTTCAGCCATTTCTGAGTGTAGTGGTTTTGATTGTACATGTTGCTGCTTCCCTCAGCAATGACAGCAGGCTGCTCCCTGCAGTATCCTGCCAGCTCTGGGCTGTGGGAATGCCAGGAGAGTCGGGGCTGTTGGAGCCAGGGGAACAGAGCCCAGGCCACAGAGCCGTGCCCTTCTCCACAGGACAGCTCTCTCTTACCTTTCCCACCAGACATTGTGGGCACCAGCCCTGATCTGCAGCATTACTCAAATACATTTGTTGTTTTCCCCAGTGCAGAGATGTCTCCAACAGGCATCTCCTTCCATAACATCATAGAGCTCAGTGGCTGCCTCTTTAATAACTCCCGTTCAGGAAGAACTGTCAGTCTGTCCCTGTTTTAGACAAGGAAGAGTGTGTGCATGCCTAGTGAAGATGCTTCTACCTCATGCTTCCAGTGTGCCCTTGCTTTCTTCCACTAATCCACATCTCCCTGTTTCTCTGAGTGGGTGTTGCAGTTGTCTGTCTGTGGAGGTCTCCCAACAAAACTGGCAGCCTGGTTTGTCACAGAGACTGGGCAGTGGCACAGCTGGGCCGATGCTCAACCCAGTGGTCGTGGTGCCATGATTGGTGCAGCCCTGGGCTGGCAATGAGGTGTTGTCTGAGTTGGGAAGCAGAGAAGAGCCCCCAGGGGAAGGTGTTTCTTGAAGGGCACAGTGCTGTGGGTTGCTGTGACTGTAATGCCCCCACATAGGCTATCCCCACAGGAGGCAGAGGTGCAGGACACACTCCCCAGCTCAGTGTGTCTGTCTGGCTGTGCTAAACTCTGCAGTGCCCTCTGAGAGTCCCCCAGAAAAGCACTGCAGAAGGCAGGACAACATTTGGCTATTTCAGTCAGACAGGGAATATACTGCTGAAGTTTGGATGAAGAGCAGCAGCTGCCCAGGGTCCTCCTGCCTGGCTCTGCCTGGCTCCTCCTCAGCTCCTCTTGAGAAGTGCAGCAAGTGAATCAGCACTTGATTTACAGCCCCTAAATCCATTCCACAGAGCACCTCTGAAACCATGGGAATCACCTGAGTGAGAGTTTGCTCGTTAATCAAAAGAGCCTTTGTAGTATTTTGCAGAGGACAGTTGTGCATGTTGATGACCCAATTTGCTACAGACCTATGCAAGTGTAGGAATAGGAGATTTCTGTCCATAAATGTCACTGAACAGTGACAACACACAAAGGGACTGTGGACACCTTCTCGGAGCCTGGTGAACTTGCTCCATTGATTATGTATTGATATCTCTATATGTACCTGCTAGGAAGGTGAAAGCATCCCAGAGCTGAGACTGATTCCTTCTGGCATGGTATTTTCCCAGCCTTACTGACTTAATTGGGTTGTGGTTGTTTCTATTTTCTTCCAAAAGCAATGGTTTAATGGCTCTGCTGTACTGCTCACCTGTGTGCAAAGAAGCAAAGAAGTAAAAGGTAAATTAATAATTTGCCTTTAAATTGCAATATAGACTGGTGCAAATCAGTTTTGCTTGTTCTGGTGAGTCCACTATCCCTGAAATCCCACAGCTCCTGTTCAGCAGTCTTCCTTAAGGGGAGAACTTTCTCTTCACCTTTTGTAGGTCAATTACAACAAGAAAAAATGTCTTCTCTGACAGGAAACGAGCTTTTCCCAACCCTTCATTCAGTTCTACTTTCAAGGATCCATTTACTTTGTTCCTCATTTCCACACTTGAGAGCAGGATCAGAGAGGTGGCCTTGGATTAGAAAAGGCCCCAGGACAGGATGGGGGCTGTTGCTTCATAAATTGCACACTGGAGCTGCTGGGGGCTGCCAGCAAAGACTGTTGTGGGGGACAGGTTTGTGGGAGGACTGTATCTCAGTGCTAATGGAGTATATCTGACAGACTGAACTTCAGTGTTTTCTGGAATTTTTCACATAGACCATTCCTTGGAGGTAGATAGGAAAATAGTACAGTATTTCAAAACAGCTGGCCCCTGGGAGATGAGAGTCCCCCAGCATGAATTATTAAAGCTCAGAGAGACTGTTCAGAAAAGTCAACATGAACCAGCACATGGGGAAGGAGGAGTATGCTGGAGAGAGCCCTTAGGTCCCTTGGAAGTTTCTCACATGTCGCAGAACAGCTCAAAGCAGCAGCTCTCTGATGGGATGAGATGCAGAGACTCACATAGTCTGTATCCCCAGGGCTCCCCATTCATTCAGTCACTAGCTTTGAGTCCAAATGATCCCCCAGCATTGGTTTGGAATAATAAAGAGCAAGAAAGTGGTACAGTGGAGGCTTCCTGTCTCTGAAGGCACTTGTGCTCTATAGGGCCAGTACCAAAACTGACAGAAATGGGAAAATTTCTGAGGAAATCTCTTAATTTTATTCAATCTCACAACTAAAAGCCCCCATTTGTCATAGGTGATCTGTGTATCCCCTGCAGGTGTTAATGAATGCTCGATGAACAACGGTGGCTGCTCACACATATGCAGAGATTTGAAGATTGGTTACGAGTGCGAATGCCCGCCTGGATACAAGCTTCTGGATAAAAAAACGTGTGGAGGTAATTGACATGCAAACAGCAGTCCCTTGTGTTTCACCATAGAGACGTGATTATGTTCACTTGAGCATTGCTCCATCACAGATGGTTTGATTTCAAGTTATTGATGGGTTTCAAACACTCCTTTCAGACATAGATGAATGTGAGAATCCAGACGCTTGTAGCCAGATCTGCATTAATTACAAGGGAGACTACAAATGTGAGTGCTACGAAGGATACGAGATGGACACCCTGTCCAAGAACTGCAAAGCTGTAGGTAAGACAGCGCCACAGGCACTAAAACTCTGCTTGCTCAACAGCACAACTCCGTTAGGAAAACACACTCACAGGGCTGGGGCAGGAGAACGGAAACAAAAGGAAACACGCAAAGCAAGCAAAGACATTTCACTGCAAGCAGCACAGAGCTGCTGCAGCAATAGCAGATGCGTCTCTAGGCAAGAACTACTGATCATGCAGATCAGAATATTTTAACAGTGTACAGAGCAAGATTGCAGTCACTACTTGGATGTTTGAAGCTGAAACTAGAAAGGAAAGTCTCTTGACAGGTGTTATTGAAAACAGTGCAGCAAAAACATGTAGTGGTAGTAGAAAACATCCTGATTAAAACAGGGTAGCTGAGCCACCCCTCCACCCTCCCAGCTGTAAGTCACCAAAATCTGGCCCAGGATTTTGCACTGAAATTAACTGAAGATGAGGCCATTCCCCAGAGTTTTGCTTGTGGCTTAGCAGAACAGGCCATCCAAGTAGCAGCGTGTGTCCAGGGACCACAGGGGTGCCTGCAGGTGACAGCCCTGCCTCGGAAGCAAGTTTCCACTTGCTTCCAGTGTGGTGTTAAGCTTCTGTACAAACACAGCTATCCGTGACTGATAGTTCCACTGTTGTTTGAGAAATGAAAGCTGAATCCAGCCCTTGGGACAGCTGCTGAAGTGACAAATGTGCTGATTTTCTGTGGTAGGCAAGAGCCCGTACCTGATCTTCACCAATCGCCACGAGGTCCGTAAAATAGACCTGGTGAAAAGGGACTATTCCCGTATCATTCCCATGCTGAAGAATGTGGTGGCACTGGATGTGGAGGTGTCAACGAACAGAATTTATTGGTGTGACTTGTTCTATCGAAAGATCTACAGGTAAGGGGCAAGAGAGGATGTGTCTGTTGGTCCCTTCCCAAAGCTGCATTCCATCTGTATCCCCTAAAGCAGTCCAGAGAACAGTGCAGGGTACAGCGCACCTGAGAGCTTTTCTGCCCTGACAGGATTACCTGTTGTGGCCCAGACTTGGTGATTTTTTTGGGGGAATTGATAAAGACATCAGAGGCTTGTGCAGTTGTCTCTTTGATAATACAGGGTGACTTTTCATCAATGCCAGATCCTGCTCCACTCGTGCAGTTAAAGGTAGGCTCTTGTTTCCTGAACCATGGATACTGCAAAGCAGGGCCGAGGCTGCTGCCATGCTATGAGTGTTGTATGGGAGGCCACAAAGGACTTGGCATCTGGAAGCACAAAGCAGGCAAATGGTGGGAGCAAGGAGGCAGCAACACAGACACAAGCAGCTGCCCACTGCAGTCTCTGGTAGACTGGATTTAAATTCACAGCACCTGACCACAATACACTTTCTGTAACTCTCATTCTCACTCCTCCTTCAGTTATTTTTATGGCAACCATCACAGTTATTATGTGCTGGGGCTTATAAGTATGCTTAGCCAAAAAAGCATTTAATTTATGTGCTGAAAATCCCCTGTGTATATTCTGATTTGCACAGCTATTGCAGCTTCTGCAGTGGTTTGCTCTGGATTTCAGCTAATGATCAGGCACAGGCTGACTGGTGTCAGCAGTGGGAGCCAGGCCAGGGTTTCTACAGGCTCTAGTAGCTCCCATGCCCTGCAGGGATAGCTGCCCAGGCTGTGCTGGGTATTGATCACCAGTAGCTGGGCAAGTACCCTGAGGGGCCTGTGGGGCTCTGAAAGTGGGGGGGATGGTTCAGAAGAAAGCTGCCAGCGCTCAGTGGGTCTGCCTGGGCCAGGGGTGAGTTCATACACAGAGAATTATCAAAGACACTGCTCCTCCAGCTCTCCAACAGCAAATATGCTGAGAGTCCCTGGGAACAAGCAGTCTGTGGTTGAGGCTATTGCAAGGTGAAAACTGTGATACAGGAGGTAATCACTAGCAAAAGATCCCATCTTTCATAATGGTCACTTCACTTGCCTTTCCTGATCCTGTCCTGTTGTGATGATGTCTCCTTTGAGGTGTCAGATCTTTTACAATATTTAGTTTCTGGGAGAATTGAAATGTCACCTGTACTTGAGCCCTTCCATTGTGGAAGCTGTGGGAGCATCTTGGCTCTCCCTCCTGTGCAGGCACAGGCAGGAAGCAGGGAACAACTGTTCCACTGGTAAGGGATTACTTGGCCTGGAGCTGTGCACTGAGAGCACGGGGTGCTTGTCACACTGCAATACTGGAATCTTGGGAGCACTGTCAGATGCCCATAGAGCCTTGAGGTACCATTCCTGTGGTGCTGGGTCAGAGACAAACCAAAACCATTCTTGTAGGGGAGATGCACCAGTGTGCTGGTCACCCAGGCTGACTCTGCATGGCCATTCCAGCCCTGACTGCAGATTGTAAAACTGTCAGGAATTCCTGGGTTTCAATGCCAAGGCTATAATCTGCAATTGGAGAACTCAGCTCCCATACAATTCACCTTCTCATTCCATGAGCAAAGGCAGGATGGGCAGTGAAGAGAGGACGTAAAGCAGGTTACGATTTCAAATGTTTGGGGTGAGGGGCAGAAACTTCCTGCTGTTTTATAACTGTTTTAAGTTGTACTGAGTTATTCTAAGAGGCTTCTACAAACACTGATGCAAACTCAGAATAACTAATTTCAGTTCACTCAGCAGAATTGATATTGAGAGCAGAATCATCCTGTGTGGTTGTGGGAGCAACATTCCAGTTATTTATGAAACATCCATGTGGAGTCTGCTGCCTTTCATTATCATTTTGAAAGATTTTGAGGCTGCCACTAATATTTAGTGAACATTTGTTTGTATCTAGTGAAATCACTTGCCAAATTAATGCAGCTTCATGAATTCCTTTGATGAATCATAATTAGCTACACATCTCCTAATTCTGCGGTACATTTAAGCACATTTATTGCATGCTCAGTTCAACTCTGTTTAGCAGAGCCCTGGAGATTATATTTTTAATGTCCATAAATCCCACAAATCAATGCTCTTGAAGTTAACATGCCTAAAGTCAAATGTTTTCCTGAATTGTGCAGTTGTAGTAGGAAGCAGGTAGAACAATGAAATTAACAGTTCCGTACTGTGGAAATGCTGCCATATGGGAACAAGGAAATAAGAGGCTGTAGGGGAAAGCAGAAGGTTGCAGGAGCACCGTAAGGGTTCCTGTGTCAGCCACACTGCCCCTGGGCCCAGCTCTGGGAGCCATGTGGGAGCCCTGTGACCTCCTGTCCCTGCAGCGCCTACATCGACAAAGCGAGTGACACGGCCGAGCAGGAGATCCTGATCGACAGCCAGCTCAACTCCCCCGAGGGACTGGCCATTGACTGGGTCCACAAGAACATCTACTGGACAGACTCTGGAAACAAGACCATCTCGGTGGCCACTGCAGATGGGAGCAGGAGGAGGACGCTTTTCAACAGTGACCTCAGTGAGCCCAGAGCCATTGCTGTGGATCCCACACAGAGGTGGGTATGAACACTACAAACACTCCTTTGCCAACACAGATGTTTCAGTCCCTTTTTTGCCCCTCTGACAAACTTGGGGTAGTTTCATCTCACCAGGATTTCAGATGCTCTTTAAGATATATCCTGCAATGGGTCTGTGGAGATCCTTTAGCTAACCCTTGCCAAGGTCCCTGCTGTTAAAAAACAGTTAAGGGCCAGTTCCTGTGTTCAATGGGCCTGAGCTGGTCCCAGCACAGAGGCTGTGCTGGGAAATGAAGTCTGTCTGACTTGTGTTTGGGCTATTTGGATGAGTTAATGCCAGGTACCTAACAGACACAACAGGAGAGTTTTCAGGGGTTAGTTACTGGAGTGAAATGCTGCATTCTAGTCCAAGTTTTGTGGCAGATTACCCAATCCGAGAACTGAATGTGGTTCCACCAGCAGAATTAACTGCTCTAATAAGGAGAGAGCCTTAGGGCACCTCCTGCTGCAATCAGCAGTGCAGGTTTCTTAACTGGAGTCCAGGTTATTGCTTTCTTACCTCTGCCTCTCTCAGGTTCATGTATTGGTCTGACTGGGGAGACCAAGCCAAGATTGAGAAGGCCGGTCTGAATGGCGTGGGGCGGCAGGTGCTGGTCACCGACAACATCGAGTGGCCAAATGGCATCACACTTGGTAAGTGCCCAGGTCAGAGCAACAGCACCCACTGGGGATGAAGGAAATCTGGCTTTACTGTTAAGCAGGAAAACAAAATTGTAAATGCTCAAAGGCAGCTGCACACACAAATCCTAAACTGGTCTGTCATTATTGCTCACAAACATGAGTTCCCTATTTCAGTAGCACACAGCGGAAGTCTTGCTGCAGTCAGAACCTCATACTGCAGGAGCCTTGAGTTGCTTTCCTTTGGTTAAGGCAAAAGGAAATTTTGGGGGAGGATGCAGAGCTGTGACAACCCTTTAGAAGTCTGAAAAGCACCTGAATCCTTGGTGTTAAATGTTTCTTTACCTGGGTCTGTCTCAGGAGCAGTGTAAGGATCCTGCCCTGGACTGATGAATGATGCACAGTGGATCAGGGAAAGGGACAGGGCCTTCAGAACCCATTTCCTGTCACCATTCCCTGCCTGCCCAGCTGCTCAGGGCAAATGGAACCCATCAGAGGGCTATGATGGTTCTCACTGCCACACCAAGCAGCAGAGTGGGAAGGAGGTTTCATGGAGCAGCAGGGAGCATCCTGCTCTGGAGTTGGAGCTCTTTGTTTAACACCTTGCAGCTGTGAGGTTCTCTGCTTGGCTTTGAAAATGCTGGCTGGGGCAAGGATGGAGGAGGAAATGCTGCTGCCATTACATACTGCTGAAGTGCTACTGCTGTGAACAAATAATGTTATCATTTAGTAATTAAGAAATTAATTAATGACTTGCTTAATTATATAACCTAGTTTTGCTGGCTCTCATCCACTTGCATTCTGCTCAGTGAATCCCATCCAAAATGAGGGAATTTGCTCCAGAAAGAGAAATGCAATGCTTAGCATTCCAAATAATATTGGATCCTTTCCTCCCACTCTTACCTGCACCCTCCCCAAACCTGGCTGGTTGTGGTAGGACTGTCCCCACCAGCAGATTCTCCCAGCCTGCAGCATAAGAAGGGTTTCTGGACCCAGGATTCTTCACTGAAAATGTGTGAATCTCACAGCTCAGAGAGGTGTTTCATTGGAATCTCAGTGTTGTTCTCCAGCATGAGGCCAAGGCCTGAACAACCTCGGGAGGGATAAAGCTTCTCACTCAGGCACGGATGGAGAGAATCTGGAAAGTCCAAACTGCTGCTCCTCTGCTGCTCCTGGTTAAAAAAGAACCTCATTGTAACAAGGCTGTCAGTCAGGCATTCCTCCCACACACACAGCAGAATGTTCCTCCTTTTTAATCTTATTTATAGGGTCTTATCCCAGCATATCTGGGCACTGATTCAAAATCAGAACTAGTGTTAAAAAAAAAAAGAGGCCCAATAATAAAGAGATTAGTCATGCTGCCAGCAGGAAAAACATGCTGGGCAAGAGCAAAAGAGTTGCAAGAGCTGTGTGTAATTTTGCTTCATTGTGTTTTACTTTCCAGATTTGCTGAATCAGCGTCTCTACTGGGTAGACTCCAAATTGCATTCACTGTCCTGCATTGATTTCAATGGCAGCAACAGAAAAGTTCTGATCTCCTCTGTGGATGATCTGAGCCATCCTTTTGGCTTGGCAGTGTTTGAGGTAAGAGTGGAAAGCGGATGCAGAACAGACTGGAGCCTGTAAGAGGTCTCAGAGCTCCTCTTGATTAAAAGCTCTGCCTTTTGCACAGCACAGACCTCAGTGAGGGCAGTTGCTGCTATAGAAACCGATTAACCTCGTGTGGGTTCAGTAGGGAAATTGGTTTTTAAAGCCCTTAATCAAGAGCAAAGTGTTACCTCATGCTTCTACCTAATGCAGCACCAGTGCATTAAATGATCAGGGGAACAAAGGCTTCAGCTTTGACACTCACTGTAGGTAAGTTACAGCAGAGAAAGGTCCAGTTGGCTTCTGGCTCAGGAAAACCTTCATCCTTAAATCCCTTATTCCTCCTAGGTGAAGTGTGTGATATCTGGGCATCTGACTTTGGGCATAGGTTTCTGCAGGTCATTGTTGCTCCTTAGTGCTGTCCCCATCAGCAACATTTGGAAGGATCTCTTAGGTTATTTCACTTCTCTCCATCCTTCCAGGTATGAATGGCTGGGTAGAATAACAGACAACCCTTCTGCTTTTGCTAAGCTGCCCTTGTCCAGCAGTGTGGCTTTCCTTACAGAAATACACAGGGGTGTAGGAGGCAACAGCATACACGGATGACCAAGCAATTAAACTGTTTGGTAACTGTGATTCCTGGGTACCTCTTCCACCAGTAGTTCTGTATCTTCAGTCATAGTATGCCATGCAAAAGATAGTAATATAGAAGAGAAATAGGTGCTCAGCTTCCAAGTGTGCCCTAGGCACTGGCCTCCTCAGAGATACCTGTTAAATGCAGGTCTTATCTTGGGAAAGGAGGAAAAAATCAGCAAGGTAACAAATGTTTCTAGTATGGAATGTGGCCCTTTGCTCATTATCTACTCCAGCTTACAAAGAAAAAGCAGTTCAGAAACAATACAGATGAAATTTTTCTGTACCTTACCAAATTTCTGCTCCTTCACCTCAGTCTCAGAGCTACTCAAAATTACACAGCACTTTGTAAACTTGTAGGAGTGCTGGGCTTTTGACCGTTGTCCAAAATAGAAAAAAGCTGCAGACAGAAGTAGTGTGAACAGAAGATACCCCAAGGTAGGAACATGGTGCACTTTGTGACTGCTGGAGTTTAATCCAACTCGAGCAGGATTTGAGCAGGCCAGGTCAGGAATGTGCATTCCCTGCAGGACAGAGTATTCTGGACTGACCTGGAGAATGAAGCAATCTTCAGTGCAAACAGGCTCAATGGCTTGGACATCTCCATTCTGGCAGAGAATCTCAATAACCCTCATGACATCGTGGTGTTTCATGAATTAAAGCAGCCCAAAGGTAAGAGGTGTCCTCAAGATGTCACGGCCCTGAATCAGGTTTGTTTGAGCTGACAAATGAAATGTTCCCTGATGGTTCCTGATGAGAGAGAATGCACAGGTAATAATGGGAAATCAATGCCTAATGTTTGAAGTTCCTGCATAATTAATTCAGCAGCAGCATTTATTGAAGAATCTGCAATTTGCTAATAGCTGTTTAATTAGCATCTTTGATAACAGTGAGTTACTCTTGTCACTTTGATGCTTCCCATTCATTATGTATTTGGGAAGCTTTTATAGTGCTTTGTATGGTTCCACTCCACCATACAAACTGTAAAGATGCTTAAGCAGCCTGATAAATTGAGGTAGGGAGTAGGAGAAGGCCTTTTCAGAAGATCTGATATTTCTTTGCCAAGAGCAAGAAATAAATAATTAGAAAAATAACTTGTCTTTTCTTCCATCCTGGAACAGCTCCAGATTCCTGTGAGCTCAGCCTGCAGCCAAATGGAGGCTGTGACTACTTGTGTCTTCCTGCACCTCAGATCTCTCCCCATTCCCCCAAGTACACATGTGCCTGTCCTGACAATATGTGGCTGGGTCCTGACATGAAAAAATGCTACAAAGGTAAATACAATCACATCTCCATTTCACTGTCCCAACAACATCATACTTACAGTGAATATATTTGCTGATGGTGAAAACACAAACACCAACTTCTGTATTCCAGTCCTTGCTGCCCTCTGAGCACAGCAGCACTGTGGTGTCCTTTGTTGAAAGCTTGCTTATTTTGGAAAGCTTCAGCAGAAAAAGATAAAGCAGGAAGGGGGGAAAAAGGGCTAGTGACCAGCACTAAAAGTGTGAAGTCAATAAGCCATTAAAATTGATTGCTCATATACTGATATATTGATTATGTAATCTAGATGTGCAATATATACTATATATATTTCGATATCTATCCAATAGATAGATACCAGATCTGAAGAGGCCACAGTTGTTGCTGATAATATCCCGAAGAGACAAGTGGCTTCATTGTAGTTTTTCCTAACATGAAATGAGTTCCTGGTTCAGAACTCAGATTCAAATTCAGAATCTTAGGAGGTTCTCAAAAACCCCCAAGTATGTGAACTTCTTAGCTACTTTCAATACAGAGTGGTTTTTTTTATTAGTATTAATTAATCAAGCTTGACTTAAGGAAATAATTTCTGTACGAGAACTGTTGATAGTTTGACTACCCGGGAAATAGAATTGGAATTTGGTTTCTGCCTCTCTTCATTAAAGCTTAAGTCCTTCCCAGATTTATATCACCATTTGTGATTTGTTTGGTGTACTTGCTTTAACCAGATTTCATTGTTGCTTTTGGTTTTCAGATCTTCCAACCACTGCAACTCCTGAAGTGGTTTCCACAAGCACAGTGTCCCGTGCTGATGGCACCATGACCATCGCCGCTGTCCCTGGCAGTGCCAATGACACCACTGAAGTCATCCCCAAAGCTGTACCAGAAGCTACAATCACCACCCCAAGTCTTCATTTACCTTCCACCACTTCCATCCTGATAGATTCTGAGATGACCACTGGAAACAGCAATTTATCACAGCACTGTAAGAGAATGAGATTCCTTTCCTTCTTCCGTATCACAGCTCCTCATGCACTGGTGGGAGACCTGACCTAATGTCTGAGTTACAGAGGGGTCAGGTGCAGGCACACCTTGGGGCACAGCAGGAGACATCAGCTCCTCTCTCTGCAGGCACCTGGGGTACGATGGCTGCTGTCATTCCAGTCACTTGGCATGTCAAGGAACTTGTATCAGCTTTTGTCCAAGACACATGAACAGCCCTGAGAGTTCACATCAGCCCCCGCTTTGTGCCCAGTACTGGCTCATCCCAGCTTCAGTGCTGCAGACATTAGAATGGATGATTCTGCAGGTGCTTCACCTATTTTAATTGTTTAATTATTGAAGTGATCCAGCACAAGTTCTGAGTGAAAAATTCCCCCTGTGCATCTTTAGTGCTGCTGGACATGTGGAATCACTGCAGCCCAAGACAAGCTGCTCTGGTTTGTGTGACCGTGCTTGGCATGTTAATGTGGCCTCATCATGACACAGGTTTGAAGTTTTGCATTATTTATCAGAAGAGCATCCCAGTGGAGAGCACTAATAGGCTCTCCTCAGTGGAACACCAGCCTCCATCTCAGAGCTAACAGACAATCCCTCCAGGTCCTGCTGCCAAGGCAAAGCAGAAAGGCTGAACTGCTATTTAAAAAAAAAAATAAAAAAAATCTAGTCCAGAGAGAAGATTTTGCTCTGCAAGACCTCAAACAGCCATGTATGTTTAAAAACAGTGAAATGCTGCTTTCCCCCAAATGGAAAGCAGCAATACACCACCCTTGGCTGTAGAACTGTGCTGCATGGGGAAAGCACAGTCCAATGGCTAAAATGCATTTATTTCTCTTTGTGCAAGTTTCTTTCAAATGCAATTATTACCTTTTTAATAAGCCGTGGAAGCAAGGTGCTTTTATTGTCCACTTTGGAAATAGTCTGGCTTATTGTTAAGTAAATAACTATGTAGTGGAACAGCCTGCCACAGGGAAGTATTTAAAAGTTGCATGAATTGGTGTATCAAAAGTACAGTTAGTTCCTCCTCTTGCAACTTCTGATATTTTAGCAAAAGTAAAGTTTCTATACTGATATGAGAGCTCAGGGCAAACATTTTAAAGTATAGAACTGGAAAGGTTATATTGAATTTTTTAAATTATATTTTCCTGTAATTGCTTTTTTCTCTTATAAATACACTATTGAGTTTTGGGACCATTCCTGCATGCTGGGGTAGGCTGCAGCAATGAGGAATAGATGTGTTCACTAACTCCTTAGCTGTAAATAATAAAAAAGGAAAAAATTAAACAGAGAAGCTGTGCAGATGGCTTTGAACTACATTCTTTTTCTGACAGTTTGTAAGTTATTTATGGTGTCAGTACTAGAAAGTGTTCTGCTGTGGATTTTTAGGAGCACTGTTCACCATCCCCTGATCCGTGCATGGCATTTCCATTAAATGTCAGGTTTTTAAAACTGGCCTCCTTTTTTGTGCTTGAAAACTGGACACCCAAGCACAGTTACCCATTTCTGGTCAGAGCTTCTCTGACAGCTCTGGGCCAAGTGTGTCCCTTCACTGGCCTCGAGCTCTGGGGTGTCCCTGTCCCCTGGTGAGGCAGCAGCGCTGCAGGGACCTTGGTCCTCAGGAGAAGGAGCTCAGATCAGCCCAGATCTTTGTGTGCTGCTCAGTGTTGCCAGAATGATTTTATTATTAAATATTTTGTAAATTCTTTAATTGTAAAAGTTTTCTGATGGGCAGAACAGCACAGGTACCAGCAGAAAACATTCTTTAAAAGCAGCAAACAAGTTAAATGATCAGAACACTTCTGTAATTACAGATGCAAATGATGATGAAGGCTTCGGTTCAACTGTGACAGCAGCTGTGATTGGAATTGTCATTCCTGTGGGTAAGCAGATTGGATTTAACCTTTGAAGGAGATCAGACCAAAATGCAATACCAAAATATTGTATTTGCCACAGTAAATACACTTTTCCAGTTTTCAGGGGTGAGGTGGGAAAGAGTATAGGAGCTGCTGAATTGGGGAAAAGCAGCCCAGCTTTAAGAAAATGTTATGAGAATGGCTGCCAGCATGGGAACATCCCAGCAGATCCATAACAGGCCTTTTCTCTCCCCTCTCCTCAGTGGTCATTGGCTTGCTGTGCATGGGGGGATACCTCATCTGGAGAAACTGGAAACGGAAGAATACTAAAAGCATGAATTTTGATAATCCAGTTTATAGGAAGACAACAGAAGAGGAAGATGAAGATGAAATCCACATTGGGCGAACTGCCCAAATTGGACACGTGTACCCAGCAGTAAGTACCTGAGGAGATGCTGATGGACAAGATTAATTCTGTTGAGAGTTTTCCAATACAGAATTTGGATTAGTGTTGCTTATTTGCCAAGTAATGACAAAAACCAGAACTTCTTTAGTATTGTTGATTAGGCAGAAGCCTAAACTTCTGGCAGCCCGTCAGTTGTCTTACAATTTAGTGCTCTGGATCAGATACTCTGTTCAAAAGAAGAATAATTATCCTAATCAAGGTACCAATCTGGCAAATGTAAAGTTCCCTCAAGAGCTATGTCAGCATGGGACAGGTGATTACTCATCCTCTACTGGATTCCATTATATCTGTGCTTACGCTGCTACCAAGTGTCCAAACTACCCTAAGGATAAATTGAATTTCTCTACAAACCAGGGAGAATATTTTCTGTATAGTTACAGTATAAAGAAAAGTCACATTCTTCACAAGGAGGAGTGAGGTTCTGCAAGAAGTTAAAGGATCCTCTGTCAGAGCAGCATCCCTGGGGAGAGGAGCACTGGCAGGTATAAATGCATTGTATTTTCAGAAGAGAGCAGCACGATCCAGAGTAATGAGTGAAGGCAATAGAGCTCCTGTAGGCAGGCAGGGGGGTGGATAATGTCCTCTATCATCTAAAGGTCCCTTACAAGAGCACACTGGAGAAAGTACCATCCCTTCAAAGGAATTTTATCCAACATACATGGACAGGAAACTTCCCAGCACCTCTTCAGTAACACTTGAATGAGTGACCTCATTTGGGGAGGAAAAAAAATCACTGTCTAGAATAGACTTGTCACCAATACAGTAGGGACAGCCATGAGAGTTTTAACAGGAAATGTAAGTTAGCACCAGTATCACAGTTCACAAAAATGTGTTTTTTCCCTCCCCAGCGTGTAGCATTAAGCTTAGAAGATGATGGGTTACCATGAGGATGAAGATGCTGCTCCAATCATCTGAACACTGAACAAATCTGCTTTTGATCACAGAACCTGCTTCTTCTTTTTGATCGTTATTTATGTTGCAGAAGGGTAACCACAAAGTTATAATGAACTGCAAACATCCAAAGGATGTGAGAGTTTCGTATGTATAATCTTTTATACACATTTTAACTTGTTGCACTACCCATTTGTGATAGTGAATAAGCAACAGCTAAGCTACTAACTCAATGTACATAACCAGCCAGGCTGAAGGTTCAGTAGCTATTGCTTTATTTTAAGACTATATTTATAGATATTTTGTAAATATGTTGAATATGCTTTGTGGCTATCTATCAACATAAGTAAAATAAATTCTGTACAGGCAGTTTAGAAATATTTATTAACAAAATGTGGATTATAAGATCTGTTCTGTAAATATAGTAGAGGGGTGAGAGTATTTATTTTTTGTATGTTTGGCTTGCTGTGCATAGATTATCTGTGTATATATCTATCTGGACAAGATAGATATATAGGCATATAAATATATACATATATAAAAAATATATATACATATATTTTAAAACTACTAGCCTACATTTATGAAAATTAGGGATAATTGAATTTTTACAGGATGTTTGAGAAGTTTGCTTTGAAATCTAAAGACATTGTGTAAGAAAGAGCTGTAGTGTAAGATAGCTGACCAGTGAAGTACTCCATAACAAATGACTCCTGACTTCCATCCTGGCTCTTAAGGGCTGCCTTTACATTTTCCAGTCTATCCATGAAGAATCCATGCAGTGCATTTAACTGGAGAGCTATTGCCTCCAGCATTTCAGTCAGGAGAAACTCCTACAGCACCCAGGGTTTTTGTGTTGTATCGCTGCCTTTTTACAGCTTGGTACAAATCTGATTTGGTTTTTGTTCGTTTGTTTCTAAATGTAAATCTAAATGCTTTTCCACTCTGGCAATCTTGCACCTCTTAAATCAGCTCAGAATTAACAGAAACAAAGATTTAGCCATATATTTCCACACTCCCAAGTGAGCACTGTCCCTGGTTCATCACAATAACAAAAGTCACTTCCATCACTCCTTGCCCTTGTCCCCTGCTCATATTGACTAACAATCCAATTTTAGGAGCTGCTGGGGCACACACAGAACCCTTCCAAAGTTCTGCCTATGGAACAAGCTGCCCCATGGCAGGTCTCCCAGGGCACAGAGCACTGGGCAAAGAGGCCAGAGCAGCTTAAAAACTCCCAGCCTTCCCAGTGTCTTTGCTTAGGTCATCCTGCACCAGGCAGGAAAATTACTTAGTTTTTCTCATCTCATTCTATAGGATTTCCTGGGAATTCTGGGGGAAGTGAATACACTTACCTCCCACTGCATAATGGACTAGTACCTCCTTGACCTGAACCAAATTCTAGAGAAATCTTCCTCATGTTTTTATGTCAGTCCAAGCTTTTGTATTTGAGCGAGTAGAAGAAACTCAGGCTGAATAGGTTTGGGATTTTTTTTCCTTTTGTCTTCCTTTCTTTTAGAATAAATTTACAGGGTAATGTGAGCTGGAATCTGATTCTTGACTAAGAGAAGGAAGAAAGTGTCTAAAGCCCTGGTATGCATTACAGACATAATACATACTCTCAAATTCCTCATGGCCTGCATAGACAATACAGAAGTAATCAAGCATCCTCCTATTCCAAATTTTAGATTTTAAGGCAGTGACAAAATGAGTGAGATATCCCATTATTGTTTTAAGGTATGAAGCTCTCTTTCTACAAATCCATGCACTATGTGCATGAAGAAAAAAGCTGAGAAAGGCTGTATGTGATAACACTGTAACTAACAGACGAATGTAAATATATATGAAAGTTCTACAGTTTTGATACTTTTTTAAGAACACACAAACAAACCTGTACAAACCACATGTAAAAGGCTGCAGGTTTTTTCAAACCATTGTAAATGAACTCAATGTGCAGTGCTGATTTCAACCTTTACAGATTTATAACTACTGAGAAGTCAAACACCAAATTTGTTTTTTAATAAATTAATTATTTTAAATAATGGTTCCGATCGGTAGGGTGATATTTAACATTGTAATAATTTCTGCTCTGTCTTGTCATACTGCAGTTCTGTTAGAGTAAGTTCTTGCTTGGTGCCTTTTGTGTTTCAGTTCTTACCTTCTGGACAAAAGGCCCAGGGAGGGGCGGGGGGGCTCTGTGTAACACTTGCTGTACTGGAAACCAAATGAACACGTTTGTAAAACAGTGCACTGTTTCTATAGAAAGATTAAATTTTTTTATCTGGGATTACTGAACGAATTACTTTGTGGTGTGTGAAAGGGGACTGTATCTTATTTTGGTCTGAGTTTTCCCTAAATCTTAATTTCCCAAATTCAGAGTGGGATTTGGGAGCAATGCTGTGTAATGCAGCTGTTCAGCTGCAGGGTCACAACAGTAGCACTGGGGACAGTTCATATTCCACAAGAGAGCACTTTGTTCTGAATTGTCTTTTTCTGCCATGTTGGTTTTGGTCATCTGCAAATCCCATGGAAAACAGCACCAGCTTTATTTCTGTGAGCTGAACAATTCCATCAGTGATATAACTGAGTAAAACCTTCTGTGGTACAGCTACACCAGTCCTTATCCAGTGTGAGAAAACATCCCAGAACTGAACAGTGCCCACAACACAACTGGTAGAGTTTTTAACCTGAACATGCTGGACTATTCAACAACTAATTGCAAACAACTCCATTTCTTCTTTGAGCTTTTGGTAAAACACCTACAGAAGCTGCAAAACTCCTCAGAGCAATACTTATGCCATCTTGAAAAAAAGACAGAAATACTGCTGTTCTTGGAATCTCAAGAGGCAGGCTCAACTTCTTTTCTTTTAAACATATAAACAGTCCCTCCTATGGAAATAAAGCTGGGAAAAGAATCACTGTAATGGAAGTATGACAATCGTTTTTTGCTGGGCACATAAGTGACTCAGAACTAAACACACTGTTAGCTTGCTCTCTCTTCCCTGTCTCTTGAAAAAATGAAATCCTGGATAATACAATACAATACAACACAACCTTTCCCCATCACATGTTGTTCAAAGCCCTTGGAAGCAGTGCATTTATTGAATTTCTCTTTCAGTCAATTCTTGGTCCCAAAGGAAGCAGCCAAGCAGGTAAAACTTTTCAGGCACAAAGAGTTATTACCAAACTAATAGGGACTGACGTACTGGTAAATATCAGTGGTTTCGTTTCCTATCTAACTGAAAATAGGTTTTTCTTACTTCAAAACATTCTTCCCTTTCAGTTAAGTATTTTAGCAAAGTAATATGGTAACAAATAGAAAAAGTGAAACAACAAAAGAATTCTCTCCAGGTCTAAACAGCAAGGACAGCACAAAAGAAAACTGAAAGAGCCTCATAAAAGAGTCCCAAACCTACGTGGGCATTAAGGTAGGCCTCCCAAAACAACTCCCTTTTAAAATTATTTATACTGTATTAGCAATAAAATTATATTTTTTGTCTCATTTCTTGCACACAGTAACTACAGTCTGAGCTAATCCACACTAACACTTCCTGCCTACTCCCATTACGATGCTCTATGGACTACAGGGACTCATCTGTGTCCCTCAGTATTCATGTAACACATGTAACTCAGTCACCTTTCTGCCTTCTGCAGGAATACGTGTGCTCATTTCCTTACACTGTTTGTTCTCCATCAAGCCAGCCCTTTAACTTGGGAAACACTTTTAAATCTGTCTTCCTAATTTACATCCTTATCTTGAAGCAGGGGCCTACAGCCATGGGCTGTTGTGAGCTCTTTCACTGCTCCAGTGCAGGCATTTATAGTGTGGTGCAAGTTCCAGTTGTCTCCTGAATGCACAGCATCAACACTGGAAGGATTCAATGAGAAAAAAGCAACAGTGAATTTAGATGTGAGATACAACAGCCACCCTCTAGGTTCAAGCTACGGACCATTTGCACATTAACATGCTGGGTGCTCAGTGGCCAGCTCCAAATGCTAATTAACAAAACACCCACGCCCACATGCCCTCTGCAGGTCCTGGGGCTCTGTCTCCTGAAATGGCACACGGGGTGATGAAGGCACTGCTACAGTCCCAGTTGGTGACTTAACAGAGTTGTTCCAGTTGTAGTTTGGGGGTTGTTAAGGCTTGTCCTGATGACAGAACTTGGGGCTGCAGCTTTGCAGCTGCGTGTTCTGTGGCAACCTGCAGGGGATCTTCCAACGGCGAGCACAGCCTGGCCATGATTGTCATTCCATGAGCTGAAATGGGCTAAGGCTGGGGTGAAGCAGAGCCCCAGTTTGTGCCAAGGACGGGGCTGGCCCAACCCTTGCACACAAAGGGTGAACCTGAGCCACCCTGTTTTACTTGTAAGGCTTTGAGCTCTGACATCCCAGCCAAGACACAAATGTCAAATTTTACAGATAAAGATGAACTTGTGGCTTTTGCTATCACAGCACCAGAGACCATGACACAAACAATCAGCTTCACAATAGATCACCTCCCAGAGTGTCCCCAGAAGGTGGGCTGTATGCCTCAGGGTGCTGAATGTGGATTTCTCATCCCACTTCGAGAAGAAGCCAACAAGCATCAGTCCAGGCTGAGTTCTTAGCTTCTACAGGAGGGTAGTAATGCTAACCTGTATCTGCACCTATGCATCAGCAAGCAGAATGAGAATTACCATGCTTTTAAAAATGATACTCTTTTTTCAAATTATTTGCAGCATTCAAATCTCTCCATGTATCTCAGTGGGAGAACCTTGCCTTATGGGATTAGCCACAGCTGCCTCCTAAGTTTCCCACATTTTCAAGGAAACTGCTGTAATCTTGTCAGGTGATAAGGCAGTGCCTTAGTGGGGAGCTGAAGTTACGTCAGTGAACAAAGCAAATCTCCCTGATAGTTTGATAGAACCCTGCCTGGCTCCAAGGATGACATACACAGGATTACAGAAGGCGGCACTGATAATTTTGTCTTCAGTTCTTCAGCCCTTGCCTCGAGACTACAAAGTCAGGTAGAAGAGGAGAGGTTTTACCTACAGTTATTGGCCAGTACAACTGAGGCCAAACAGCAAAGACATTCCACACTACCCTAATCAGGACTTTATCTGCTGAGTCTGCCAATCAAGGAATTAATTAGTTCCAACTGCAGTAATTTATTTTCATGCATATATTCCCTCACTGGGGCTCAGCTAAAAGCACATACATTCATTTAATTCAAGCCATTACGCATAAAAGATTATGGAAAGCCTTAAAACCAAACACTCAAGAAAAACCCCTGAATGTACATATTTTACTAATAAGACATAGAACTAAATAAATTCTAAGCAAAGAGAGCACATTGAAATGATGCTCAGAAGATAAACAACACGTTAAAGGTAATATTTTGGTCTAAGTTTCATTGACAGAAATTTTCTTACAAAGGCTAAAGTTGACTTCTAGACTTCCTGTAATGAAAAGCTGACTCAAAATTATTGGAAATTGACATTATTTTTAGCAATATCTGAAATGGGTGTCACATTCAAAAGCCTTACCTCGTGAACTGACTTCATATTACTTTGATCCTAAAGGCATCAGTGGCAATAGAAGTCATGAAGAAGTTAATAACTTTCTCAGTCATATCAGTGGCTGGCAGCCTGTAGAGGACTAGGTGAGGTTAACAGAATCTCTTGCTATAGAGGTCTTTGCAGGAAAGGCCGAATTAAAACATTTTTTTTGCCCTTTTGGAGTTCAGTTCACACAAGCTCCACCCAGTGTGGTGAGGCATGAACTCTCCAAACTACATCTCTTCTTGTTTCTTCCTTTTTCTTTTTTTTAAAGGTGATTTAAGAACTATCCATACAGACTCTAATCATAAAAACCTACTTTGTCTCCTGCAGACTGGCACCAAAACTAGGGCTTGGCTCACAATCCCCAGGACAGTCACAGTTGTTCCTTTGCCTTGGCTATGGCTCTGCGCAGGACATAAATAAGCAGGGATGCTTTACTCATTGCAACTTACATGCACAACCACCAAATACAGAACACTGTGGTATTTTCTTCAGTTATGTTGTCAGTTTACAGAAGCTCATAGAGCTACAATATTTGCTGCACAGAGAGGTTGTAGCTTCTCCATCCCTGGAAGTGTTCAAGGCCAAGCTGGAATATCCTGGTCTAGTGGAAGGCATCCCTGCCCATGGCAGGAGGTTGGAACTGGATGATCTTTTAGAGGTCTGTTCCAACCCAAACCATTCTATGATTCCATGAATATGTAAGGCACCAAAACGATTAAACTAGAGAACAAATGACATTCAAAGTATGATCACTGGCCTAGAATAGACTCTAAGTAATATAAATATACACAGGGATGTACCCCAAGCCTGATTTATACACAACCAAAGACATGGGCCATCTGCAGACCTAGATAAATTAATTGAGAAGCTGTGACAGGACCATATGATGATGATATGTTGTTTGTAACACATTACTCTGGACTTTCAGCTACACTATGCCAGGAATTAGCTACAGTTATGGTTTCCCATAGCAACAGGATATATGGGACAAATTGCTTAGGAAAACCCAGCTGAACAGGAGCTGTAGCTCCCGTGGTGAGCCAAGCCAGGTGTTCCCTTGCTTCGCAGGAAAGTGAAACACGGCCCCCCCCATGTGCATCTGGATACTTCTTGAATTCAGTCAAAATGTACCCCTTTCACAGCAGCTGGCATTTTACCACTCCCACACTGCTCCAGACCCTGCACACAAGCCTGGTCAATCCAAAGAAAGATGGACTAAGCCCACTAAATTGCCCCTAGATGTCATTAATTTAGTAAGGCTTGTGCACAGGGCTGTGCTTACGAAGTCCCTGTCACTCTGTCGCTGTCCCTGCACAGTGACCACACAGACCAGCTCTGCACTGATGGTGCTTTAAATGTGACTGCCCAGCTAAGCATTGCAGGTAACACCAATGGGTGCATGCAGATCTCCACCTCCTGACCCCATAATCCAGTGTCACATCAGAGATGGCTTCTGGCTTCTCTCTTGGGAGTTGTTACCTTACAGAGCAAGTGGGTGTTTGGCAAATCCACCCCTCAGAACTGCACACGGCACGGGTGGGCCAGAGAAGCAAACTGGAGCTTTCTGGGGGGAGCACAAACAGCACAACATCAAACACCTGCTCACACCTTGGCCAAAACACAAACACACATCAGCATTTATACTTATATATTAATGTGATGCAGAATTATCTCCCTCTTCCTTCAGGGACCTGTGTGCCATCTGTGTGACCTACACAGGCAGGCTATAAAGGGGTCAATTTAATCCTAAATACTGGAGCAGCACCTTCTAATGAGCAGGTATACAGAAACCTTTTCATTTCAATGAGTCACTTCAAGGCAAAAAGTCCTAGTGAAGACACATAATTTATAGTGTGTCAATAGCTATTAGTGCTATGAGGGCTCCAGAACACAGTGAGCTTTGTTTTAATGTCTCCCTTTTAGAGCACACTCTACCTTCATAATAAGAACAAGACCAAAGAGGAATAACCTTCAGGTGCTCCTGCAGATCAGGAGTCCACAGCCATACATTATCTTGATTACCAGTGCTTCATTTGAGAAAAATCAACACAGTGCTATCAGAATATTTATGTCATCAGACCCAATGAATCTCCAGCAAGATGTGAAATTATATTCATAAAGTATTAACTACTGCATTTTTGAGACTCTAGAGAACACTTCTTGATTTTTGGGGCCACAGAGAATCAATATTTTCCAAATCAAGCAGTAACTTTGCTAAGTGACACTGATCTTACGCAATATCAGTTTTGCCTACTTACCCCTACCCGTGCAGCAGCAGGCCTCCAGTATCTCCTCTTCTCCACCAACATTTTTAGAAAGTAAATTCTGATCAAAGTATAAAGTTTGCTTCCAGAGAGGGTGAGATGAACTGATAAGGAAGGAACATAAAATTGGAATGATCTGAGAGCAATGACAATTAGAAAGAAACAAAGGGCAGCTGGGCTGGAACTGTAGGAGGGCCATGGCCCCAGCTGAGACTTATTCAGAAGATTTGACAATCCTCTAAGGAGGAATTTTAACCTCCAAGTGCATACACACAGGTGCTGCTGACAAGAAACAGAACAACTATGAAGAAAAAATACAGAGGATGACTTTTTAGATGTGAATTCATGTCAGCCTTTGGCACCTGGTCATTAGTACCAGCACTTATTATAAACCAAAAATATTTGGCAGTTTGAAAATTGCGTTCACATATAATTACTGTGCTGGCATTCACTACATTCAACAAGAGAAGCAAAGAACTGCATGGTAATTTCTGATAAAAAGGCAACTCCACCAGCCCCTTCTTTACCGTACTGTGACAACACAGGAAGACAAAAGTGATTACTTTCTTTTGTACCACTACCCTAAAATTAAGCTTTTCCCCACTGACACTCATTTGGCTTAACACCTCTGATTTGATGAGCACATTGAAGTAAATCTTTTTTAGTTCTTCTCTCACCGTCTCAAAGACTGATGGAGTAGAACTGAAGTAAGGCAAACAAGTCAGTGATGAGCTGACTGTAAAGAAAATACCATTTCCTTAGCAGAAGAGTCACATAATAAATTTCCCATCAGACCTCCATATTTTTAAATATTTTCATTTTTCTTTCTTACTCTATGCAAAAAACTCAGTCACTGTCTTCTACTGACACTTCATTTTCAGACAGAATGCAATTTACTCCCCTAAAAAAAATACTAGAGCGGGTATTTCTTCAAGCTCTTGAATAGTGAACAAAACCTGAAAAAAAATCTATATGAACCTAAATGCCTGATCAGGCTAGTACAGCCAAGACACTCATGTTTCTATAACCCAAATAAGACAGATACAACCCTATGCTGGCACCTTTGATATACCAGACTGCAGGACAAACTACCCAGCTGCAGCTGAGTTCACTTGGGACAAGTGAAGTTAGGGGGGGAAATAAAGAGGGGAAAAAAATGCAAGAAAAGAAATTCAGCTTCAGCAGAAATAATGCAGTTTTAATGGACCATGGAATATCAGACACCCAGCAAGAAGATGACCTTTTCTCCAGTACTGAAATAACAATGCAATAGAACACAAATGCTGATAAACCAACTTCAACTTTACAAAATCAATTTATGTGAGGATAAAAGAACAAAATCCATGACCTTTTCTTTACTATTAAATAAACCAAATCCATTCTACTGAAGTCTTCTTTTTGAGCAAAAGTTACTGCCTGACCTTTCTTATTCCACTGCAGGATGCAAAGTGACTGGGTGATGTGATTTAAGCTCTTTTGTTCTTCCTAAATCAGAGGTTTGTGCCACCACAGAGTGGAAACTGTGCACATCTTCCCCATTCCCAAGACAGGAGCAGATTCTGTAGGTAGCATCAGAGACCCGTGATGTGGCCCTAAAATGAGGGACAAAGACCCCACAGGCAAGTGCTGGAATAGGAGTGGATATTTAGGCTGGAATTTGACTGCCCATCCAAACCAGCCTTGTGTCTCCAGAGCATCCTGCAACACACAAGTATCAGCTCATGACCTGCACAATGAAGACTATTAAAAATGATATATGTTACCGGAATATTTTATCTAGTATAGCAACACCAAGATTATATACAGAACACTGACATAATTTTGTATGCTATTCTCAAAGAATCAGAAGCACAAAATACATTATCTGAAATTAACCTTTTCTGTGATGAGTTCTAGATAATTTACTGGATTCTCAGCACAAAATGTTTTAGAAACACACTGAAATAAAAACATAATGTAAATGAATGATAATTACATAATTAATGTAATGATAGTCTAAACATAATTTTACCTGTAATATTTCTCTTGTGGAAGCAATGCCCAAGTAATGTTCAACAGATGGATGCTGCTGCCTGGGATAATGGCAAAATAGCTTTATTCATTGAAAATAGAAATGTGTTATTATTTCCAATCCTTTTAATCTCAAGAGCCATCTGTGGGCAAGGCCTTTTATTTGGCACAGAAAAAAAACATACAGATTTGCCTGTGTGGAAATACACAAAAATATATACATTAATTCCTGAAGCTGGCATCCACCACTCTATTAAAGTGCTGTCAATAAGGAGCTGCTTGTGCACCATCCCTCTGGTTTGACAGGATGGACTCACAGTCACAGTAAGCCTGACTGACTGGAAATCAGGAATAATTCCTTGAGAGAGACAAATCACTTTATTTTGAGAAATAACTCCCTGGCTTCTGGAAGGAGATTAGTGCATTAGAGCCAGTATCATCCTTTTCATCTTGGTTGTTTCCCTTCTCTTATTTTTTTACTTTTAAATCACTGAAAAACTGCCAGTGATATGAACATGGAACAGAACCAACCTGATGGCTCCTAGGGGCAGGAGAGCCATTATGCACAGCAACAGAGGATCTTGAAAAAGATGACCAAGAACTCTCTGAGATCAGGGGAGAAGGACAGGAGAACATCAAGACTGAGAATTGTATCTCCTGGCTGTAAAATAATAATGCTGAAAACCCAGAATCTGAGGTTATATGGCTTTATGCAGTATGGAAGGGACAGTTTTCTGCCAAAAACCCCAGAGAAGAGGTAGAGACACTAAATGCTGGTATACTCAGAGCTGAAGAATAAAGAGCATTAGTGAGCAATGAGGATCTGTGACACTGCTAATTTCAGGGCCTGCCCATCTATTGCTTCTAAGAGCCATGAGACCCCTGAGCAGAAGCCACGGGTACTGTGGAAAGGTACATTTACTGATAAAACAATCTTTTTCTAGATTTAAAAAAAAAAAAAAGTTGCCATGGCAACCCTGAATGAATTCAGCACATCACCTGCGCATGAAGTCAATCTGCAAGGGCTCCCTTGGAAGCTGAGGGTTTGCTTCTCACTTGGGATCCCTCCAAATTGTACAAGGTTTTAAAAAATAAGGATTGCATAGGAAATGGATGTGACTCCTGCATCCACCAGATCAAAGCCTGCTTGAGGGCACAATTATCTATGTAAAAGGAAAGCAGTGTATTTCTCTTGACAAAGTTTTCAAATGACTGTGAAGATTGGAGAGTCTAATGCATGCAGGGGACAAGCAAGGCTGGAAGTCTTCTGTGACAAGGCAGATATGCCTGAGGTGTTTCCCTTTTTTGCTAATGAAGCTTTATGCTTAGATTTCCTGACCTACTACACTAGTTTCTTTCTTTAGAGAATAAGCGAAAAGGAAAAACTCAAATATTGGAATAAAATACATTGGAAGAGTGAGGGTTTTAGAGATAATGACAAGCATGAGGAAAAAAAAATAAATGCAAAACCAATTAAAAAGTACACAAGTAAAAATGTTATAAAAAAATAAAATTCCATTTAACTTATTGTCAAAGTGTAACAGAGATCATGAGGCCCACTTAGAGCAGCATAAGTATGCCTAAAGGTAAAATCTAAAAGTTACTGTTATAAAAGCACTGCCTCAGGTCTCTCACCTCTGTAAAGCTTGTGAAATTCTGGTGTGTCAGAAGGTTCTGTCAGAGCTTGGATTTATAAAACAAACAAACAAACAAACAAACTTTCAAATAAAAGAAAAATAGGACAATATTTATTGAAGATAAAAGCCACATGGAAGCAAAGAGAAGTTTCTTTGTAGCCCTTGTCTGAAGTATCACCTCGAGCAGCTCAGCACAACCAGGATGTCCTTCCAATCAAAGACGTAAAATGTCCAACACTCCTCTGCTTACTTCCACATTTACAGAGACACAACCCACCACTATAGGAAAGTCATGGGCTGAAGGCTAAATAAATACCTGTGCTCACTCCCTGCCACCAGGGAAACCTTTAAAGAGTTTGGCAGATTTGTTTAAATAAAATCAGTTTACACAGAAATACATGACTGGAATACAGCACTTGGCTAATGTCAAAATAAAGAGCCTGAAACATGCAGTGACATAAAATACGTCTTTCTTATGTAGTTCTTGGGGAGCTACTTAGAGGACAATACACAAAAGCTAATTTCAGTCTAAATGTGCAGATTCTTCCTCAGAAGCAAGCACCAGAGACAAGCTCCCCCATGTCAGCCCTCATAACTACCTCTGTAAAATTCTGAAGTGAGAATTAACACACATCTATTTTTATATAAGAGAAAATCCTATTTTGTGTAAGTTCAAGACACAGTTCTATCATGAAAAATAAATAAACCATTCAAATAAGTAATATTTGTTTTCTTAAATAATTTGTGGCAATAAAGTCTAAAGAGTTGGATTCATCAATACTGGACCCAGATACTCTTCTCAGCTCCCGCACATCACTGCACCCCAATTTCCAGCCTTGTTAAACCCAGCAGATTCAGATGAGGGCTGACTTTTTAAATGAGAAAGTCAATTACATTATAAACTTGCATTTGACACAAAAACAATCTGTAGAAAAAGCAGGGAATCAAAATCAATCAAAACCAAAAAGCTTCCTTAAAACTCACACAAATATTCACATGGGAGAGCTGGTCTTGTCTGAGGGCACGGGGATGAACATGGCAACAACGACAGACCCTTCCAGTCCTGCTTTTTATTAATTTCCACAAATCTGTCTCCTTTTCAGGCACTCATTTACACACAGGAGTCTATGCTAGGCTTAGGTTCTTCTAATACAGAAGTCAATACACCCCACTTTTGTTTACTAAGTCATCACCAGTGAGAACTGCCTTGTGAGCAAACAGAGTCTTTCAGTCAATAACCAGCCACAGCAGCACAGCCCTGTGGGGAAAACCTCACCTCAGAGTCACAAGGTTGTTTTACTTGGCACCAAAACAATAAATGTTCCTTCTTACTGAGGTGTATTTTTAACCAAGTAGATGAAACTTATCCAGATTGCAATTGCAAAATACAAACTCTCGTAAATAGTGCATTAAAATGCAAAGCTTAGGGTTAACAGAGCACCCCCAGTTTGTCTCTCAGCAGCCACAACACTGCTGACTCAGCTGGATTTTGATACTCATTATCTGTCACACAATGCAGAGGCAAAGGAATTAACATTCTTCAAAACTAAAATAAAATTCTCTTCCCAGCAACAAAAGAAGTAACACAGGCATAACAAGGATCTACGTGCAAAGTCAAGATCCACACCATGGAGCATGTTAAATGCTATGGAACACATTTTAAAGAAGGATTTTAGGGATTTTCTTACTCTCAGAGATTATATTGTCTTAATTTTCCTCAGCAAAGGTAGTTTCTTTGATAGAGAAATCAGTAATAGTTAAAGCTTCTGCAGATACAAGCAAAAAGAGTTGTATAAAATTCTCTATGTTTGGAACACGGTTTCACAAGTTGCAGACATGGAAAAATATCAGAAAACAACCTGATTTATTTGCAATCTGTGAAAAAAATTCTGTCACTCAGTTCTCCAAAGCGCTCAACATTTCTAGTGAAGAGAAAAAAATAGCAGAAATAACACTATTTCGAGAAACAATCACAAATCTTGCAATCCTAAAACTAAGTTAAATTATGGATCCAAAGTAGGTTGATTCATTCAAGCCATCTGCTTTTTTATTGACATGAGAAAAAAACCCAAATAAATAGAAATATTCAGAACATGTTTATCTGATTTCTCCCATTTTTCCAAGTCCCACAGATACCTGCTCCCCAAAGGTCAGAGGAGAAAATCATGTAAATTTTGCTCTTCTTCAAAAGCAAAGAAAAAAAAACCCCCTAACCCAAACCCATTATAAACCAGTATCAGTATTAAGATTCCATATGCACATTGTTACATTCCAGTTCTTCTATCATATGTAAAATAATGCTAAAAATGTGTGTTTATAGAGATATTTTCTTCAGAGGCAAAACAACCACTGATTACACATACTTTTAAGCAGAATGCAAAGAACTACAGTGCATGCATTTGTGCCTTTCATAAACACATATTTGAGCCAATGCATTCAAGTATAGCATGTTTGGGATTGTAAATGTCAAGATAACCCAAACAACACTGGCAGCAATTCTTTACCTATTCTATTGCCATCAAACATAACATTTATTTTATTTAGATAAAAAACCTAATATACACACAGCAAAAAAAATTATCTCACCTACAGTATAGTTTCATAAAATATGTTAGAATTAATTAAGAGAACTCAAAGACAGTTGACACCTCCAGAAGGAATTAAAATGCAGGTTCTTGGGATAACTCCTATGCCAGTTAGCTCTTCCTTCCAATACAGGAATTTAAATAAATTTACATTAACCACTGATATTCCTGAAAAGGCTTATAAACAATTTAGACAATTACAGGAATTATTCTCTCAACAAAAATCCCCAAACCAAACAAAACCAAACCTCCAAACTTGGGGACAAACCAGACAGTAACTTGGTATTACCTTTAGATTGGACAACCAAGCTCACAAAATAAGCAGGGTAATAATTCTGCCAAAAATCCTTCAATCTGGTATAAATACAGATGTTACATTTTTTAAGGTTATGTTTTAATTTCTTTGCAGTACCTGCAGATATTATAAAGCAACAGGTTGGCTATTTATGTATCAGTAGGACTCTTCTACTGAAGGGACAACTTTTAGACATTTTATAGAATGGACATTCCTAAAGAATGCAGAATGCAACTGAGGATATTCAAGCACAAAGATGTGAAGAACAATGAATAAGAGTAAATATTGCCTGACTTAGCCTTGCTGTAACTCTAAGGAAAGCAGAGAGAGCTCCATTAGCCCTGCAATGGGATGTGAGGAAGCACCATCTAAATGAAATCACGTTCATCAGTGCAAACCCATTTCCAACACCACCACAGCACAAACCACCCTCCCCCATTCTGTGTCCTCAATAAAAAGCGTCCCATCTAGTGATGAGCACGAGATACTGTTTCTGAACTTTTCTGCAGAAAGGAGTATTTTACAAAAGGATGTGTCTCTGGCTATCTCCAGAAAAGGGCAGGATTTACCCCCAAATCCCTTTACTCTCAAACCTCAGGCCACCAGCAATGAGGGATCTCAACACACCAATCCCAGTGAGGCACCAAACTGCCTCAGAAGACAGAAACTGGTCCACTTGTAATTCATTTTGCTTCAAATCATAAATGCACGGTGCTTGTTGCCTCTGTGCACAAAGGAGATCAGGAAATGCCTCTGGGATTGACTCATCTGCTGGAGAGCCACCATCCCCCCTGGGACGAGCCCAGTGGGTAGCATGTTGGGCTGATAATGGCAAGCTCATGGGTTCGATCCTTAGATGAGCCATTTAATCAAAATATAAATCTGATGGTTCTGGTGGGCCCCTTCTAACTTGGAAAGGAGCGCAGCATAATAAGGTGTGAATCAAGTTCTTGTAATAGCACTGAATGCAACCATCAGTGCTCATCACAAATGGCCATGTACACATCATCTCTTTCATTAGTATGACTAAATATCACTAGAAGTCTATTATTGGTAATGAGTGAATAACGGTTCCCTCACGGGGCCCGCCGAGAGCCTGGGACTCTGCCCTGGGAACAGCGGAGGTGCGGCGACCCCTCACCTGACACCGTGTCGTGTCGCTACGGGCTGTCCCCAGGTGGCTTTAGGCCGTGTCTCGGCTGTGTCCCCGCTGGATCCCGGCTGTGTCCCGGCCGGGTGCGGGCTCGGTGCCGGCGCAGTCGCGCAGACGGAACCGGCCCGAGCTCCCCCCTCACAGACAGGCGTTACCCACCGCCGCCCGCCAGGGGGCGCCCGCGCCCGCCGCCGCTCCGCTCCCCGCGCCAGGAAGGCGCGCGCCGCTCCCGTTCTTGACGTACATGCCGGGCGGCAGCGCGGCCATGGCCAGCGATTTTTACCTGCGCTACTACGTGGGGCACAAGGGGAAGTTCGGGCACGAATTCCTCGAGTTCGAATTCCGGCCCGACGGTGAGAGCGGGGCGGGGGCCCGGGGGGGGTGGGCCGCGCTGCCGGAGGGTGGGCTGGCGGGCCGCGGGTACCCCCGGCGTGGTTTAATGCCCGGCCTCTCCCCACAGGTAAGCTGCGCTACGCCAACAACAGCAACTACAAGAACGATGTGATGATCCGGAAAGAGGTGAGGGCAGCGCGGCTGAGGGCGATGGGCCAGCTAAAGGGACTCTGGACAGGGCTCGGAGTGGGATTTCCTTGTGGGCAGGGTTGTATTTATTTCTCTGCCGGAATGTTGTGTCCAGGCTTATGTGCACAAGAGTGTGATGGAGGAGCTGAAGAGAATAATCGACGACAGTGAAATCACAAAAGAAGATGATGCTCTGTGGCCTCCTCCTGACAGAGTGGGCCGACAGGTAGGCTGCACAGTGTCTCTTCTAATTGCTCTTTAATTTTTCTATGTTAGCTCCTTGGCAGTATAACTAAACTTTTTCTTCAAGCCAGCATCGTTTCCAGCCGAAAGGGAAACAAATACTACTTTAAAACCTGAGTAGTGTCTCAATGGCAATGTAGTTGGGGATGCTGATACGATCCACAGACCTGCTGCATTTGATATCTTTGTTATAGAAATTCGTAATGAAAAATAGAAACCATAAAAACAGTACTGAAGTGTTTCTGTAACTGGTACCATGAAGCAGTGAGTTCCTGTAACCTTTTATTTTTCAGGAGCTCGAGATAGTAATTGGTGACGAGCACATCTCCTTTACCACGTCAAAAATCGGTTCCCTCATTGATGTAAATCAGTCCAAGTATGTACTTTGCTTCTTGTGCTGCCCTTTTTTCTATTTACCTCTGTTAGAACTTTCTGATTATTTGGTACATGTATTTTATATTGTTTCAAAGTATGAATCAGCTCCTGGGGGCACCAGTGCTCTGTGTTGCAGCACAATGCCTTTAGACTGTGGCGTTCCAGGCTGTGTTCTCAAACTCACTGAGAGCAGACCTTGCTGTAGGAACCCTGTTACACGCATACAGAGTCTGAGCTGCCATTGGCCTGTTTGTACCAATTCCTTTGGTACAAGATACCTGTATTTCACCTAAGCTGTAAAGACTGACTGTTGAGGGGGAGGGGGTAACATCCTAAGTGCTGTTGATACTTGCTTTCGTGATAAAAATGCATATTTTTTAAAGACTTAAAATGTTCACAGTTGGAGTACAGAATATTTAATCTACCAGTGTAGAATGAAACAAATCTGTTAATGTCTAAGATGACATCTAAAAAGCCTCCCCATAGGCTTTGGGTTTTTTTAATACATTAGTTCTGTAACCTGTTCTCTAAGAGCATCAGTCTTAATTTTTTTTCTTTCCCCCTTTCTTCCTTCTGTTGTGCACTGCAGAGATCCAGAAGGCTTGAGAGTGTTCTACTACCTGGTCCAGGACCTTAAATGTCTCGTCTTCAGTCTTATTGGACTCCACTTCAAGATTAAGCCAATTTAAATCAGACAAACTGAAGTTTGTATTGCAGTGTTAGCAGCAGGGGTGGGAAGGGAGGAGCCTGTTCCAGTTCTTCACTGTTTCTGAAATTTTTTTGTATTTTAGATTATTTTTTTGATTGTTGTTTTTGTTGTTGTTACAAACTGTCAATGACTCAATAAAAGGGTAAGATTTGGATTTTTAATTTTTAAGCTGTGGTGAGAGACTGATTTCTAAAATTTCTTTTATAATGGTGCATTCAGAGTGTGTCATTTGTATCACCCACACGCTGTACTTCTCTATGCAGCTATAGAAAAAGGAATGAAGCCTGGCTCTGTGAAATGAAACTTTTGCCAGCTGTGAAGCCAAACTTTTGTTACTGTCCTGAGCTGGGTGTTCTGTTGGGCAGACAAGAACATCTGACTGCACAAGATAACTGGTTATAGCAGACACATCACCCCAGCCCAGGGTTACCTGCTTGCCTCCAGAGCAGAGACAAACAACAGGCCATCCAGGATCTTCACTGATCGTCCGTTCAGCTGCAGAGAAGCTGAAAAGCAACCTAGAATGTATTTAGTTTAGTTCTGGGCTAGCAGATCTGTTGTACAGCATTAGTTAAAAGACTGAGGGGTCCCCCACAGGTCCTGAGGATGGACCCCATGGCAGTGCTGCCAAGCCGCGCTTTTGCTTTCTCTTAACACGTCCGTGTTCTCTAAGAAGACGCTGCGTCTAAAAAACAAAACGTGATTAATTGACGTGTAATGTCGAAAACATCAGTGCCTCCCGCTCTCCCTCCCCTTCCCATAGGCACCTCCCGGCATCCCGCGCGGCAGGGCGCTGGCGGCCGCCATCTTGGCTGAGGGCAGACGCGGCTTCGCGCCGGCCCAGTCGGGCAGGGAGCGCGGAGCCGCCATCTTGGCTGAGGGCACGGCCGCGGGGAACAGAGAGTTGCACAGAATCCGCTCGGCCATGGGGGTAGGTGAGAGCTTTGGCCGGAGCGCCCGGGCCATGGCGGTAGGGGGGAGCCGGGCCGGCCGGGGCTGACCCCGCTCCGCCGCTTGCCTTGCAGAGGATCGGGCTGCAGCTCCGCGCCACGCTGGAGAACATCACCCGGCTGCGGGCCGAGGGCCAGGACTTCCGATGGTACCTCAAGGTGCGGGGCCGCGGGGCCGGGGCCGGGAGCGGCGCATGTCCCTGATTATTGACAGCTTTCAACCTTCCGATTTGTGTTCTCCAGCTGAAATGTGGGAACTGCGGTGAAGTCTCCGAAAAGTGGCAGTACCTGCGGCTGATGGTGCGTGTGCCCCTCGTAACTTACCTCTGAGCAAAAATGAGAACACAAACCTGCCTCTTACACACGTATCTGCATCAAAGATGTGACAGCTTACCCTCTAGATGAGATCGTTTTTTAATAGCTATATGCATTTAGTTAATTGTCATGTTCCATATTAAAAGAAATATTTGGAGACTGTTTTTTAAAAACACCTCTCTGTAAAAATAACATTTAAAAAAAATTTTTGAAGTGGTATCAAAATAAGGTTGGGCATGCAGCCTATTTCTCTGATGCTGATGGAATCCTTTTGGAGAAGGTTAGGTAAATCAACATGATTTAAACATGCTGAATCAGCATTTGGAAGCTGAAAAAGCAGGATAAAATTTGTCAGGGATCCTTGTCTTTTCTCAGCAATAATCATCCCTTTTTGTTGCCTACAGCTGAATGTATTTTGAAGAATTAGTAGAGCATGCCTATATGGATAAGACATAAATATCTATTATTCCCTATGTAAAATCTAGAACACAATTATTCTTTGATAATTACAACTTGTTAAATTATTAATCTCTGTAGTTAAAAAAAAAAGCTGCCTTATTGCAGTATTTTTAGAAAGCTAAAGATCATTGTAAAAGCTACCTTACCTTTGCAGAAGTTTGCAGTGGCTCAGCTGAAGTGGTTAAAAATGTCTCCATTGTCACGGATTTTAGGACAGTGCTCCCCTGAAAGGCGGCCGAGGAAGCGCCACGATGGTGCAGAAGTGCAAGCTGTGCTCCAGGGAGAGCTCCATCGGTACGTGCTTGGACACTGACCAGGCATCATCATTTTACAGTTTATCTTTTAGTCCCCATTTTTGCTTGACACCCTTTGTAAAGAGCTTTCACCAGGGATTTCTTCCCTTGTACACTGGTGCTTGAGTTCCCAACAGGCACATTCTGGCCATCAGGGAGACAGCAAGGCCTTGTGGTGAGTCCAGGCTTCTGCATGAACAAAACTGATCTCTATTGTTATTTTACAAACGCATGCAAGTCTTTTTGGCATTGGTATGGAAAAATGGTGCAGTGTAAACTTCTCAGGAGAAGGGAGAAAAATTGAATTCTACCATTTGAAGACTAGCTGCAGGAAATGCTTGCTGACTTTGTTTCTTTTGCTTTGTATAAGGAAATTGCTATGAAAGAAGATCCTGGTGCTTGGTTTGTGCTGAATAAAACTGAAGACATAGTGCCACTCACTTGTATACTTTTTTTTTGTTTTAGATATTTTAAGTCAGACAATCAAGCCTTACAATGTAAGTTTGTTTCCTCTTCTATGTAACAAGTGAAAGATAAACAAGCATTAACAGTATTTTGAGTTTTTGCTTTATCCTTCTTCAAGAACACAAAAAGCTGGTCTTGTCCCTGGACAGAAGTTGTCTTGTAGACTCCTGCACAGTCTCAAGTGTAGAATAATCTGATACATTTCAAAAGCCAGTACAGAACTGTATCACCCAAATTAGTGGTGATTATATAATGCCCCTCTAAGTTTCCTTTTGAAGGCTTCCTCCTCATGGCAGATTAAGAAATTCTAATTAGTGACCACCTGTGAAATGAGCCCTAGGGTTTTGATGTCCCCTGGGGCATCAGAGATGACAGTGTTGCCTTAAAAGCAATCCTTTCCTAGACTAATGCTTGTCACTGTCTTTATTAGATGGAAACTAATGGTTTTTTAACTCAATTACAGGCCGAAGACAGCGAGAAATTCAAAACAATTGTGGAGTTTGAATGCCGAGGTCTGGAACCAGTTGACTTTCAACCACAGGTGAGTTCTTATTTGTGATTCATTTCTAGTTTTAAAAGCACTTCTTCTGTAGTGTTAAAATACACACTACTTGAAATGGTTCTGGAACATCTTAGACCTTCCCAGATTCCCATCCTTCCAACAGCTGTTTTACTTCATTTGAATCAAGAAAAAACCAAACAAACCAAAAACTTGAGAACAGTTCACACGAACAGCTGTTATTCTCTGTGCTAGTAAAATCTAAAACTAAGTACACCTTGGAATTATACTCAAACTGCCTTACAGGTGACTCACCTGTAATTCAGGTTAATCTGAATTCATCTGAGAGGTCCTCACTGCTCAGGTTATTGCCAAAGAGAGTCTTTCCCAAAGGGAAAGTGCAGCATTAGACAGAGCACCACTTGCTCCTTGGTGCGTTACGGAACTCACTAAGCTCAGGTTATGAACACATTTCAGTGTGTGTCCTCTAAAAAACAAACAGATTTTCTTTGGAGTTGACATCACCAGAGCCACAGGAAATGAACACGGCATTTTTCCATTTGCAGCTTGAGCAGACAGAGCCTGAAGATCAGTGGTAGTTAGAGGCTGGTGCAAAGCACACCTCAGGGTTCAGTTAAAGGATTCTTCAGGGCCAGTCTGCAGTGACTCATCTCTTGTGCATGGTCATGCTCTATGCCACTTAACTCCCTGCTATATTTAACCTATTATTCCAGTCGGATTAGGTGTAAATAGACTGACAATATAAACCTGTCTTATCCTTCTCTCAGACTGGGATGCTGTGCTAAGAAACAGCCCAAAAAAAGCCAATCCTACCACGAATTTGATATAAATAGAATCTCCACTGCAGTGTGCTGGGGGAGGTCTTTAAGTGAAATCCATCTTTTTGATGGTTATTCCTTTATTCCAGAATGGTTATTAGTTTATTCCTGCTTGAAAGCATTGCAATCAGACTTAGGAACTTGCACTTCAAGAAAAATATGGGAAGACTACAAAATGTAGGAGATGTTTATGGCTCTGTATCCTAGCTGTGAATTTTATCTACAGAACAAAGACTTCACAGCTGTAACAAAAAATTTAATTTAATATTCTGAGTTTGGTGCACTTGACTGGAGAGTACTTGAATCCCTGAAGAGGTCTTTCAGTGAATTTTCGGGTGCCTAAATCAGTAAATTAGAGTTTCCTGATGCTCAAATGACTTATGCAGTTCCGAACAGTTTTGTCAACTGCTTTGTATTTGGCATTATCCAAGCCAGCCTGGCTTCTGCACAACCCTAGATCTCACTTCTGATTAGCACTAAACATGGGATGTGGCCATAGAATCACTGTATTTTCTCTATACTTTTTCATTCACATAATACAACCAACATCTGGAGTAAATTTTAAGTGGCTTAATGCTTGTGTGTCTTATTTAAATTTAGTAGTTATAAAAAAAAATCCCAACCACCACAAAATATTCGAGTGTTAGAGAGGAGAAAGTGTCCTTTGTTTCTCTGATGCAAATCTTCATTTTAGACCTAGTGCAGAAGTAAGTTTGCAATTGCAGTCACATGGCTGCTGAATGGCTCCAGGTAGCAAAAGCAGGGCTTCTTTCATTTTTCTGGTGTTTGTTCTATATTTAGCTCAATTTTGACCCATGATGCTGATCTTCCTCTCTACCTCAGCAGTTCCCTTGACATGGGCTTCTGACAGTCACCAAAAAGCCACTGTGCCCTGCAGATCCCTCTCCTGTTGTTGTTAGATCTGCCACACTCTGTGGTTCATTTAACTCCCAAGTGTTTAACCTTCCATTCAAATCCCCAAATATTTTAAAGTCCTGTGGCTTACTTTGCACATTCTTACAGCTAAATGTCTGACTAGCACTAGTGGGGATTTCTTTATCCAAAATGCAAGTGTAGATTCCTTGCAGAAAACCAGGAAGAAGCTACCTTTGATTTTTAGCCACTTGTTAATAAAATTCTGTAGTTACAATTTGCAATGTAAGAAGCCTTACTGTGTGCTACAGAAGTGGCTGGGATTTTTAAATGTACTTTTAGAACTAGTAAATCTTACTGTACAGCTTGGTAACTGTGAACCCTGAAGTGAGAGAGCTGTTCCTATAGAAGATAGGACAGCTCTGGGAAGGTGCTCTGGTTTTTCTCCACTCTTTAAAAACAGCAACAGGGTTTGCTGTTGGCAAACAGATGGCAGTGAAGAACTGTCCCCTGTGAAATGCTTGTTTGGGATACTAATCTGTTCACTTAGCCAGCTGATCCTCCTTACACATAAAGCTTGCTTGTCACTTGTGTACATAAATCCAATACAAGCTGCTCATTCTCTAGAGTGTCTTGGATTCTGACAATATTCAAGCTAGAACTATTAACTTTCTTCCACGTTTTCTATTACTTTCCTTACAGTGTATTATGAAGCTATTATGCCTGTATGGACTCTGAACACAAAGCTATTAGTAGGAATTATTGGATGCTCCTACATAACTTAGAAACTAAGGGTTAACGTTATCTAGAATAGTTGGAAATACTTTTTTTGCTGGGAAAAATAGAGGAACAGTGTTCTCTCATTTTACTCTGGCTGCTTGGATTGAATTTTCCCAATGTACAAGCAGGGTCCCAGCCTTATACTGACCCTAACTAGGAAGAGCTTGCCCATTCTTTCTACCTAATTTTAAAGAAATATAATACCTTTTTGAGCTGAGCTACTTTCTTGAAATGTTTCAATGATCATATTTTTAAATCTTTAAATGTTTCATATTTACAATGTAATTTTTAAAACTTTCTGCAAATGTGTTTGCAGGCAGGGTTTGCTGCTGAAGGTGCAGAATCTGGCACACCTTTCAATGACATAAACTTGTTAGAAAAGGTATGTTGTCTTAGTTTCACTAGCAAAAACTACTTATCTAGCTTGCTTTCCCCATGTCACTAGTCCAAAATACACACCCTAGACTGGTTTTCTCTTCCTGTAGCCACAGGAAGGCCACAGCTGGAGAGAGAAACTGAATCAAGTTTCATTACTAACTGTCATTTTAGAAGTAGTGATTTGTTAACTTAGCAGCTGACAAAGATTTAAGTCACTCAGGAATTCCAGAGAGCAAGAACCTGGAATACTAAATGGCTGGGGTTATTAAAGTGGTGAGTTTATTTTTCTAGGAAGATCCCTGCCCTCCTGTGCACAGAGAGGTTAAAAAGTAATATAGACACTGTCCTTCAAAGCTCAGGATAATGACACCAGCACTGCAAATCTTCCTTGGCTGTGAGCAGGAATCTCAAGGTCAAATCTGTTCCCTGGTATCCTACTTGGCAGGGATCTGCTTGTCTGCTTACCCACCTGACTAGGGTATTGTAAATGATAATCCTTTCACCTGCCATGCTTGCTGTTTGTCCACTACAGGCTGGGGACTACCTAAAAAAACAAACCCCAGCAATTTATATATAAATATAAAAACACTGAGACTGAAGATCATTTAATTTCAGGTTAGTGTTCTTGCTACTCTCACCTGTTAATATTTAACTTTCTGCAGATATCCAAGACCCAAACTTTGAGTAAAGTTTAGTTCCAGTTTGAATTCCAGTCTGTGTGCCTTCTATCCTCTGTGACTAAATCTGTGAAATCTTACTTCCTACAGGATTGGAATGACTATGATGAAAAAACAAAGGAATCTGTTGGAATCTATGAAGTTACCCATAAATTTGTAAAATGCTGAAGTTCATACTCCAAACAAATTATAACATGGTTATTGATGGAGGAACTGTAAACATCACATATGCAGCTTCCTTGGAGTTACTTTTTTACGTGGCTGTACTTCTGAAATGGAAGCCCAAGCTCACAGAATCATTAAGGTTGGAAAAGATCTCCAAGACCGAGTTCAACCTTTGACCGACATCACTGAGTTGTACTTTCTGTTGCCAGCATGCCCTAATAAAATATTTCCCATGGAGCACTTGGAGATGGCCTCAGTACAAACTGAAAATAGTACATATTGACTGAACTGTGCCATGTCCTTAATGCTGTGGGGTTTTGGAATTAGGTGGTTGTGGTGGACTGTAGCTTAGCTACAATAAATGGATGCAAGAATTACTTACACAACTTACAGCCTTAAAGGTTTTAATCGTTGGTCACCAGGAAGTATGCACATTTGATTCTCTAATATAAGCAAAAAAATTCTTCCTACTCACCACTCCTGTCATGAGGAAATGGTAAAGCATTAGTAAAGGCACTGTGCTAACAATCCAAGGGAACAGCTGCACCTTTAAGCAGCTTTCTGCCACTTCAGGTAAAGACTGAGGTGAGTTTCCTCTGAACACTTAGTAAGCTTCACTGCTGCTGACATTTTACACAGACGTTTACACAATCCTTTGAAAAGCAAGTTATCTTTCCAAGTATATCATTAAGTAAACCTCATTTTTAGCTGAAGACAGACTTTGTACTCCTTGGCAAGTGCACTCACAATCTTGCCAGGATTACAGGCTTAACATTACAGGAGCAAAGCCTTCAGGCTTACATATGAAAAGCATGCCTCTCCCTGCTAGCACTTTTATTTCATACTTCAGGACACGGTACTGCTTACACTTACTGTGCTAAATTAAAAAGACCCTAGGAGAACCTGGAAGTTGAGATACCCAAAGGAAGGTAGTTTCTGAGCCTCTGAACCTGATCTGTCACATCCAAGCAATGTGCTCAGTTTCCTGTTCCACTGATGTATTTTGGTTGTTGTCCCAGGCCAGTGGGACATGAGCTGCATTAGCTTTACACAGAACTCAGAAACCAACACCACTGTGCAATTCAGTTCCACAGAAAGACTCGGCCTCCCAGGAGAAAAAGGGTGGAAATCAAGAGGGTAAAAGGCAGGAATTGAAGGTCTACATACCAGACAGAGTGCAGAATGCTTGCAGCAGTTTTCTTTCCAACCTTTGTAAGAAACATGAGCTATTGATAAAGGGTCTACCCATGCTGTATGATGTAGATATGGCAATAGAAGAACTTTGTGGTTATTAATAGACAGCTTTATTAAAATACAGTCTTTTCCAGTCAGTTTAACAACCCAGTTGATGACTGCAGGTTACTTTAAAGCCTTACACTTCATTTTTTGTGTCTCTAAAACCTGCTACAGTGGAAAGGCTTCAAGCAGTTGAGGCACAGTTCTGATATAAATTCAAGTTTCAAGAGATAAGTCTGACAAGTTAGTAAGCAAGCTTACTGCAACAGTGCAAATGGAACCACTCTTCCATATTTAAAATTATTGCATGTATTTTTTTAAAACCAAACAGTTCAAGAGTGGTATCACAGTACTATAGTCTGTCTGAACACTCATGGAACACAGATGTTCCAACTTCATTAACTCAATAAAAATGCTTATTTTAGATTATGTGTTTTAAGAACACATGGATCTGTTACTCAATTTGACATAGTTAATGTCTGTATTCCTGAAATGCATTCAAGGTCTGTAATTAATTTCTTTAAACTAGATAGAAATTTCCTAGTGAATTTAACAGTATTCAAGTGCAGTGATGATACATGAAGCCAATTAAGCTGGGCAGTCTCAGCCATGCTGAACACTGATTAGTATGTCAGTTAGACATAATCTGCATTTTATTCTGCAACTGTAAAGTGTTGCAGTGTCTTTATGTCTTAACTACTAATTTTCTTGCCCTTTAAAACATTAAAGATATCTTCTAGTGACTTGTATATACACTGAAGGAATTCTTTACCATTCCTAGCTGGGTAAGAGGAAACATTACAACCTATCCAGTCATCTTGTACCTGATACCCTACTCCAAAGCCATCAGACACCACGGGGCCAAACCCTCCTAGCTGCACAGCTGGGCTCACCAAGGTGCTGGTGGAAATGATGTTGTGATTAAGGCGAGCATAGGCTTGGTCTTGATAGAAATCCGGCAGTGCCAGCCCCTTGGATAAGGCCAAATAGCGCAGGCTGAAGAGGTGGCGGTCAAAGCCCTGGCCTGGTGAAAGAAAACAACAGATATTAGAGAGAAGTAAACTCACCTCAGCCACAAAAGAGGTCTGTAGAACTGGAGTTTATTTTTGTACTGGTAGGAAATATTTTTCAGACTTTCCATGCGCATATCCTAGGAAAAGAGGGCCTGCTTGTTTTACTGCAAACCTCAACAGGATCAGGAGAGTACAAAAGTGCAGTGTTAACAGACAATTTTAATAACACATCACTATTAACTATTTATCTGAACATAGACAAGTTCTTCAATGCAGAAAAAGCCTTTCCTAAAATTTATGAATATAAAGAGGAAGAGCATCTTGCACCAACAAAAGGAGGCCAATTTTAGACTCTGGGGGATAATCAACGATTGGTTTTACTGCTGTCAATTTTAATGCTTCTAGGAAGGACAGTTCAAAAGAAAGCATTTACAAAAATGTCAGGAGTAAGTAGCATGGCCAAAAAATGAGTTTGATTTGGAAGTTGTTAAGAGAGGTAAGACAGTACCTCCTCAGACTTAACCTGAAGTTCTTGTTTAACATGCACTACGTATTTACGAAATCTTCAAATAGTCCAACTGCTCTAAGGACAAAAACCGAAGTACAAAAAATTCTCAACACATGAAAGATGCTGTGGGAAGCATAGAGGCATTCCTCCATCAAGAAATGAGTGAGAATGACGGAATGCACTTCAAACAGCAGCCTTCTTTTACTGTTTTTGTCAAGTTTACATTAGACCTCCATCAACATTAAATTATTTAGCTGTAAATATTTACAGCAACTTTACTAGATATTTTAGTGCAAAAGGAGGAGTATTTGATGTATTGCTACTTACCCATAGCAGCCTCTTTCGTCAAACGGCCGTGGTACTTGGAGCACTCCACTATCAAATTCTGCAGCTCTTCTGTGCTGTGTTTGGAGAGTTCCTTGACAAAGGCTTCAGAGCATTTCTTTGTGTAGACAGAGGCAGGACGTATGGTTTCTGTACGGCCATGCTTGAAAGCTGCAGTGCTGCAAGACTCGTACGTAGCAACGGTCTGGTCATACTGGCGAAGGAAAGCCATCTGGAAGGCCAGCTGAGCCACAGCATCTGGGCTCACCTTCTTCTGCTTTAGAAGTTCCTTGCCCCCTTCTTGGAACTGAATCATGTTAAGAGACAGTGATTCTACAGTGGCATCAAACTTCTGTTTTGCTTTGGTAATCCCTGCTTTTAAGGCATCGTTCAGCTTAAAGTCAAGTTTCTGCACTGCTCTGGAAGAGTCAACTGAAGCAGGCTGGGACTGGGGGCTGATGGCTGGTGTCTTGGTGCTATCTTTAAAAACCTCATTCTGGAACCTGAGCACAGCCACACCATCTCCCCAGGAATGTTCAAAATTAATTCCTGCAGTGCCATCCTTAGTTATGATAAGATTAAATGATTTGTCATACCAGCGGTTTGCAGCATCTCCATGCAACATAGTGTGGGACAAGTGCACAAAGTCTTTAACAGCAAAGTCATCTAAACTTAAACAAAACATGGCAGAGTCTACTTTTTGAAGAGCTTCTTCATTGCCATTCTCCAGTAGATTCTTTCTCAGCAATGCCCATGTATCTCGGTTTTCACTAGTGAGGTAGCCAAGAGGGAAGGCCGGGGCCGGACTGTTGTCACTAAGGATGTATTTCAAGTGTGCTTGTATTTCTGAGGGTTCCAACATGTTTCCATCTCTATCAAGAACATCAAACACATAAAAATTTCCATTTCTCAACACTAATAAATGTTTTGCCTTTTCATCTGTATAAAGCTCATCTTTGTCGAGCTTAGGAAGCCGTGTAGAATTGAAAAGTCTGAAGTACTGAGACATATCTAGGGGGTAAGCATTAACCATGTAGGCACCAAACCAAGAAATTGAAGAAGGCACAAATCGGATAATTTTTTTAAAGATCTCAGTGTCACTTTTTTCTGGATTGAGGTGAAAAACCTCTGGTTCAAGGTAACCAGCCCTGAAGGTCTTCATAAAACGTATGGCAGAAACAGTCATGTTCGTAGCTCGTATGAGCTGATCGTTGTATTCTGACTTTGGATCAGGATTAAAAGACATAAATGCATTAAAATTCAAAACAACAGGCTCACGTGCTTTTAGGTACATGTCAAACCAGGGACCTGAAAATTGAGAGTTGAGAAAGAGGTCAGAACATAAAAGCAGCTTCCTGAGTCAGACCACAGGGTCATGTAGTCCAACAGGGATCACGAATAAACACACAGTAAAGCGCCTTTAAACAAGACAAACACCTGCAATAATTCACCTGAGGCTTCTTCAAACCCCCATTATGAAGAAGGATACCATAGGCTAATCATAAAAATACTGGGTTTGGAATAATCCATGTCAAAGGGTGTCCATGTCAAAGGGTGTCCATGTCATTAGCAACACGGGCCAACTCCCTGTTTACTTTATGGCTCAAAGATAAACCTTAGCTCCCAGGACATACAGTGCAGATCCCCAGCTCTATTTTGGTGCACACCTCAAATATGGAGTGGTTCATGCCTTTACCTACTCTTAAACTATTCATTTCTGCAACTCTCTTATCACTGAGTACATGTCACTGAGGTTGAACCTTCTACCTGGACTGCAAGAAGGGCAATGGGTAGTTCCAGGGGCTAAGTTACAACTTTAATTACAGGTTCTTACAGGTAAGTAAGCAACACTCATCTGTTTTAAAACCACATCTGTCATCAACACGTAGCCTTTTAACCCCAGACTTAAAAGCTCAGGGTGGAGACAACTCTACATACTTTCAGAAACCAATTTCAAGTGGAACAGGTCTTTTATGAGGCATAAAGAAGAAAAATAACTGAACAAAAAGCAATACGAACACCTCACCATTCATAGACAAAAAGCAGCATACTGGTTAGCACTGATGAACAACACAAAGGCACCACTTAAAACCCAAGATGTTGTTCAAAGTGAATGGAAAGTAAAATACAACAAACCAAACAACCGTTTTTATGAAATAATCTGATAGTCCCTACAGACTGCGTGGTAGCTAACTTAAACAGGCAGTCTGAACAGACAGCAAGGATAGAAGTGCATTCACTGGGCAACAGGGAAACTTCTACTTCTACATAGGTATTTGACTATTTGCATCTCTGCTGCTGTCTAATAGTTTCATGACCAGACACTTGTACGTGGAAGCAATAACAAAGCAGAACAATCAAAATTCTATATACATGCTCTCCCTCTCCTGGTATGTTTCTATTTATTCTCATTTTCCTATTTTTGTCCCTCCTTTTCTTTGGCTCTTTAAAAGAATATGTAGTTTTAAGGGCTTTTAAGCTCCGAGTACTGACCACTTCTGCCTCCCAAACTAAGTTATGGCATTATGAACAATTATGAAGCATGATGATCTACAGGCCTGTCCTACACCCAGCAGGCCAACATACCTGTGATGTAACTTGTATGCTTGTTCTGATTGTCTCGAGCAACCAGTTCCTCATGCAACTCTCTTCCAATCCCTTTTTCAAAGGCTTGAGCAAGTTCTTCAGTTTTCCTGCAATAATCAAGTAAAGAGTCAAAAAGCTATCACAAGTCAACATTTTTTATGTTAACACTTGGCTTCGAAGCAGAACATGACACTGTGTTTGTCCATACCTGAACTGGTCATCATTTAAAAGCGGTTTCTGGGCATTCAGGTATCTCTTAATTGTATCTTCTAGCTTGGGAACTGGTAGTCTGAAGGAAGTGGAACACAGAGATGTGCACTTGATGAGCAAGGCTATGAATGAAGTCCATGTTTCTCACACAGTCATTCATCTCTCTTTGCCTTCTTTCTTCCATATCCCTCCTTACATTATTATATATACTATACATACACTATACTGTATTTACTATTATATTATATATAAGTTGGGGTCATACTTATGCACATTATCCAAATGCCTCATAAGTTTCTTGTGCAATAAGACAAGCAAGGAACTAGATGGATACCAGTCAGCACACCATAATGTTCTTGGGAAATAAGGCAGAAAACCAAACTGACTAATCTTTTTACAGAGGTACTGCAGTGATTGGAGCTAATCCCTTAGAGAAAATACAGGGATAGGAAACCGCAGCTGGGAGAGGCAGTTCTGTAGAAGGAATAGTTCGGTTGCAAGCCCTGTTCGGGCCTCCTCCTCACAGCTGTGTGCTGGGCATCTCTTTCTCACAAATTTCCTATTCGGTATCTTCGTCAACTTCCTCGGAGTCTGAGTTTTGTTTCCTATAGCACAGTCCCGTTACACTCACGGGGTTACACCAAGGGGATGTTTCAGTAACTTGTAAGCGGTCACAAAGACACCTGGAAAGCCGAACCGCGCCGCACAGAGCGAGCCGCGCACCGCGGGCTCAGGGCGGACGTTCCCTCTGCCCTCTCCTCACAGCGGACACCTCGGGCCGCCGCCGCCGCCCTCTGTCCGCGTCCCCCCGGAGCGGCGGGCCCCGCCCTACCTGGGCAGGCTCTTCTGGTAGTGCATGGTGGGCACGATGCTGCGGTGCAGGAACTCGGCGGCGCCCGCGCCGCTGTACCCGCGCCGCNCCGCCCCCTGGTCCCGCCCACCGCTCCTCTGGGGCCACGCCCGCCGCACACTGGTCCCGCCCACCGCTCCCTGGCCCCGCCCGCCGCTGCTTCCGGGGCCCCGGGAACGAACGGGAGAAGTGAAACGTTTGTCATTTTTTTCCATTCCAAAAGTCAATTGGATACGTGCTGCTAAGGTAGCAAAGTTACCAGGGTGTTGGGGCGGTTCAGCATCAGTCCTCTTAAATACACACTAATAAAACGTTCTGATTCATTAATAAAATTTTCTGCAATCCTCTTCTTTTTGTTT
>VWZS01010362.1:1124876-1264752 GCA_013397075.1 Rhabdornis inornatus | reverse complement strand
CCCCCCCCGCCTTTTTTTTTCTTTTTGTGTGTATGTGTATCCATATGTCCTACCAACCACACAGGAAGGTTTTTTCACTCATACACGAGCATGTAGCAACAATACTTTATCACGGTATAGAATGTAATATTGTAAACATACAGCCTTGTTGTACTGTGGGGGATATCTTTCATAAAAATATAGAATAATCTTAGAATGTACCAGAAACTACAGAAATGCTTTCATAAGAAAGCATGGCATATGAATGGTTATGGTGGTGTATTTTTATCAGACACTCAATAGCATAAAAATCAGCATTGGGATTGAATGCGGACACAGCAAAGGAAAGGAAAGCAATCCCTGTGGCTTAGTCTGATAATCCTCTGAAAGTAAATTGGCCCTACTCTAATCAACATAGTGGTTGGAAGAAAAGTGAAATCATTTCACTTCCAAGATAATAAATGCCTAATGACAGGTGTCCTTTCATGTTCCAGTCTGTGGCTATTTCCTGTTCGCTGCGTGTCTCTCATGCCGCTCATTCAGCCTTTTTTTGGCAACCAAAACAAAAAAACCCAAGCCTGCTTTAATTAATGAAGTCCAGTTTCACCTAGCTTGCCCTGCTGTGATAGTCCTGTTCAAAATGTTACCTGCTCTGCCCTTTGGGAAAACTGCTCTGTTCCCCTTTTGAATGCTGGCTTGCAAGGTTCCCTTTCTGGGTTTGGGTGTCCAGACCCCAAACTGAGGAGGCTGAAGAATGCATCGCCTTTCTCCCAGGAGTGTCACTTTGTTTTGAACTAGTCTTGTTTTAGAAATACTACTGCATTCTGTTCTAATTTTCCAGAGCCCCCTAATCTTCTTCCAGGCTCTTAATGATGTAGTTGATAATAGGATTGTTGGTATTAATTTGGAACAATAATGCCAGCTGCTTGCTTGGTGGCCATTGGCAGAGGGGTGACCTTGCAGGTCAGCTAAGCAGAACTGGAAGTGCTTTGATCTGATCTATACAGAGCCAGATCCGTGCACCCGAAGAAGAGGAGCGAGTGAATTGTCTCCCCATGGGATGCTGATTTTTCTCCAAGGAGCAGGGAGGACAGCATGGCCGTGGCCCTGGATGCAATCCTCGCTCGGATCAAAGATGTTTGTAAAAGGAATGGTTTGCTCATCCTCTCGGTGTTGTCCGTCACCATCGGCTGCCTCCTGGGATTCTTCCTGAGGACGAGGCGACTCTCCCAGCAGGTAAGAGTGGCTCACAGCATGTCCCCGCACAGGAAATACCAGACTTACATAACAAAACACATAAGTACCCTGGGGAACTTTGGGGTGCGCTTTTGAAAGTAAAAGTCATGTGTATGTGTTTATTAAAATTGTTTCATTTCATCTGTTTGTCAATCCAAGCTGTTCTTTGGGTCTTTTCACATATTCTCAAACAATAAGTTAGCACAGGGTTTGGTCTCTCAGACACCTGGTAAGGGTAGCAGGAGCACAGTGGAATGTTGCAGGTATGGATAATAATAGTAGACATTTAAGCTAGATGAAATGTAGCATTTAATATAGGCCTACAGAAACTGGCAGTGCAATATATTGCATTTTATACTATTCTGGAACATATAGCTAAAGAAAACACTGGCAATATTTTTCAGCATTACATGCACAGGGGTGCAGACGTTTATATTACACTAATGGTGTTTCATATTAATAAATTTGAGATTTCCCATCATAAGCAGAACATATTACTGAAGTCACTTGGGGAATTGTCCTCCAGCATAGTTCAACTAAGCCCTTTGCTGGTGCTCATTTCTGCTGTACCAGTCAGACAGACTAAACAGCAACATGCATTAATAAATGCACTGTTTGAGCACAAAACAGAAATCTCAGTTAAAAAATAAGACATTTAGTAAATGCAACTAAATTAAACCAATACTGTCTTCTGCTACTGCAAACCACTGTCAGTCTGAACATCATTTGTGTCCAAGCCATAGCCTCAAACACATCTAGGAAAACAGACAAAATGCAGAATGGAGAGATTATTCAGGGCAACTGGTTAACAGTAGTCTCCAAGAGATGGCACATTTCATTTTTGTCTTCCTTTGTAGAGGAACGAGCATGCACTGTGTTTATTGAATAAGAACACATTATGTAATCTAATTAATTTTAAAATCACCTTTTAAAGCCTGCTATCTTTGCCACCTTATCTTTGCACCAAAGGTGCAGATTTTAGCAATGTTATCTTATCCATAGCTCTAGTAGCACTTGTGAAGACAGTCAGTCTTTATCTCAAAACAATAAGCATCTCTCCATGTATTTTCAGGAAATTAGTTACTTCCAGTTTCCTGGTGAATTACTGATGAGGATGCTGAAAATGCTGATTCTCCCTCTGGTTGTTTCAAGGTAAGTGAAGACAATTATTATTCCAACAACTTTTGAAGTTTCCTAAATGAGATTTGTCATCACAATGGTTTAGTTGTGACTGAATTAGGTGACAGTGCCAGAGGTATCACTGCTGCTGTACATTCATATTTATAGTGGAGTCATGAACATGTGTTTTAATTGATAGGATCATTTCTGCCATACATCATTTCTACCTCATATAGGTATTATTTGCTTTAAAATTAATGTGTTGAGGACTTTTAAATTTGTTTTTTCCCTTGCAATGGGAGGACTTTTTCCTTCAAGCTACTTAGAAGTTAAATATATGGAATAAATAACCCACCTTATCAAAAAGCCTGCCATAAATCTAAACAACTGAAATAATACTCTATACAAATATGATGAAAAAGCACAGTTAATTCATAGTGTCCTGCAGTATTTTGAGGTGTGCTGTAGTATGATAAATATTGAAAGAAAACTGTGTCTCCAGTGAACTAATAATATACAGCTGGCTTTGGCTGGAAGTGAAAGTGATTTCTTCGTTCATTAAAGGTAGAACCTTTAGTGGTGGCATTTTATCAGTAGAAGAATTAATGATCTCAGTGCTGGTACTGACTGGTGCATGGCAGCTGCCTTTGCAGTGGGAGGATGTAACTTAGGGCAGGCTTTTCTCTGACTGCCTTCCCACTGACTGCATTCACAAAACCACACCAGATGGATGGCCAAAAACTCTCTCATGTGCCCAAGGCTGAGAGGTTATTAAAGAGATGGAAAGTAACCAAGCTGGCTGTAGCACAGCTGAGAAAAAAATACTGCAATATTTGGTTCCCGTTCTGGAACCTAATTCATACATCAAGACCTCATTTTCCACTCTGAGAAAAAAAGAAGTTTCTAGTCTTCAGATCGCTGACAGTTGCTGAAAATGAACACGATTAACAGCACTAATTTTATTTTTAAATAATCTACCCTGACATCTGCCTTCTCATGGTTTTTCACAGAACAAAGCTGAGTCATTTGTGCATGAAACTGGTTTTATAACCATAGACTCACACCTGGTCCTGGCCCATGCATCTAGAGAACACCAAGACAAAACACCTAAGGAGATTTTTTTTGAGAGATGAATAGAGAGTTTTCCAAAGAAAACAAGAGGTTTTTTACATGAGAAAATGACATAATAAAGAGGACAGAAAAAGGTTGGAGCAGATTCACATGTCCTTCCCTAAAATGTGGAGTTCTTTAGGTCCTCTTGTATAATTAGAGATGTTAGGAAGAGCAGCAGCACAGGAGGAAAGAGCTGCTCTGGCACAACCTGTGATGGGTCTAAGTTGCCTGGAGATGTGATAGCTCTGAGCCTCACTGTCACTGTGGCTGCACTGTGTCCTCCGAGGCAGAAAGAGAAGAAACTTTACAAACCTTCAAAGAGGTTCAATCCTCCTTGCAAGACAGTGTGAGTCCATCTCCCTATATAACAAACTAGCAGTGCCTGCTATTACAAACTGGAATGGCAGGGTTTGCAAGAAAAAAATACTCCAGATATAATGACATTCTTGTACAGTTTGGGCTTTTTTGGCTGGTTGTCTTTTGGGTTTTTTTAATAACAAGCACAGTGTTTTCCACACATGTAGTTCATAAAATCAGTAAACCAGTACTCTGTATTTTTACCAATCTGCATGCACATTTAAACTACATTTCTTTGTGGATTTGGAATATCCTCAGCCTGTCCTGCCAGAGCAATGGCATTTAAATTATTTTTAAAATCACTCTCTATTATTGTTTACAAAAGCCACGAGCACAACACCATAGAAAGAACTCTAAATATTGCTCTCCTAGTTGAAATTAATGCAAGTTTTTCTTTGAACAAACAAGTAAAGAAATTACTTGTAAAGAAATGGTGAGAAAAGGAAGAGTAAAAGAGGAACTTAGTGTAAACTACCGTGTTTCCAAGTCCAGAGCTTATTTTGAAGGGTTGTAGCAGAAGTAAAAAGTGGGAACTGCATGGGTCAGAATATTGACAATAAACTAGAAAATATTTTACTTTCAGACCACTAGCAGAAATCCAGCCTTAAACAGAAATGGCTGAAAATTTGTACTCCCTCTCTTGACCTGATTGTTAGAGAGTTAAAACAGAACTTTGCAGATTGTATTCATTAGGAATGAGGAAATTATGATACAGTCAGGTATCTCTGAATGATGTTTATTTTAAAAGTTCCTTGGATGCAGAGGAAATCTGTCAAACAACAGGAGACCATTTCTTCAATGTGAAGTTTCTTGATTTCCTGAACTTTGTTCCTGCCCCTGGAACTGCTCTATCCCAGAGCTCCCGCACCTATTTCTGATGTCTCCTGTCATCTGTGGTCTTACTTCTTTCTTTTCCCACAGACAGAAAAATCTTGGAAAAGCAACCACCACACACTAGGCTATCAGTCTGAGCCCTGCATGAGCTTTTGTTTTTGTTGAGGCATGGACGTTCATTAAGGGTGGGGATTGAATTATTTCAGTTATCTGATTACATAAACAAGCTTCATAGCATCATAGAACAATTCTGAAATAAGTCTCTATTTATCGCACCCATCCTCTGCCTGAGGTTTAGCCCTGCTTATAGCTATCAGTAGCCCCTGTGTGTAGAGTTTGCTTTTCTCAGCTGCAAGAACAGGTACACACACAAAACTTCCACTAGCAAGATAAAGAAAATGACAAATAGTTGACAGTTCGTGTCTGCCCAAGGGTTATTCAGTACTGGAACCTTACAAGACCAAATTTTAGAGCCTGTAGTTACTAGATGTAGACTGCTTACTTTATGTGTAAACACAGGACACTGCTGCTAGACCTGGGAATGGGAATATTAAGAGAACTCGGAGAGAATAGGAGCCAAATCTAAATTAGTGATTACACATTTAGACACTGTCCAAGCTCTTACTGCAGCTGGACAACGAGATGTGCTCAACAAGCCTGAAAAATCAGCTGCAGAAGCTCTGAAGTTCCCTGATTCTCTTTGGGACAGAGAATTCGACCCTCATTTGACGGGGCAACGCAAATAGTGTATTTTCTTCCTTATATGCGAAATGTTTCAGCCTTTAGCACATCTCAGGTTTTCCAGCAGGCACGCGAACAGTTGCCCGTGCATCCTGCCCTGGGAATTCTGTTTATCAAACCCTTCAGGCAGATCCCGCTGCTCAGATTTGCCAAACTCCCTTTCCTCCCTCTCCGGCATTCCCGGCGCGGCCGGGGGCTCGGGCTGTGACACCCTGCAATGCACCCCGCGGCCAGCAGGCGGCTCTGCTGGCACACCGAGGAGCCGCGCCTCGCTCCCCGCACCGATCCATCCCCGCATCCCGGGATTGCCGGTACCACTGCCTGGAAACCCGGCATCCCAGGGATTGCCGGTACCACTGCCTGGAAACCCGGCATCCCAGGGATTGCCGGTACCACTGCTCAGGTTCCCGCATCCCGGGGATTGCCGGTACCACTGCCTGGAAACCCGGCATCCCGGGATTGCCGGTACCACTGCCTGGAAACCCGGCATCCCAGGGATTGCCGGTACCACTGCTCAGGTTCCCGCATCCCGGGGATTGCCGGTGCCACTCCCTATCCAGAAAATAATAAACTGTCTTTCTCTGTGGTTAGTTATAAACTTTCGTAGACACACACACTTAGGGGATTCCTTCACTTGTTCCCAGGACAAGTTGATTGGCAGAGATACCTGTGCATCACTTGAGTTTCTCAACTTCTTACATGCTTGAAATAATCAAATCTGATGTCAATGTCTTTGTGCTCTGCACGATACAAAAAACTGCGAAAGGAACAAAGACTCAACTTCCCCCTTAGTATTTTCTCACATTTGCTAAAGACAATATAGACCCTCTGACCTGCTCCTGTCTGTGCCAGCTCCAGCACGGGCCAGCCGTGCTGGCAGGCACTGGGCCACAGCTCACACACTGTCACCTTCCTTTAGTGCATTTTTGTCCTTGTGCCCATTCCCTGCCCCATCACCTTCAGCTCATGTTACCAGCTTCGTACTGACCAGTTCCCAGTGCACCAGAAACTTGATTTTCAGTAAGCATGACTGCTTCGACTTAAACTTTTTGTGGAGGCCAGTACTGAAACCTGATCTGTCACAACTTCAAAGTTTTGAAGAATAATATTGTACTGTAATTTACCACTATTGAGGCATTTCTAATGCTGCTGTTTGGCATGGATTCCTTCCAGTAGGCAGAGAACTCACACTGGCATTTTCCACAGAACAGAAATGCAACTTTCCCTTTCTGTTCAAAACACAGAGTTGCCAGTGAACCTACAGGGGAGGAGGAGATCTGGCTCCCAGCACTGCATTGCTGCAGGCAGGCAAAGCCACCTCATGCACCTGAGATGAGCTGCAAAATGTGTACGCTGCAGACCTGTGAGGAAGGCTGGAGAAGAGGCAGGGCTTGCAGGCCCTGCTTCTTTTTCAAGTTAATCTTAGAAGCCCACACATTATTTCTCTCCTGTAAAGTTTCACAGACCTTTCAGGAACATGAATGCTTCTGAATGCTCTGTGAATGAACATGTTGTTAGTAAGGGCTCACACACAGTGTTTGACTGCACAAGCCTTGGTTGTTCAGAAAAGCAGCTAAAGCAGAGTTACATAGGTTTGCACCACCTGAACATACTGAATTCTCTTTGTCCTACATGTCTACCTATATATGCAATAGAAAGTTGCATCCTTTGTTCCAGTACCCTCCTTGTTTATATGATAAAGCTTTTATCTGGAAAGAGATACAGGGCCAAGTTTTCTAAGGCTGTGATTAGCAGTAAGCAGTAAGAGTGCTTGTGGGAAAGAATTGTCAGGGCAGACATGAACTTTTTAGTTGTAATAGGCTGGTTACCCCAGCAAATATTCCCTTTGGAAAATGCAGTTTCGTTTTTAAGCTTAGGAAGATTTAGCAGAGATTTGATCCTTTTCCATGAGCAGATTCTGTTAAGGAAATATTATTCCCTTTATAGTCAAAATAAAAGAACTGATTTGACCTGTATTTTTAAAATTATAGAGCCTTGTTCCTCTGAATATGTACACGCCTGTACACAAACAAGTGTATGCTACTAAAATTTTATATTTATTTGAAGGCCTATTTGGGGGCAGTAATAAATACTAGTTACTCTTGTGGTTTTGCTGATGAATTAAATACAATATTCTAAATATAGTACCGTCTTTCTTTAAAAGGATTCCTGTCCATAATGCCATCAGTTCTGGTAATCCTCCATCCTTCTGCTCACATTCCCGAGTTGGTGATTCTTACTCATGCTCTTAAAGCCTAGTTTTTAATTAGAAACTTCTCTTTTTAGTACTCTTTTCCCCATATTTTTTTCCCAGCTCTCTGATAGAGGAACACGCTGGCATTTGAACATCTCACCAATGACAAATATTGCTCATTGTGTTTTAATGGAATTCTGTCATTGTTTGGCTGTACAGGGCCATACCAAATTGACCATTGGCCTGGGTGGGTTGTGTTGGGCACTGTTTGCTCTCAGCTGCAGATGCAACTGGCAATAAACCACACACTGGAGATTGTTTGTCTGTTTTGCTACTTAAGATCACTATTTGTTAGAGATGAGAAATTTGACCCAAACTCTCCAAGACCTGTACTGCAATTGACAATCTAAACTTTTTACCATGATTATAAACCATATCCATTCAGAAGGAAAACAAATGTCTAAGAGGCTATAATTTTTTTTCTATTTATGTTTATATTTAAATAAAGAGGACAGCCAAAATTAATATGCTCAATAATACTGGTTTTACGTGAACGGGAATTTGTGCAGTATTGTTTCTTCTAATACACCCCTGGTACTAAGAGGTATTTTCCATGTTGTCTTGAAATATAATTTACATGAAGACTAAATGGGAAAGGGTGGATAACAGAAGGTTCTGGTCAGTTTGGGCTTGGTCTTTTCTGCTATGTATGCATTAAACTCTTCCCCTAAATACCAGCCACTTTGTTCTTATCCTTGTCCTTATCCTACAGCCACTGCCAGTCTGGGGTGAATTTAAAAGACAAGTAGATGTGGCACTTGAGGACATGGTTTAGAGGGACTTGGCAGTGCTGGGAGAAGGAACAGTTGGGCTTAAAGATCTTAGAGGTCTTTTTCAACCTAAACAATTCTATGGTTCTATAATCGAGTGCATTCAAATTTATGTACTGTATTATCTAGTGAGGTGCTGAGAAGCAGCTGCAAAATGCTGCCTCTGGGTCTCTGAAGAGCCTGCTGAGAAAAATGCTTCATAAAGTACCAAGGCAGAAATATTTTCCATAGAATGAAATTGCTTTGGGAACATAGGGCTTTTTTTCTTCATGTTATTGGACTCTGGACTTTTCCCTCTATTTCACCTGCAATAGAAAAACATTGGCACTGAGGAACAGGCCTTCTCCAACAGGGAAGGGCAAACCTTCTGTGGGGTTAGTATGGGGAAATCTGTGGGGGACCTGAAAGGTAACATAAAGTGTGTAGAGACTTTCATTTCTGCACTACCTGTCACGTGCATCACTGTAATGTAAATAATAATAAAAGTACATTTCACCCCGGTGAGAACACGCTGTTAGCCCTTTCCTAGGATATATAATCTCAAGTCTTTATTGTGGAGAAAATCAGTGTAGAGAAGTGAGTTTTAAGGAGATGACTAGAGGGAATAAATATATTTACTTTCAGAGTGAAAAGCAAAACAACTTGAATGAAACTGAAAGAGAGGGATTACCCAAGGGTAAGAAGAACCAGTCACAAAGCAATCTCACTTGACACCATTATACTATTTTCAATTCTCCACATTGCTATTATATTGCAGAACTAGAGTCAGCTTACCCCAAAAGTCATCATTTGAGATGGCATTAGCTCGTAAAGGAAAATTTTTATCCCTCCTCCATGCCTGAGACATCTTCAGAAGTTTCTCCACATTATCATCTGGAACAGTTTCAGTGCTATTAGCTGTGTTTAGGATTATTAAGTCTAATGGTCAGATCCAATACTGTTTTCTAGTGTTTTCTTTTGTTTGTGCAACCCAGAGGTCCAGACTGTTTCAATGAAAAATGACATGTTGCAATTACACATCATAACGTCAAAATTGGACCAACTCAGTACAAATTATTTAGGGAGTGTCAGTAGGGATCTAGTGACGTGCAAGAGGAATCTGTGGTCACAGAGTGAATGGGTGTGGAAAGCACTGAAGTGATTATAAATGGGGTATGAACTGTTTGCGACCTGACAGAATTTTTCTGTAGTCCTCTGAGAGTTCTAAAATACTTAGTGTCTCACAAAGGAATGGGAATGACATGTGGAGCTTGAGGGGCTGGCTGGATTCCCTCCGTTTCCTTAGACAAAAAACAGTTCAATAAATCTGACATTTGTTTATAATCCAAATTTGTGTTTCAAATCCTTTTGCTTTTTGCTTAATCTAAAAATGCTTGAAAGAACTGACAGAAGGAAAAAAATCAAGTATTAATAAGATTCTTGGCTCCTTCCACCACGTGAAGCTGCACGTCCATAATTAATAGATCATTTGGATTTGTTTGCATCCTGACCTTTGAATTTAGGAAAGACCTTTTTCTTAAAATCAGAACAGCTGAAGTCGACAAGCCAACCTGAATTCTGTATGAGCTACATTGCAATCTCCTTTGTCAGTCAGTGACCAAAGGTTGCTGTTCATCCCTTCAAAAATTCACAGATGTATCACAGTAACCTCATATTTGCAGGTGATAGAATAGCCACTGGGCATCAGCCTTCACTGTGTCCTGTACAAAGTCCTGCCTTGTTTATATTAGTCCATGCAAGCAGATTTCCTATTGCACAAGAAAGAGAAAATAAAATACATCATGTGAATTCCTGGCACGATTTTTGCTGTGTATGTCAATTTGTTATTAAGAGTTACAAGTGTTAGATGAGAAAGGAAATATCAACATTTTGGTTAAAAAATAAAAATCTTATTATTTTATAAAGCAATTTAAGAAACGAAATCTCAAAATTATGCCTGTTACGATGCATTAGAAATGTAGATTGGTTTCTTTCCTAGCAGCCTAGCTGTAAAATTAAACATAGTCACTGCAAACAGCATATTGATCTTCTGACATGCTCTTGTTGCTTTTGTTGCTTGAAGACCAAGAGCCATATTTTCCATCATGCCTGACGCCTTTGGGCTTCCACTGTGTTTAGTAAAATAGCTACATACTGGGGCTCTGAAAAGTGAATTCACATTTCAAGTGCTATTTAGAGCTGATAATCCAACCATACAGAAACTGCTGCAGTAGTCCTGTTTGTAGTACAGCTACCACTTTCTGCATTTGGGGTTTCTTTTTGAGCTTGGACAAATTTAATTTATATCAAGATACCATGAGGGTGAATCCCCATGCCAAGATTCATGCTTTTAAAATAAACCTCACAATAATGTCACATATCTCTTCATTGTACACATGTTTTTTGCTTGTTTATTACATATTTATTGCTGGATATGCACACGAGACGAACCCCAGTAGCCCCTTGGACCTTCAGGCGGATTCTAGACTTGCCAACTCTTTTGAAAATCAGACTGTAATACTATGAAATTTTGCATAATACAAATCACTGAGGATCATTCCACTGGCCACAGTGACTGAGATAGTCCCTTAGCTGTGTTCAGATCGGCAGAAGGCTGCAGCACACCAGCAGTGTGCAAAGTGCTGTAACACATCTGTCAGGAAGGGCAGACCATGGGCAGGGTGAAGCAGCCAGGGCTGGGCTGTAATCTTCCCACCACTTCCACTGCCCTTTCTCTATTGCAGCCGTGGCAGAGTCTTGCTCTCTAGGTGGTTTGCATATTAGAAGAAAGCAAAAGGATATCCTGAAAAGAAAAAGTAATTCTGATCCCTCTTTCTCACTGCTGAAATAATTTTAACTACACTAGAAACTAAGAGCAAATCAAGCATTAAACTATAAAAAGAGCCAGAGGAAGTTTCTTATCTCTTTCTTTCAATACTGTAGAGAGTTTTATTTTCTTTGTTTGCAAACATTACTCTGAAAATGGTGCCCCCATGGAATTGAAGCAACTTCTTCTGAAAGCACACATAGCTGGGCACAGATGAGGAAAAGTGTGATGGTTCACTGCAATACAGACCACCTCAGGAAGATTTTTTTTTTCACTGTAAGTGGTTTGTCCTTATTTTAAAGTGCCTTAATTTCTCTGTTTCTGTGTCCATAAAATGGAGATACTGCCTTCCTGCATTAGAGGAGGTTCCACTGGTGAAGCATTTTGAGATGATTAAATGGCTTGTGCTATGAAAATGCACATTATTATCATGTTGAGACTTGAAGGCACTGACCTTGACAAAAAGGTGAGCGACAGCCTGCCTGCATGATCAAGCAGCATTAGTGAGGCAGCACTTCCCTTTCATGATGCTCAACTGTAATATAATCATCTCTAATGTAGCTGTCAGAGGCACTTCCAGCCTTGCTGGGAGAACTTGCTCAGGAAGGTCTTTTCCACAGCATGCAATTACAAAATGAGAATGGGAGGGAGGGAACGGGATGAATGAAAACAAACATCATTCTAGGAACAACTGTTGGTGGTTAATACTTGACCATTACTTCTTGACAGGATTAATGTCTTTCTAATCACACTAATCCCTTCTGATAACTTTATCCATAATCCATCTATTTCAAAGCAACATCCAGATGGCTTCTGGTGGAGAGGAAGACAAAATAAACATACAGAATGGGGTCTTAGCAGCAGCTTCTTGTATTTTCCCCTTCTGGGGATATAGGGTTTGATCTCAAGACAAGACAAAAAATGTGCTTTCATCAGACAGCAAGAGAAAAACCTAGAGAATTGCAGAGAAGATAGAAAGTTCTATTTTTATTTGTAAATGAAGTACCTGATGCTTATCTGTGACAGCCAGAACAAGCCTAGAGGTGCTCAAAAGGGTTTAGCTACTTGTTTGCATGGGACTAATTAGATTTCCGAGATATTGGGAAGAATTCTCTTCTTCTTTACGTCAAAAATTCTATTTTAGTTTTGGGGGTTTTACTCGGATTTCCCTCAAACCAGACATGAAACTTAGTACTTGATTCTTTTGTTTGTGCAATTACAAATACTTTAAACAATGTAGAAACTGACTACCTTTTTAATTAAGTCACATATAATTCCTAGAAATGAAAATGTCTTCCCCTTCCCTTCAGGCTTGACAGGTTTTTTCTATGCAAGCTAAGAAATGATCTCTGAACATCAAATCACAAATTTGTGTATTTTTTTCCCCCAGACTGAATAAAGGAGTGAGATGTACAGTAATTTTTTAGAAAAGCTGCAGATTGTTTTTTATTGTCTTAATCCTGTTTTGTCCATTTGGCAATCATTAAAACACACTATGGAAGCTACACATGGATCATATGTGTGGAAGCTACTTAACTACACAGCATCTTAAATTATTTCAATCTATAAATCAACTATCTGCCCTGTTCTTTCAAGGCCAACCAGATTCTGAGGTTTGACAAGAATTAAAGGTACACTGTTTTCCATGCCAGTATGTTTCATAAGAGTCTAGAAGTAGAAGCCATGAGAATAGCTTTGTTCTGGTTTAGAAGAACCTTGGGAAGCTCTTCAGGAAGTTTTTATGTAGCCAAGAGTGTCTGATGAAAATTAGACTTAGAGGGAGGGCCTGAGCATGATACAGTGATCTTAGTTTAAACTAGCTGGGAGTTTATTCCTCTTGGCCCCTCTGTTCCTTAAGAAGTAAGAAGAGTACTGTTTCTTGTCATGCTTTGGCTATACTGTGTGAGTGTTAGAACTGTAGAGATCAGCAGTAATAAACTCCCTTGAAGTGACTGTGTATTACTTGCTTTGTACAATCACTGTGAGCACCACTGTGTCTCTTAATCTTTGTGTCTTTTGTCCTGTTCCTTCTGATATCAAAAAAAGGAAGTCAAACAAAAAACAGTGAATGAGGATTACTGTCTCATCCTAGTTACAGGCATTTCTTTCTGAAATGGTTCTGAGCTATTGCCCAAAATGACAGGACCACTGTTATTCCCCAGCCTTTGAGAGCTGGTTCCAGTGGTCTGTTCCTGAGCACTGCAGGCCACGGAGAACACAGGGCTTTGTCTGAGCCCAGACCTCTGTTCATGCTTCTGTCACATCGCAGTTACCCCACTGCACCTCCACAGTTAATTACTTTTGACGACTTTCTCATCACAGCATGAACTGAGCATGACTTTATCTGGTGACAGGATAATCTCATTACAGATGATGATCTTGTTAATGAATATCCCCAAGACAGAGCAATCTCATTATTAGCCCCCTCAGGATTTGCCACCTATAAGCCAAGGTAAGATTAGATTCCAGCTGAACAACATCCTCCCAAATCCTAAGGCCCTGCATCTTGAGGCTGAGGTAACAACCCTAAACTCACCTGAACCACTGGACATATTTAATTAGGATTTTTGTCCCTAAGTACTTCTGTAAATACTTCTCAGGTGAGCAGTCAAGACATGGTTCATCCCTCTGTTCTCCTGTAGAACCAACATGGCCCAGAGGCACCAAGGACAAGAAGAACGGTGTGGCTTCCCCACAGTGACAGCGGCTCCAGGGCAGTACCAGGGAGGGAAGGAGAGTGAACTGTCTGTCCCCTTGGCAGTGCCCTCTCCAGGAATTGCTCTGCCTACAGATTACAGCTCTGCTGTTCAGAGTCAGCCCTTCACACCACTAGTGTCACCACCCTGCATAATGTATCTATAAAGATCCCTGAAAATTGTTACCACGAAAACATCCTACTGGTTAAAAATCAACCTGATTTTCATTTTTCTTCTTTTTTTCCCCTGGGAATGTGGGGGTAGAAGAGTGCTGTACTCTAGTACAATACAGGTATCTCCTCTGTACAGCAATGGCTCAATGCCATGTGGAACCTCAGCCTGAGAGAAGAGTTCAGTCCTAAAAATCTAATAACAACACAGAGTATTTTTTAACAGAAAACTGTCACAATAATTTGAGATAAATATATGTAACTGAACTGTTTTATTAAAAAATGTTTTAGAATATTTACTCTTCTGTATGGACTCATCCAAGGGAAATGTCAAGGAACAAAGTAGCATTCCTACTACTGTATTTTCAATATGCAGTGCTGTGTTTGCACACAGTGATCCGCAGACACACAGAAAGGTGGAATTTATATCAAATCCAATGATAAATAAAAGCAAAGAACAATGGTTACAAGAGTGAGAGTTACAAGAGTGAGAGTTACTGAGATGCTCATTTTCTGAATTATCCAGACTCCAGTGCACTCTTGCTCCTATAGTGTTAACAAAACCCATACTAGATGAGAGATTGTCAGTGCATAAAAGCAATACATTTTCTTAATTAATCTGGTGGATAGCTGGAACCTGAACACTAAATCCACCCATTTGATTTCATTCAATCTACTATAAAGGTTAAGCTGCACTTTAGCATTGGCTCTAGACAACCTCTCTCAGCAGTGTGAGCTCAAGGATATCTCATTCAAGGAGGTGCAGCTTAGTAAATATTTATGAGAACAGACCTGATAAACAGGTCTGTTTTGATGAGAAAGCTGGATACACGAAACAGTAAATGTATATTTTATTTCAGCTGTACTTTTCCTGAGATGGATGCTTTGGAGAGTTCACAGAGAATTATCCAAAGTTAAATCTCAATTTAAAGCCCCCAGACTCAGGTCACTTGGAAACTGCATCAGGGTATATGTCAAAGCAGAATAAAGAAACCTCAGGGGCCAAAGAGTGCCCTGTCTAATTTGTCTATACAAGAGGGTCATGGGGAGCTAAATCTCATGGTAGAGAATTGTATGGCTTGGCATAGGCAAACTGTACAAGCAAGAGGATGGACACTGGTGATGCTCTGGCAGTGCTGGGCAGGGAGCTGAAGAGGAAAGATCCTGATGGGTCCCTTCCAACTCAGCATATTCTATGTTTGTATGACTCCATTATTCTCTGATTCTGTGGAAAGGCTGAAGTGATCACAGCATGTTCTTTGCTCCCAACTGGGCAGCCACACTTCCCATAGAGCTGTTTCCTCTGAATCCCATCCACTGTTCCCATTTAGACTGGAGGCACACTGAATTACAGTCTGCTCCCAATGTGCCCCCTGGTAAACCAAAAATACATTGTGCTTTGAATTGATTTAGAAAGAAAAAAAGTTATTCTTTTAGGTAAAGAATGGACTATATGACAGAGTTGCCCCTTAATGTTTTTAATTTCAAAATTGTGTCCCCACTTCACACAGGAAGGGGTGAGTGGGTTGATTAGATTTTCTTCAGAGGTCCATTCAAACCTGAATTATTCTATTATTCTGTAAAATTGTGTGTAGAGTATGACACACAGAGTTTTAATAACTATTGCCACTGCTCCTGTGAACTGAGCCATCACGTGTGTAACTTGTGTAAAACTGTCCCTGGAATTTCAGGGAAGTCAGTAGGATTCAGTCCCCACATGTGCAGCCTGAGCTTGCAAGTTCCTTCCAGTAACCAAGATGTGACCTGGCAATTGGAAAATACCCCTTCAGACACAGAGACTACAGCTTTAGTGTTACTGGCAAGCTTATTAAAACACTGAAATGTAGAATCAGCTGCAAGAGAAGCAGGCAGGCTGGAATAATTCAGAATTTAGGCTTTCAGCTGCATTAATGTAAGACAAAAGATATAATTAGTGCTGTGTTTTCTTCCCACAGCTTGATGTCTGGGCTTGCAGCCCTGGATGCCAAGACTTCCAGTCGCTTGGGAATCATAACTGTCACTTACTACCTGTGGACAACGTTTGTGGCTGTGGTTGTGGGAATAATCATGGTCTCCATCATCCACCCTGGTGGAGCAGCACAGAAGGAGAGCACTGAGGAGGGTGGAAAGCCCATCATGAGCTCTGCAGATGCACTTCTGGACTTAATCCGGTAACCACATCCATTCTTTCTGTTTCTGAAGGTAGCATTTTGTACAGAACTGCAGCAGGAACTGCAGCCTGAGCCTAAGTTCTGAATCTAAGGATAAATATTTTGTTGAGATTGAGAAAAAAGTAAATTTCAGGAGATAATTTTCAAGTTATCAAATGTTTATACTGCCTGTTTCTTGTAAAATGTAAATGAATGGCCACCAACCAACAACAATAGAGCAGGTCTTTTATACCCCCCAGGACTCCATATAGCCTGTGGAGCTCACCATCAAATCCATTATTAGGGTCAAGGGAGTATTAAAATGTAATGTTCATTTAAATAAGAGTTGACAGTTGCAATAGGCAAAATATTAAATAAAGGGGTAAAACACACACATTTTTCAGAAAATAATTCTTAAAAGTGCTGAAACAGCTGTTCATACCAATTTGCAGAAAAAGGACACAATTAGAAAGACCACTGTCGTGTATTTTTTATTCTGGTTTGGGGCTTTTTCTTATTTATTTTGTTTGGCAAAAGACACAGTTGTTCTTTTAGAGCAGCATTAGGGCACTGCTGGGATTTGATGCCTTGCCCGAAACCCCTTTTTCTCCCAATATTTCAGGTGCTAGTGGGATTAGTTTGTTGACTGAACATATTCTGTGCCTTGCATTTATTTTGCTCATGCAGAAAGACCAAGTTTTGCCTTTGTTTGGTAGTTCCTCAAGTTGCTGATCTTATACTACATCAGTCAAGAGCTTTCAGGCTAAGTGTGTATCTACCATAAAGAATTCTCTTAGGAGTTCAACTCACTGAAATTTAAAATGGCACACAGTTTGTCTTTCAAAAACCTAAATTCCTGACCCTGACAGCATGTCAGCACACAAAGTACTTTAATTAGACTTACTTGGACTTCAGATCAGAAGGAAGTGGGAGGAGAAGCTTACAAAAGACCCTTTTTTTCTCCTCCAAGTTGCATTTAGCCAGGCCACCTGTATTTTATCAATGTCTTTGTGAAAATGGGCCAAATTATTTTAGTCATGGAGCAGCAGCAGAGAACAATCTCTTTTGTAGCCTTTCAGAAAACCACCATCTTCATCTGCATTGGAAAGATACCCATCTGTATCTCTCCAGTGACTTTGCCATGATGGATGGATGTGCAGTGGAATTCCCACATCAGTTTGTGACATTGGCTTAAGTCACATTGTTCTGCTTCTGCTGCACAAAGGACTGTAATTCCTACACCAAGAGCAAGTTACAGGAGCTTTGCATCCCTTAGTATGACAGAGTAGCACAAGTAAAAGAGAACCTAAGAAAAATGTGATCTTAATGATTGTCTCATAGTGGCAGTGTTTGGGAACCATTTCTAGTGTGCTGAGCTGTTTCTAAGGCCTCAGTGTGAGACAATGAAAGGCACAGTGGGGCACATGGTACAGAGATACATCCAAATGGACCTTACAGCTCTGTCTGGGAAGGCTCTTCCTCACCACAGGTTCTCATTCCCTTTCTCACACCAGCCCAGTTGACTTTAGAGGCTCAGAGTAAGCTTGTCATGGAGATGAGTTAGATGGAAAGTGATCTGGGTTTTCAAAATCAAAGTTTTCTATACTATTGTGTTTGCAAAAAAAAGACCAAGACCTGAGTTACAATCTCGTCTCTTCACCTCTGTACACCAGGGGTGTTGTGGTGAGGTTTGGGAATACTTTCTTCCACTGAGCCTCACTGCAGGTCAAAAAACATGTCCCTATATAAACATTTGCAAGTATCTTCTATAATTTCACTTTCTACACACATTTACCCAAGCAAATCATAACAGCTTGTGTGCACATTTCAGGTATTCAAGTTTCCAAGCAGCCATGTGCTCCTATTCTGCAAAACCTTAAATTCTTCACTGGTTTGGGCAGGTGTCAGCAATGACAAGGTCAACAAGCCCTTTTCATTACCAAAGGTTAAAAAAAGAGAATAAAGCTCAGTCTCCTTTTGCTGTGCTAAGCAGCAGCCACAGCTGCAATTTTTCTATCCTGAGAGCACAAATGGATGGTTTTTATTCCTCTGCTACAGAAATAAGCACACTTAGTAAATAAATAAATAATAACAACAGAACTGTGGGGAATGGGCTTGCAGCCTAGGCAAACACTATGGGTGAAATTCTGGCTCTGCTGCAGTCAGTTGCAAGACTCTTAAATATCTGTGTGGAAGTCTGGATTAAATGTAATGATGTATCCGCTGGTTTGAGCTAGAAAAGCTGATCCTTTAGCTCAATGATAAATCACTTCCATTCACAGCTGGAAACCATCTTTTTCGGCCCAGATTGGCTTATCTTCTCAATTCATTAATTTCCTCTCCATTTATCAATTGCATATGTGCCCAGAAGTTTACACAGGAAACATCTGGTATTCTGCAAATGAAGAATGCTAAATGTACAAGTGAAGAGATGATATATGTGACATTATTGTGAGGTTTATTTTAAAAGCATGAATCTTGGCATGGGGATCCACCCTCATTGATTTCAGATTTGAAGCCCCTTTGAAATGATGAAAAACATTATTATTTCTTTTGATGTTATTGTCAAGTCTAGAATTTTTGTCAGGAAAAATGTTGCTAGAAATGGAATGTCTAGAATTTTTGTGTGAGATTTTTGCTTTTAGAGGTGGTTTTAATTAGAAATTAAAGAATACATTGAATCAGCAAAAAATGAAACTAAAAAATAGTGCAGACCCTCGTGGTTATCCTAAAAATTTGCAACACTAATCAATAACCACATTATTATTATTATTTTGCATTATTTGTAGATGACATTTCCCCATTTAGATGGGCATTCCCCATTTGTCCATTATGTAAAAAAAACCCAAACAAACAAGCAAAAAACCCCAAACAACAATGATTTGGTGAGGAGATAACAATGACACTGTGGTGAATAATTCTGAAATGGCTCTAAACCTCACATCAGCCAGGAAATACATAATCTCATCAACATTCCGAATTTCATGCCTCAAAAATTGCATCCTCGGTTCAAATTTTTTTTTGCCACTCTAAACAGCTGTACTTCAAATACTTCCTCTCTAAAGAGAACCCCGGGAGACTGGGGACAAGAATGTTCTGCTGCCTGTGGAAGATGCCCATTTAACCAGGTGGTTCCTGTGCAGGAACCTCCCCCTCTCTATTGGATCTGGACTAAGGACAAGCTCAGGAGGCAGCTCTGACTCTGAAGCTGTGCAGGAGCTGCTCTTCTGAGATGCTTCTCTCTTTAGCTGCCACTTAATTGCTGCACTGAGACAGATGTACAAATCTGCCCTCATTTTAGTCAAGGTTTCTGCTGCAAGCAGTGCAAGGCCTATGAAAGTATATTTTCTTCCATTTAAAGCTCTATATAATCCTCAGGCTAAGGATAATGTTGTCTTTAAGCACCTGGTGCTTTATGAGTTTTTATGGATTCATTCTCATGATGTACAATATTTCTGTGAAGTAGGCAAGGACCATTTTCCTTTTTTACAGATAGAGAAACAAAATGCATGGAAAAGAAATTACTTCACTGAGGATTGTTCAGAAAATTCTGTGGGGCCAGAAGAAATATTCCCAGCTTATACAAAACCTGGTAGGGTTCTTGTAGGAATGAGGCTTTGGGATGTCTCAATAGCAATGAATCAACAAACATCTCTGCCTTCTTCTTCCTGTGGGAATTACTGAAATTCACTTTATAGTTTGTCCCTAAAAAATAAGAGTGACATTTTAGTAGCTTTTTATGAGTTAAGAAATTAAGAAAGGCAAGATACAATTTTTTAAAAGTAATTCAGATTTTGAGTGATTTTTTCAAAAGGACAAAAAGGGACATACTTACAGGAATAGCGTTCAATTTAAAATATTAAGTTTCCTTTTGTAGCATAATCACCTGACTAGGAAAATAGAAAATGCCTACAATTTGAGGACAAACATTTGCAAAACTCGTTCTGTAGCCAGGATGTTACTGTTGACATTTGCAGTTAATATTTCCACAACATCTGTTACCTTTAGAAGGGGAGATTCTGCTGCAACTGAAATCATGCCACCTGCATTTGTCACCAAGGGAAATAAAATTTGGCTTATGAAATAAAACAAACAAGTAAAGTCCAAGCCAAACTGGGTTCCCCTTTCTGTTTTATATCAGGCTGACTGCAGATTTGGGCATCAGCAGGTGCAGAGTTCATATACATTGCTGGTTTTTCTCAAGTCTAACAAGACAGCTTGGCATCGTAAACTTATTCAGCTCAAAAGCCCCAAATAAAACAATTCAGCGAAGGCAGAGAGGATCAAACCACACCTTTACCCATGATAAATAAATTTATACATTTCTTAAGTTTACTGGAAGGAGAAATCAGTGCATTTTACCACTGAATATTCAGGATTGCATCCAATTTAATAGCAGGTACCCAGAAAATCAATTTGGCTTAACCAAGAGAGGCTTTATTTTTATACCAGTAAGAGTTAGAAGAGGATATAAACACTGTAGAGGATTTATGTTTTCATGGGAATCCTGAGCACTCTTCAAAATCACTTCCTTTCCCTTTTTTCAAGCTAAGGGCTATATTGTATATTATTGAAATTGTGCTTCTTGAAAATAGGGCAGGAAAAATCCAGGATCTAGTGTAGTGTGTAAAAAGTCCAGGCTCTGCAGAATCAGGAATCACACCTTTAGAAGTTTACAACTGAAGACTGAATTGTATGTAGACACAGTAAGATATTTTAGAGTGTATTAAATGATCCAGGTTTAAATTATGAAATAACTTTTTAAAATAACTATGCTGTATATTAATGTATCTTTTCCCAAATGCCACTGTGTACTATGATAGAAATATTTATCTGTCCCTTATGGCAAAATACCATTTTTTACTCTTTTCAGATTGCCAGGCTTTTTGTCTCACAAAACCAGCCTTATGCCAGAAATGTTCTGCACTGGGACCAGGTCTTTGCTTCTGGTTAATTTTTAAGAGTTCAATCTCCACAGGAGCCCCAACCTTAAGTATTTACGAAGAACTCTGAAACCTCTAAATGTGTGGTCTCTATTTGGCACAAAATGAATCCAATATGGAATAAAGATAATTCCATGATGAAAATCACCCTGAGGAGATGGGCTATGAAGCAAATTCTGCTCTCTGGTCAGGAGGCTTTAGTCACAGAGGTGGAGGTGCACAGGGGCCAGGAATTAAAAACTGCACTAGGAAAGCTTTGACCTTGCAGAGGAATTTGTTGTCCATCCTCCTGACAATTGGTCTAGACCTCTTCCAGTGTAAATATACATTTTTTTATGGAATAACTTGCCTTGCTGGAACCACAGTGGAAATACATTGGGCCTGCCATGTTACCTTTGATATAATTCAGCCTTTTCGAGATGCCTAAAGCTGTGATGTCTTGTGCTTCCACTTTCATACAGCCATAGCCCTGTTGGGGCTTTGTCAGGTCCTTTTCTTTCAGAGGAAGCAGGGTAAGAAAATTCAGATCCCTTACTGGAACTGAAATGCCATGCAGCCCTCAGGATAGATAAAAAGTCCACATTTGACAAAATGATTCCACAAGATGAGTTCTGCTCTGATCTTTGGAAAAAAACAAAGCAAGGCAAAGTAACTTAGACCCGATTAGTGATTTTTGCATTCTCTAAGTACTTTTTATCCCAATAATGAGGATTTTAGTGCCTCATTAATTTTTCAAAAGCCTTCTTTGGTCCTTTTAGCAGGAGGTAGTATGATGGATACTGAGAAATGAGATGAGGCACTGGAGGTGACTATTGATGTGCAAGATGGCATTTCACATGGCCCCTGCTATAGGTTGTTTTCTGGTCTTTCTGGATTAAATTTTGTCCTTGCTTTCAGCAGTACAAACCCTGCTGGAGCCCCTGACACCAGCAGGAAGGTATCAGACGTATGACTAAGGACAGGATTTGTGGTTTATGTGTAACAGTAGTGAGGAGTCTACACAGCTGATGATTAATTCATGCATAAAAAGTAAACAAATTCTTGAGATTAAGGTAATGTCACTGAGAATTATCTCAGCCTATAATAAATAGGAGCTACAGTGCTGTTCATTCTGGGAAAAACTTGGAAACTTTACATTTCTCATGTCAAGCCATTCAGGCTCCAGCTTTGCTCTCTGTACCTTTGCTGTATATAGTGACAGGATAAGGTCTCAAACACTTAAATATTAGAATATTGTCAAATTCCCAGCCTTAAAACAATGTTCTTGCAAGCTCAGCTGCACTTGCTCAAATTTGAGAGCAGAGCATCTAAAGCTGCTTTATGCCTAGTGCAAATATAGGCCAATAAATATTATGAGGACACATATGTAGCAAAACCCCCAGTCTGGTGGCTTTAATTCCACAGTGTGGGACACTGCAGCCAGACTGTCTGGTGTGGCAGGGATTAGGTGCTGATAACATCAAAGTCTGAGAGCAAAACCAGATTGGGGCTCCAGAGTGCCAGAGGGAAGGGGTGTTCTGAGTCAAGGAAACAACATCTGCCGTACCTGTGGCAGTCCCGCGCTGGAGCCGCTGGCCTCATTTCTGACTGAAAGGATCTGCAAAAGCTGAATGCTTTGAGTTAGTGACACTGTGGTCAGGGCTCAGAATGAGTATTTCAGATATTCAGTAGCATTACTGAAACCAGAATCTGGCCTGTTATTTCCAACAGAAGTTATCCAGGAGGTGTGAAACGAGCTGTCCCAATAGCTGCAGGCTCAGGTTCTCTGGACAGTTCAGTTCACAGTGTCACAGTGACACAGTTTAACAGTGCTGCTCTTTGTGTCACTACTGTGGTTCTCAGAGCCAACCACCTTCTAAAGGGACAAGAGGGCTCCCACATCTTTAGGGCAGTGCTGAAGAATGGCTTCCTAAGGCAATTCAGCTTCCTAAAACATTAGAGGAGCAAAACCAACAACTCTGTTAATTCTTAAGTCAGTTTGCTGGGAGACAATGGGGAAGGGAAGAGGACCTTCCACTTTTGGCAATATGTTAATTTGTCCTGTATCTAATAGGAAGCTGCACCCTCAGACCTGCTACTCAGAGCAGGTGCTGCCTGCACTTTATACAAGTCTTTAGGATTTCCTCAAAATCCATGACTACCAAAGTGCAGAACATATGTTGCCATAGTTGTCTTGTATTACATGTACATACACATTCCTAATTCAACACATCTACATCTGAAGCTTCTTATCCCATGCAGAATTAGGGAAGGGCTCCAAAATTTGCTCACAGAATGCAGCAGCCTGTGCATCACAGCAGGCTGCAGTCAAAGATGGTGATTAGTAGGTCACTTGTGCTGTCACAGCAAATGCAGGCCAGGCCCGCTGTGCCAGCTGGGGCTCAGTAGCTCAGCTCTGTAGAAGGTTCACTGAGCTGATATTGAAGTTTCATGCACATTCACCCTTTTATCCTCAGCTGAATACTCCTGCTCTACCTGGCAGAATTCCTGAGACAGAAGATGCTGTGGGAAACGTTATTCCTCAGGGCAGGAGTATAGCTGTTAATTTTTTATGTAAGCAGAAAGCCCATGTCTTCAGTTTCTGTTTTACAACAATATCCTTGTCTCAGACCTAATTTATCTATGTTTTAAACCAGACTCAGTTACTGTTATGCAGTTTAATTCCCTACCCTTATGTGAAATTATTTCTGCTAGGAATGCTGAACTGAACCACTGAGGCTAGAGAAAATGTTGCTTGTGCTAGAGAAATGAATCCCAGATCACATTAAGTTTCCGGCACTATTCTTTGTGACCTGTATCTTGTAAGCAATCTGCAAGCAATGCTAGAACTTCAGAAGTATTTTATCTGCTTGACTTTCCTAATTGAACAAACACAAGAGTATTTATAGGTGCTGACAGCAATGATGAGCTCAGGTTGAATCACTCCTTCCTAAGTGCTGGCAGTGTCTTTAATTCGGTGTACATCAGTGATAAACATAGTGCCTGAGTAGAGACACAGCCTCACTTTATGATCCTGGGACCAGATCTGTGTGGGTACATCTGGATCTCATCCAGAGCTGCAGGAAAGCTCATAAAAGATGTGCAGGGGCCAATCTGGTGGCAGGTTGGGTGCTTGGAACAGAGGTGGGCAGAGATGGACAGGCTACAACACTCTGCTATTAATTTTGTAGGTTCTGGCAAATGCACGTGTCTGGATTTTGAAGCAGACTGAAGCTCCCACTCTATAGCATTCCCCAGGACTCAGGTTTGGTGGGCAGCAGACCCACAGCTATCCCAAGGACCTTGTGAGGATCCAGCCACACCTCCCTGTCCCAGTTCTGCACTAAAAAGTCAAATCCTCTGTATCACTCTCCCTTCAGTCTCTTGTTCTGAACCATTCCCGGGAGGTCCTTGCTAAACAAGCAGCTCATGGCTGGAAATACCAATGTGCAGCAAAACATACCCGCAAGCAAGAAGTGTTTCTGAAGAGGCCTGACAGAACCAAGAAACCCTCTCAGTCACCTTCCATCTCTAGGTGGCAGTTCAATTCTTTCTTCTAAATTTTTTTTTTTTTAGTCCATTAAAGTTCTCATCCACCAATTGCTCCCTTAAATGTTTTTAATTAACAAAACTTAAATTTTGGCTAATGCTGGATTTTCTCAATCCAAGTAAACCAGCTTAAAACAAAAATAAGCCGAGGCTCTGGCAAACACATTCAGGTCATCCTTTCACCAGATAAATTGTGTAACTTTGGTAAGGCTAGTCTCAAAGACTGGATCACAGTGCATAATTTATTAAAAAATATTGGGAGAATTCCAGCATCTAGTATTAAGGGGGTAGTTGTAATTCCTGCAGGATAAAGAATGATAAAGAAACAAAATGCTTTAATCCTGTACAAATTTGTCTAACATTTAATCTAGCTATTAACCATATGATATTTCCTTTCTCAAGCAGTCTTAATTGTTCTTAATTCTACTAATTAGGACTATGAGGGAGAAAGTGGAAATCATCAGCAATAAACTCATGTTTCTGTGTAAAGCCACAGCTCGTACGTGAGTTGTATATTCAGAGCTGTGCTGGAATCTGTGGGGATCTCTGCTTTCAGAATATTTCATATTCACACAGCAGCTCAGAGCACAACCATCACACTGAGCACTCCCATAGCACCTTTCAGGCCAGCATCTCAAATCCTATAATAAAGATAATTTAATATTAATGAAGCCTTCAACAATTTGAAAGCAGAATTCCCTTATGAGGTATAATAAAGCAGTAACCACCTTTACTCTCCAGTGCTTCCCCCTCCTATAAGCATCCTCTCCATCTTCCCAGGCCCAGCTCCATCCAGCTGTTCCTCAGTTGGTTCTCTGTGTCAGTCAAGCCCCAGGGCTCAGGCAGAAGGTTGTGCCTGCACCTGACAGGGAAAGGATGCACAGCTGCCTCTTGTCTGTGTCTTGCTTTGGCTACACATTTGACATTTGAACCAGAGAATCAGCAGCTTCATGGACAGTCTGCAGAGACAATTCAATGCCTTTATGAGACTCATCTGCTCTCAAGAAGCAGGCTAACAAGTCCCTCTCATGTTCAGTCTTCTGTTTCAATCATTAAGCAGTACTACTATCACTTAATTAAAATTCTTCTCCCACAGTTCTCCCTAAAAACAATAATTAATTACCTCTTTGTAGGAATTGCTCTCAGTGATTGATGCTATTGATGCAGAATCTACCTCATACTTTTAAGTATGACGATAGTATCATGTCATGCTCACTTAAAATAGAAAAAAAAATTTGTGTTTTCTAAGCCAGTGCTGCACAATGACTCCATTAGCAACAAGTATCTGCTGCTGCTGCTGCTGCTGCTGCTGCTGAGAGGAAAGCAGCTCTGGAAAATGTCTCTGGTTCAGCATGCATTTAGCTGTCCATGCACACAGCAATTCTCTTTGGAATTGAGAATAGGCTTTTCACATATATTTGAGTGTTAACCTTGGGGTTTAAGCAGGACTTTGAATTAAAAGTCATTTTGTTGGAGAACTCAGGAGTTTCTCCTTGCATAAATATATGAAAGAAGTTAATTGGGTCATAGACTGTCACTGTCTTCTGCCCCAAGGTTCAGAAGTTTAGGGTTGGAAATAAGTCAGTCCTGAAAATGATCCTACCAGAATCATCATACAAATCTTCATTCCTAAATGCTGCATGGAAATGTATGACTTTTTAGCTGTTTTTTCCCAATTATGCTATGATTCCTCTTTGAAGCCTGTAGAGGGTGTGCTCTCCATTTCAAATCAGGATTGAATGTCTTTCTGCAAAGTAGTATCCAGCTCAAACTGAAGTTAAAAATTAGCTCCAGATATAACTGTGTGAAATGTTATAGAGTGAGATACACAGAAAGTCAGAAAAGGTGACAAAAAGAGTCCGTTTTGGAATTAGAAATCTACTGGTCTCCCTGCAATCTCAGTGTTGGGTCATTGCCTTCCTCTGTAGCTCAATATAAGCAAAGATGAAACCACTAGCCTCATTCAGGTTCTGAAGCCTTGGAACTGTATCAAAATAAAATTGAGCACTGTACATCTCTAATCTCAACTCTTAATCAGGAATGAGATCCTCTTTTTGAAAAGCAAACTCTTCTTGACCAAACCACTGCAAAGCCTACATCACTTGCAGTTTTAGTGATGAAAATGTAGCAGGGGTACTGCAGTTTATGAATTAGCACAGGACTACTTAGAAGTCCCACAGCAGATTCCAGCACCCAGAGGTCTCAGGAATACATCCTTGACTGTCTTGAACAGCTCATTATCTAAGCAGGGACAACAAAATATGGAATAAAAGAATATTCATTCCCCCAGTCAGCAGATGGGGAAGGGAATCATAGCAATTGTGCCACCCCAGTTACAACATGGAGGGCGTGGCAGAGCCAGAATCTGCAGCCAGAGCTCCTGGGTCTCACCTCAGGTGTTTGGAAGCAAGTCCCAGAACTTCAGTTCCAAGGAGCTGTCTCTCTGTTGAGCTGTGCTCAGCCAGGCACTCCTGTATGGCACAATGGGAGAAGAGTGGCATCCTCTGCACCTGCCCAGCCCTTGCTCTCCAGGAGGGCAAATAACTGATTTGTCATGGCAGACCCAACACACAGTAAAAAAAAGTTGGTTTCAGTGCCATAGAAATTATTCTTCTATTTGTTCATTTTTAGGAACATGTTTCCAGCCAATCTTGTTGAAGCCACATTCAAGCAGGTAAGTGGCTATATTCCTTTTACTGATGAAAGACATGAGCCAGCATTACATGAAACATGTACCTTTGTAAAACACAACCCAGATACAGACATGGCATATGACTGCAGGCACTGTTAATACCTTCAGCATTTAGGAATTTATGAGTCCCATTCCATGAGTCTCAGCAGCCATGGTATCTGAAGGCAAAACAGGGATAAAGTGCTCTCTAGTGGGACTAAAGAATAGATATGCACTCCTGTGTCAGCTCCACGGCCACCTGAGGAGAGCTGGAATATATTTAAGAGCACCCTGCAACACCACACAAAGGAAGAACAGAATACCGTGTTCAATTAAAGCACTAGAATGTTTTGGGGAAGAATGTAATTAGTCAGATTAGAATTTGGCAAGAAAAGTTCTGAGTGAGTAAGAGGCATGGCTGTATTTATTTCACCTAGGGGAATATTTAATGGGAACCTCACAAAGAGGAAGACACTCAAAACCTCTAGGGTCACATTCCTAATTATGTCTTACAGGAAAGTAGCTCTATCAAGAGGTGATGTGTTTGCTGCATCAGGGTCTGATTATAGGAAAGTCTGTTTTTTTTATTGTTTTCCAAAAATTCAACTGTTTTTACAGATTTTATCAGATAGCGACAGGATTTCATTCTCCTTTTCATGCTTGTCCCTTCAACATGCAGCATTGTTGAAATAGAGCACTCAGGAGGTCTCATTAAACTATTAATTCCTGCTGGGATATTGTAATAAAAGCAACTTTGTTTTCTTTCAGTATCGCACCAGGAGTATTCCCATCATTAAATCGAATAAAGCATCATCTGAAAGCACCACTCGTCGCATCATAATCTATGGAGTCCAGGATGAGAATGGATCCAATGTCCAGAACTTTGCCTTGGATATCACCCCCCCTCCTGAAGTGATTTACAAATCAGAGCCAGGCGCTAGTGATGGCATGAATGTACTTGGGATTGTGATATTCTCTGCCACGATGGGTAGGTTTCAGACATGTTTGGTTTGTAATAATCCATTTAAGAGAAAAGGATTGGGGTCGGGTTGCTGGGTTTCTTGACTCAGCTTTTTTAATTGTTTCTATCTAAACTTTGTGGGGGAAAAGGCAAGACTGTTACAGAGCTGATCCACCACCCTTTCAGAGACAAATTTTCAAAATCCTTGATGACTTTTGTTCCATGTAGTTTTGTTTTCTGTGTATTCACTGACAATCTTTTTCTTTTATTTTTTTCTCAATTATTTTGAGCTTTTATTTATGACCCATCTTTTGCTGACTGTAAGACAACCTTGTACAGTGTGCTCAGAGGAGGTAGGAATGACCACCAAATCAGACCCATGGCCCCTTTACCAGTATGCCAACACGTACTGTTTTATGAGTTTTAAATCTGTAGCTATTTCTTTTTCGATTGAAACCTCTTGATTTTATTTTTGGTATCCTGCAATGAAGATAGTTGTATACTACCTAGTAGCTTGTCAGAGTAAGAGATTCTGTCTGGCTTATTTATTTAGTTTAACTTGCTGGAGGAACTCATTGGTGCCATGTGTGCTATATTATGTTTGCGGACTTGAAAGAAGAAATTTAAACAGACATTTCCTAGTTAATCATAAAGTTCTGATGACTTTTATAAGAAAATGCTGATCAAATTTTCCTTATGTAAATTTATTCTTGGAAGTTAATCTGGTCAGCAAAGGTAGTTCCATAAAACATCTTTGACTGTATTTATTATATTATGGTTCATACCAGCAAAAGGGGTCAAGATTCAAACCTGGAATTAGTGGATTTGTCTCTGTTTTTTTAGCTTCTCCAGTGGGTGGTATTCCCTGTACAACCCTGCTGGAAACTGGCTGTCTCCCAGTTTGTAGTATTTTATAGTCCATTTCCAAAGTACAACATTACCACAAACACTATTCCAGTCAAAACATACTGGATATGAATGAATTAATTACATCTACTTATTAGGACCAAGGGCAATTTTCAACTTCTGAGAACAGAGGATCATTCATTGTCTGCCCAGAACTGAATGTACGACCTTTACTGAGTCCCTCAGTCTTGCTGGCCCGGGGCTCAGGAGGTGGAAGCTGAGACCTGGTTTCTTCCTGGCTGATGTACACAAAACAGCACCAGGATTGTCACCCCCAGCAGGGCTGCTGGGTCACCTCTGGCTGTATCAGCCACACAAAGACACCAAATCCTTAACAACTCTCATCACCAGAGACTATTTCAAGCTTTTGTTTTGAACAAAGGATGCAGCTAAGCATTTATTGCTGTCTTCAGCCTTCTGCAGGAAGCATTGAAACAGCTTAATGAAAGAGTGTTGTCTTCTGACCTAACAGTTATGGCTTAGATGAACACTAACAGGCTTACAAACTCACATCTTGAGTGCACTGCTCTTGTGAAATCCCTGCATAAGGCAGATGAAAGCCTCCCTCCCTGCCTCAGCAGGGGATGGCCCTGGAAGCTATGCTGCCTGAGACGTGGCTCTGAGCTGTGGCTCCAAGGGACTGAGCTGGGCTCCTGCTCAAAGCAAGGACACTGCACATCCAGAGTGGCAGCACACACCCCATTACCAGCCCCCAAGCAGCTCCCCTCAAAGGCAAACTCCCTTGGTGCAGCCAGTTTTTGAAGTGCTTCCTTGAGCAATTGACTCAATCACTTATAATCCTTTCAGGGAGGATAATTAACTATAGGAAAATGTCATCTATTTATATGCATTAATGGAAACTAACACCGTCTGGAGAATATATGGTTAGATGACACATCCCAGAGCTGTATTCATTTCCTTTCTGAGCAATGGGGGCACATACATGGGTTTTATTTGCTTTCTTTACTGGTTAGCCCTTATAGCAATTTGGCCTTTCTCCCCATGAAGCTGCATTTCCTTACCTCCCCCAAAAATGCAAAGCCTGACTGATTATAAAGGTTAATTATTACCATGTAGACAGAAAGCTACTAAAAATATGACAGAGACTTCATTACCAACTTCCCATTACCAGAGCAAACCTCAAAACCTGGCTTTGCCTCCCAAGCCCTTATTGGTGTTGCCTGGTTGTAGGCAGAGATAGAGTCCTTCACTAGAAAATGTTTCTCAGTTTGTCTTCCACAGATTACTGAGAGCAGGTAAATCCCTCACAGGGCTCTATGACTGATGGTTAAGGACACAACCTTGCTACCAGAGGGCTTTGAGTTTCAGCAGGGAGGGAAAGCATTGGGGCTATGTATGTAGACACCCAAGAAACTGAATCCAAATGCTTTAATTGCAGGTATAATGTTGGGAAGAATGGGGAACAGCGGCGTCCCTTTGGTCAGCTTTTGCCAGTGTTTGAACGAATCTGTCATGAAGATAGTGGCAGTTGCTGTTTGGTAAGTAACTGTTTTACTAAGAAAATCAGTATTTTTTTAAAAAGAGTAAGAATATTTCAATAGAAGAAAATGCACAGAAATCTCACCGATTTATTTTCAGGGAAATAAATGAGGATGAACAACCCTTAGTTTTGCAGGGCCTCAGCATCTGAGGATGCACATACACCTGTCTCTGGTCTGTACCATCCTTGTGATGGGGCACCCTCTATGTTACTCATAAATAACAGAAGATGGTATAGCTGGGTGGGGTGTGCTGTACACCCCAAGGGCACTCCCAATCTGTGCCAAGAGGGATCTTAGCCACCCAGCCCACACAAGGGAGAAGTAAGATGGGATGCTCTATCTGGTACTTCCATCCCTTCCAGCATTGCTGCAGGCCCAGTCAGACCTGCCAACACACCTCTCTTTCCAGCTACGTGGTCCAATCTGACTGAGCTGGGTCAGGGAATGATTGCTTGGGTGGATACATCAAAGGAGGTAGTTTATTTCTGGAAAATTAAGGAAGTAGTGTCAAGTCTCTGGAGATGGCACAACTGCAAGTGGAAGATGGCTGGATGCTCCCAATTTTTTTTTATAATGTAAAGCTTTTTGGCATCCATGACTTTATACTTCTGTGCCCACAGAAGCACAACAGTTTTGATAAAGCACCTGTCCAGAATGGACTCAGAAACTAACAATTCTTCTGCCTATTTATCTGCCCCAAATCAAGCCCCCAGGTAGTCCAACAGCATGTCTAATGCATGTTGGTGTTTCTCCTCTGTCTTCCAACGGCAACATAAACGTTTACTTAAGAGCTTCCAACAAAAATCCATGAATGGCTACATGAGCACAAACACATGAGAGGAGCTTAGGATTCATTCCCCCTTTCCCAGTAATTCACCTGCCTGAAGCTAAAAAGTCAGAGCTGCCTTCACAACCAAAACATTTTAAAGTTGTTCCTCGCCAGCACCATAACCTCAGCTGTGCTGAGGGGGCTCCACAGAAAAAAACTGTTCAGCCCAGTGCTCTGGGCATCCTCCTCTGGTGTGGAGACAGAAAAGCCAAATCCGGACAGTGCTGGCACTGCAGTGCCACTGGAAGGAGCTGCCAGCTCTTACTGTGTGATGGAAGGGAGCTGTCTCCTAACAATGACTGTCTTTCTTTTTGCTCAGGTATTTTCCATTTGGAATTGTGTTCCTAATAGCTGGCAAAATCTTAGAAATGGATGACCCCTCAGCCATTGGGAAGAAGCTGGGTTTCTATGCCATTACGGTGGTGTGCGGCCTGGTGGTGCATGGGCTGTTTATCCTGCCAATGATGTACTTCTTCATCACCAAGAAGAACCCCATTGTCTTCATCAGAGGGATTCTTCAAGCCTTGCTCATTGCTCTGGCCACATCCTCCAGGTATTACAGAGTTTCTAGACAGATCCAATAAAATACTTGCTAGATCCTTACTACAGCTACCCCTTGGGAAGAGCACACTATTGCTGTAGTGGAGCAGACATATCTGTATCTGAAAAATGGCCTCTGTCCAATTCACTGGTATAAATTTTAAAAATGTGTGTCTCAACATTTGGAAGTTATGTGGGAGCCAAACAATAATGTTTGTCACAGTTTTCCCTTGGTTTAAAAATATTGGACAAAACCATTTTTTTGTAAATGACTATAAAGGAAATAAGTTCTTTTTCCATATAAAAAATATTGTGCTTCTACAAAGTTAATGTATATGAGGGACATGCAGTTTGTCCAGACCTTATTTTCAGTATTAGTGGGGAACCTCCTCTTTCAGTCATGTGGAAACATTTTATCCTTTCCACTCATGTTAGTCTTTGTCTCTTGGTACACTAAGAAAAAGACTGTGGTTGCAAGCTATTGTCCAGCACTGGGAAAGTATTTAACTGTTGTTCTCAAGGAATATCTTTTGCACCCTTTTTAGGGAAGATGTACAATGAGTTTTAACCATAGCTGAACAAAGGTACAGTGACAATGGAAACCAGCTTGTGAACAGGCTATGAAAATGGATCCCAACATGGATAAAATGGTGCATGAGATGTGCTTGAAAGGGCTGGAATTGCCTTGCATGGAGCAGATTAAAAAAATGACAATTAAAATAACATTTCTGTGTAGCCAGTATGACAACACAGTTCCATGGCATCTGTGGCTGAAGCAATGTAGAAGATTAAAAGAAAGGGGAGGAGGGGATTATTATTTCAGTACAGAAGGTGTTGGGTTTCCACTGTGACATTTTACAAGGTGTTTTTATATATAATAGTTTGCACCAAAATTACCTATGAAGAGCAGCATGCTGAGAAACACAAAATCAAGAAAAATTACATGGTGAGTGGTGCTTAAAATCTAATTACACTTAAATAATTAAGGAAAGCTTTTTTATTAGAACGTAAAATGCTTTTAGTTTGAGATGTCACCACATCCCCAGATTCAAGTAAGATGAGAATTTTGCACTCAAAGATGTTAATGTTGGAAAAGGCTCATCAGGCTCACATTTGACACACTTGACTACCTGCCCTGCTTCTCTAGGAATTCTCTTTCCAAAAATTCTATTGCTGACAACTCCATTTTTAATCTGTGCCATTCCTTTCATTCTCATTTTATTTTTTTTTTCTAGAAAGAGATAGCTTTTGCTAAAAATCTAAGTATTTCTCTTTTTAGGAAAAAAAAAATCCAACTTTTTCATGAGTATAGATGCCTCTAACAAGGGAGGTTTAATAAAGACTTACAAGATCAGCAGGTATTCCACCATTTCAAAATAATTACTTTTCTTAATTTTCCACATTATGCATCAGCATTGTATTTTGGTTTTATCACCAATTTAGGAGTCCTTTACTGGTCAGCAAACTGATGAGACAGAAGTGTCTGTCTCTGCTGAGCCTCTTTAAGGGAAACCAATTCTTACTTGAGGTTTTTTTCAGCCCCATTTCCTTACCCCTTACAAGCTGATGTGAGAGTGCCCTGTGACAGTGGGGAATATACAGGGAATTCAATATACCTTGCTGACCTTGGTTCTCCTGGGCTCTGACTCCCAGATAAGACCCTGCTTTGAGACAGCACTTTCTCCCTTCAGCTGTGCAAGGAATAATTACTTATAGGCCCAGAGAAGGTGCAGTTTGGGACAGAGCTCTGGCACCAGCTGGCAGCTCAGTCTGCACCAGAACCACCAGCAGGACTTGCTACCACATTTGACAGAAGCTAAAGTAGTACCAAATTTAAGGTGAGTCCTGAGGGAAGGCTCTGAACATATGGATTTGGGCCTTGGACATTTTTGGATTTAGCTGTTTGTCCCTCCTTTAAGAGTGTGTATATTTTGCAAATCCAACACAGCCCCAACATGGTTTCCAATGTTTTTCTGCTCAAAACTCAGTGTCTTGTCTAGAGATAGCTGAACTTTTCACCTTCATTACACTGAAAGGAATGGATACTGCACATAACTGAGCTGTTGCCAAAAGAACATGCACAAATAACTGGGGCTGGACGGGAGAGCTGTCTCTCCTGACAGTCAACACATCTGTATTTGGTTAAACAAGACTTGCCACAGGGGCATTATATAACACTTGTCATGTGGGTATTGGATTTTCAGATCATCCTAGCGGAGAACAAAGAGTTGATTTTTAGAATACTGATGTTTCTTGGAGATGTTTCTGTGTTGGTTCAGGTCTACATCTAAAGATAGAAAGAAAACCATGGATCAGTGTGCTGATACTCATTGCAGATACTCTGCACCTGTGGAAAGTTTGTTTTTAAAGCTAAAGATCAAACTACAAGAAGCAAAACCAAAACCATTTACAAAGCCCAAGAATGTAACACAGGAGAACCTGAAAGCCATTAAGAGGCATCTGATGGCAAGGATTTTACTGAATGTCAACCTTATTTCTGCTCGTTTCCCTTTAGTGGAAGGTTCTGCACCCCATTCTCAGTCCCCTTATACTTCTCCACAAAGTCAACCACAGCAATACTTTGGTTTACACCAGTATCAGTGGAGAGGCAGGGGCAGAAGAGCAGATCTTTTTCCTTTGGTGCATCCTTTAGGACACAAATGAATGTGCAGAGCTCCTCTTTCCTGCATCACTGTGGGGTGCACAGCACGTGCTGCCCTTGCCCACCCTGCTCTGGGGTGTCCAGGCTGCACAGCTGGGGATTTCTGAGTCTCCTTTCTTCCCCTCACACTGCCTCTGATCTTGTCACCTCTTACCACACTGAAAAAGCAGAATTAGGCCAGCAGGCAAAATTCGACTTGATTTTAGCTTTCCTCATTCTAATGGCAAGAGGGAATTTTGTTTTTCTAGGTCATCTTTCCATACCATTAATGAATTAAAGCAGCATCTTTTCAATGGTACATCCCATCAAAAGAAGCAATTTTCATCTTCTCTGAAGACAAATTATAAACCATGAGTTTTTCAAGGGTTTTGCTGCTTATGAAACACTAAGATCTTGGCTATTGGACAGTGTAAATTAAAGACAGATTTAGAAAGGGGAGATGAGATCAGTTTGCTGATTTTTTGGAGCAAATATCAAAATGCATTTGAATGATAAGATAAACAGAGCAGGCTGAGCAGCTGTTCTTCCCAGTGACTGGCTGTCTTTGTGGCTCACACTAGTAAGAGCTTGGCCTGGGCCAGCATTAGCTTATGCTCAGTCTCTGCAGCTGCAGCATTTTATCCCAAAATTGAGATAAGATACCTCTCAGCTGAAAGCTTTGGGTCAGTTTTTAAAAGACTTAACAGATTAAGATCAGTGCTTTAGAGTATTTTTTTTCTCCTAATAAATATTAAATGTCAGGCTTTAATGTTACTGCTCTGGTGTTTAACACTAGATAAAAGTAACTTTCAAGCAAACAAACTTCACCTAGTTTAACTAAAAAGACAAACTAGACAAATTATTTGATTATGTCTTTTATAATATTGAAATTATATATTAATATTACTCCAAAACTGCATTAGGAGCCTTTTTCCCCTTTGCCTCCTGAGAGCCACCAATAGCCAAAGTCTTAAATAAGACAATTTTTTCTGAAATGTGCCAGATGATACAATATGAGTAAAAATGAAACATCATTAGACAGCCTCTTCTAGGATGTTCCACATAACTTTTGTCAGCTGTATTCAGGAAAAGTTCATTTCTATGAAACAGATGCTGAAAGGGTAATCAGGGATGTAAAGCAGCAATCTTCTGAGAGGTTAAAAAGACTGTTTGGGCCAATCCAGACTGAGAGAGGACAAAGCTGATTTTTAACATTGTGTTGCAATAGGTGATTGTGCAAGGAGAAACACAGAAAGCATGTAAAAGCAAATTTAGTGCAAATTGAGAAGACTACCTCTCTGTAATCATAAATTACATTTCTCATCTGAGCAGACAGCTCTGGAAAGTGTTTCAGCAGGAGTAGGTAGTTGAATTATTGCAAAAACAGTGTCACAAAATCTGTTCACAACAATGGAAATAGATACAGATTTTGCTGGTTGTGCCATCGGTATTATGAGATTGTTTTGCACAATATTTTTACATCTCAACCAAATTGTAACATGTAAATCATCTAAAATTTGCATATTTGACAGCTCAGCTCTGTGGCCTCAGAACAGGCAGACACTTAGGTTTAATATTCTGGTCAGAGTGTGGGCAAGGTGGCAAGGACTTGTAAGATTACCTTTTTCAACCAAAGAAATTAGAGAAGGTTTTGTTACAGAAAAGCCAAATGTCTGAGGGAAGACTGTAATTAAAAACAAGTAACTCTCCAAAACTGAGTAGCTGCAGGAAAGGGAGACAATGAGTTAAATAACTTTTCCTTGGCGAAGCCTCCAGTCAAAACATCGAGAAATGCTACTGAGTCTGATCCTAGTTGCAGCTACTCCCAGGGCTTTCAGTTCTACATTATTTGTGAGCCACAGCCTCTTCTTTTACCAAGATTTTATGGTAAACAAGTGGTAGAGAATTTCAGTAATTTATAAATAACTGTGTGAAAAATGACAGGCATGCTCAAGAGAGAAATGACGTCTCATGAGCAGCTCGTGGATTGTGGGTTTATGCTTTGCTATGTTTGTTTTTCAAAGTAAATATTGATTAAATACTAGGACTGCCTGAATTAAAAAGTTTAATATACCCCTATTACAGGAGATAATCAGATTTCCATTGCTTTCTTGCCTTTCCAGCATATTTACATATTTAGAGAAAGATTTTGGTCTGGATTTTCAGGCAGTGACTGCCAGTTTGTAGTAAATCATTCAGCAGTCAGACTTCATAAAAAACATAGAAAACAGAGATACCATACTGAAAACACAGCCTTGTCTTTTTTCTCTTGTGTTTCCATGGCAGGAAGTTACTTTTCCTTTCCAAACACAGTTACTTTCCTTGAACAACAGCTTGCACAAATACAAAATGACAACTCCTACTCATGGAAACCTTTTGCTTAGATATTCCTGCAAACTTGGGGTTGTGATTTCAGAGTTTTTTGAATCCCTCTGTGCTTTTATAGGACATTTGCAACATTTGAGAAAGAATTTGCAGGTCCCGTGTGTTATCTTCAGTTGAGAACAGCTAACGGTCACTATAAGATTTATGTTTGGAGCCACATTGTGATGTGAGGGTCACTACACACGGTGACAGAGCAATCTGAACTGCCAAACCAGAGGGAAGACACCTGGGTTTCCTGTCTCAGGGCATGTAAATCGCAGGCCAAGGACACTGAAGATCACAATGTCACCATACCAGTATTTCCCCTATTACCATCTTTTTAAAGAGGTAACTTAGGAATAATTTTGAAGAAGTTTGCTATATTACATCTATTTAAATAGTCTCAGATAGTGAGCAGTGTATTAGAATTGGTTTAATAACAAGGAAAATATTTTGTGATTTGTGTATTTTTTTCCACTGGTGTTACTTATTTTCCATGCAAACTGATGTTCCATAAAAATTACCCCCTCACTCACTTGAATGCAGTCTCATTACTCATGACATCAGTGAATGAGACACCACATGGTAAAATGCAGAATGTTATCAAAAAGGCTGATAAAATACACAAAGAAATATATTTCAGTGTATTAGTATTTAAAAATGTGTGCCTCTTATTAAAAATGAGAGAATATATGACCATGGAGTGTTTTGTCTCAGTTAATGAAAACAAAAATCAGAAATATTTTTCAGGGTATCAAGCTCAACTTAAAATGAATACCTGTCAAATGGTCTTATACCATGCTATTCTATTCTATTCCACACACATCTCATTTACATATGTAAACAATATTATATGACCTGCAGTTATGTGGTTGTTTTATGATCACACAAGGGATGTGGGCAGATCTGTCCTAGGGAGAAAATGGGATTTTATATTCCTAAATACAGACATTTTGTCTGCAACTTTTATTTTCAGGCTGCTGTTGATAAGATCTTTGTCTAACCTCTTGCAGAAATAAAAAAATTGTTTACATATGAGGTAGGTCTGGAAGGAAACATTTTTAGAAACCATGTGTGTATATTTTGGAGATTTTAGTAATAAGCTGCACAGGGTGTTGTTCCCTTTTCTTGCAGTTGAGTGTACAACACTACCTCTGTGGGATTTCTGAAAAATGGAAAGGGAGAAAAATATTTCTAACTTTGGGGAGCAAAATTAGCACTAACTCCAACATTGATTCATGCAACTGTCTTTATCCTCCATCAAGCAAAGGAGTGAGCTACCTGGCAAGTGAGTCACACGCAGAGCAAGGAGCGAGAAGCTCGGAGAGTTGTGTGAAGCCTCCCCTGCCAGGACGGGGTTTGCTACAATTCATTCACTCCCCACAAACAGAAATAACCCAGTGTGTGTTTCTGTGCTGTTGTACAGCTCAGCCACTCTGCCTATCACTTTCAAGTGCTTGCTGGAGAACAACCACGTGGACAGGAGGATCGCGCGGTTCGTGCTGCCCGTGGGAGCCACCATCAACATGGACGGGACGGCGCTGTACGAGGCCGTGGCCGCCATCTTCATCGCCCAGGTGAACAACTATGAGCTGGACTTTGGGCAAATCATCACCATAAGGTACAAACCACAAATTCCATGTGCTGGGGTTTGCTTGTCTGCATAGAGTCATGGAATCAGCTGACTTGGAAAGGACCCATCAGGGCCATCATTTTGTTGAGTCTGTGGCACAACTCTTGTATGTAGCAAGAACAAAATTCATCTTTGCTGTTATCAGAGGATGCACCCCTCATAGAAGGGTTGTTTCCAAGTAACACAGAGATCAGGGACTGCCCAAAGAGAAATTGTAGTGGTCCTGCTCAATAGATGCATGTGGACACCAGGAAACATGCTTCTGTTTGAGGATAACTGTCTAATTTTTGCTTTTAGGCAACCCATTGATCACTTCTAGAATTGGAACATTTTATTATTACTGGTGTTTAAAACAATATTTTAAACTTCACAGCTGTTTTCAACTTGAAGTCTGATTTGTGTCTTCAAGTGAAAGGAAAAGGTTAAAAAGTTGCAAAACTGGAAGTCTTACATCGAGTAACAGGGGTAGGATTAGGGGAAGAGGGAAGGAGGACAGATGCTACTATCAGGGCAGGTTTTCACAAAGATGTCAGATCACTCAGATGTTTTTTAATTGTCTTCTCTGCTGCTTGTTAAAGCAGAAAGCTTCATAAACAACCATGCTCTCAGTGGGTAGAGAGTGTTATAGCTGTGTACTCCATCCTTGAAAGGTCTGTAATGGATCCAAAAGACTGGAGATCCAGATGAACAATTACTGCCAGAATAACTCCAGTGACTGCCAAAGAATTCCTCAGGGACTAAAACCTGCAGGTTTCCAGCAGGGAACAAATTATTATAAAAACATTCCTCATAGTCAGAGCTTTGTGCAATATATTTTAGATCTGCTTAACTACCCACCCACTGACCTCACCACTGCCCCATTTACATGCTGGGCCTTGCCCATCTTCTGCTGGACCTGAAAACCTTCATGACAAGAAGAGGAGAGTCCTGAAACCAGCCCCAGATGACAGCTGAGGTTTGCTAATGGGCTTCTGGCAAGACCTGGTTGGAACTACAGAAAGAAGAAATAAATTGTGCCCATATGAGCTCTTGCTTCAGGCTTGCACTCTCTTTGAAAACTGTTGGAATCAGCCTGTGCTAAAATTTAGTCTTTTGTGATTTGGAATTTCGAGATTAGCATGTGATCTAAAATATGGCCGAGAGCACAAGCAGACATTACACACACTTTTAAGTAAAGAACAGTAATTTTGAAAATGAAGGAGAAGAAGGATGGTAGTAAATGGAAAGAATGTAAGCTCGAACTTTTCCATAGCCGAACCCCCTTTTATCTTTTTTACCCTCCACATTAAGTGTTAGTACATAAGGACCAAACAGAAGTAAAACAGTAGACTGAAAATACAAGTAAAGATTGGAAAAAAATCCAAGACAAGAAGAAGAAAAAAAAAGACTGACAAATGACGAAGCTAAACAGGAAGTCATGGTGGACACAGTACCGTCAGTGACATAATCCAAATTCTAACCGTATTCAACAGGCCAAACCTACTCCAGATCTTGATACTTTAGGACCTGGAGATTTAAAATTCAAATAATTCTGAATGCCAGAGGGAAAAAATTGTTAGACAGATAATCTGTCTACTTTGTTCGTAGTTTGTAAAATCCAGATTAACAGTTTTTATCAATGCAAATACTGATGCAGCAGAGAAAAAGAATAAAGATTTCCATCAACTGATCATCTTAGAGAAAGAAACATCTACATTAAGGTAAAGATGGAATGGAATAGCAGATGAGCTTGCTTATAAAATCTTAGTTAAACATTCCTGGTTTTAGTCCCAGTTAAGTCCTGAGACTTTGTGGCTTGATGTAAGAGGTAGAAGCAGTCCTGATCAGACAGCCAGTTCATAGCACTAACTGGAAAGCCTTTTAATGTTCAGTATCGTTATCTCTTACTCAGCTGCTGAGCTTGTGTCCCTTCCTATCTATGCTCTATTACAGTGTTATTAGGACGCTACATAAATTAACTTTTGCAAAATGTTATTTTAAGTCTTTCCCCTTCCCTATCACACCCACATGCTAATGTATTTTTTAATTTAAAAAAAGGGCTTTAGGTAGAAATACTGCTGCCACTGTACTGGTACACTGTACAGCTGTAAGCAAGGGACTGGATATCCCTGTGTTTCAGTTTCCATATGGGTGAATACACTTATCCTCATTTTCCCTAGTAGGTTAATGAGACTTAACTGCTTGCCAAAAGCTCTGACATTCTTGACTGATGAATGCAGAGGATTATCAGTGTAAATGCTTTCTGTCATCCTTTTACAACTGTCAACATTTGTTCTTTGTCTTTCTGCTGGATGGCCTAGCTCTTGGAAGTCGCTAGTTGGGTGGAAATGAATACATCCAGTCACTTTTGCTCCTGGAAAAAGGAATTAAATCCCACCCTTAAAAATAACACTGTGAAAAAATGTAAAGCCTGCCAGGCCTACTCTTGCCCTGGTCGCCCATTCATTTCTGCTTGCCTGGCTGAAAAAATGGCAAGAAGGTCAAGTAAAAATACTTTCCAGAAACTGAACATGTACAGTCACATTCACACTTGCTTCATATTTAGATCCAAGTATGCAAAGCCACGCGCTGTGCAAGGGCTTCACCCCTGACCCAGCCTCTTTACCCTTGGCCTAACCCTTGAGATGGATTGACAGTAAAGGCCCCAGGCAGAGCCAGTTGTGGATTTGCCTGGCACAGGAACTGCCCACAGTGACCCAGAGGTATCTGCTGGGAGCTCAGCTGCCAAGGAGAACAGCAATGAGTGGGGCTGGCAGACTCCAGGCACACAGCACTGGGTGCTGCCATGACCCACGAGAAGCTGGCAGAATTCAGCCCACAGCCTGGCTGGCCCCTCTGCTCTGCACCTTTGATACTGAGAGAGAACAGAACTGCCCCACCAGTGACAAGGCTGCAAAGGCTGAGGGTGAAAATTTAGCTCAAGGCAGACAGTTTGGCCTGTTCTTGCTGTCTTGCCTGGATTCTGTCCAGAAAACACTGGCACTTCCATGCAGTGGGTTGTGTAAGAGTATGGTTTAGAAACATGGTATGGTTTCTTCCAGAAAGTAAAGCTTATTCCTTTCTTTAATTGTTAAAGTATCACAGCAACAGCTGCGAGCATAGGTGCTGCAGGCATCCCACAAGCTGGCCTGGTGACAATGGTCATTGTTCTCACCTCTGTGGGGCTCCCAACAGATGACATCACGCTGATTATTGCCGTCGACTGGGCACTGTAAGTAACACAAAGCTCTTGAGGCTTCCATGGTGGCAACTTTGCTAAAAAGGCAAATGGTCTCCAGGGGCACAGTAATACAGACAGACAGAGAGATAGATAGATAGATAGATAGATAGATAGATAGATAGATAGATAGATAGATAGATAGAGAGATATAAAAGGCAAAGGAAGTGATTATGTAATTTGAAATGCTGTTAATGTGACCTTAGATTAAAAACTCTGCTGATGTGCACATTATATTGAAAAAGACAGACAAATGAGGGAGTCTAGATGAGTCTTGGAAATATGTCTTGCATGGAAAGGCTGAAGAAGTGGAGTCCATTTAGTCTAAAACCAGAGCTGAAAAGGTCAGCACAGCAGCTTTTTACACAGGTAAGATTGTCCAGAAGAGGACACTGATCAATCTTCACATCCACAGGGAGGGAGGATGACGAAGCAGAATAAAGTAGCTGCCTCAACTCAGATCCCAAAAAAATTTAAGAACTACTTTTATCTAGGATAATCAGGCAATGGAAATGGCTGCATCTAGCCAGGTTGGATGATGATCTTCAAGACAAGTTTGAAGGTTGGGGCAGATAATTGTGCTGAAGGGGCAACTCTGGCACCTTGCCTTAGGCAAGGATAAGGGGCCAACATTCCTAGGAAACATGGTTTGCCTGCACTCATCAGTCCACTGACATTTCAAGGCCATTATCTCAGCGTAGTGAAGCACTCTGCAAGAGGCCTGAGCCACTGCCAAAGCCAGCAAGTTCCACTGCCATCACTGGCACCCCTGCACCCACAAGAGCCATGACAGCACCGTGTTGGTGTGGGCTGTGTATGGCTACTGCTGCTGCAGCCCCAACACAGTCAGCCTGAGTGCTGGCACCAGTAATGTCTTCCTTTCACAGATCCTGATGCAATTCTATGCTCTCTGATGTCAGTGCTAAATAGGCAGCAGCTGCTTGCAGCCCCCAGTTTTGCAAGTGCAGCTGTTCTGCAGAGAGGGCTCTTTGCTGCACCCCCAATCACGGCGGATTTAATAGCACAGACAGGGGCTGAAACTTAGCACACTCAGGATGAAAGGGATTTGTGTCACCCATGAGAAGAGTCACTTTAAAAATTCATAAGCAGTAGTTTATTTGAACTCTCAACTTTTATGTAAATGCCCATGAATCAATCAATAGTGAATTGTCTAGGAAGATGAATCATAATTAATGTCAATTAACTGGGTAACTAGCATATGCACACACAAGGAAATGTCCAAATTATTTTTATTTAAGCTATGTAAAATATATCTCCTTTAAAACAGGGAGTTTCATTACATCAGGGTTCTGGGTAAAAATGTGTTACAAGTCCATTCTGTTATATATCCTATTTTATTCAACTTTTAGCCACCTATTTTTTTGTATGAAGAATTGTGAGAAAAAATATTTCCTGTCCAGTGTAATAGAATATTATTATTATTAGCGTTAATAGGAGTCATGAATCTTGTGTTGTATGAATATTTTAAGACTGTATTACAAAAGCCTTTTCCCTCTATATTGCTCAGTTTTTGCCCAGCTCTTGCAACATCAACATTTCATTGTTTTTCCAGTAAGCCTTCCAGGGTATATGGGAATTATTCTTCTTTTTGTCTTACACAACTTTTCAAAACAACAGAGAAAAGACTTTTCAGGCTATAGTTCCAGATGGTATTAAAAAGTGAGTAAGGAATAGACCCAATTTTCTGTCTTTTGCAGATGACCTTTCAAACAAAAAGCATATTTCTGTATTTCAGCACTTGGTGGTTTCAAGAGCCTGCAGATGCAAAGTGTCAACATGGTTGACACGATGAATATTTTCATTATTAGTTTTGGAAGTACTGGAGTATGAAGAATGCTTAAAGAAGGCTGGTTAGATGATCTCACGAGACTGAAATACCCATTACAATGCACTGCAGGTATTACAACTCTCTTAGGTAGCCACAACATGTATGTGACCTTCATACCTTTAGCTAGTGCTTAGAGACATAAAGAAGAAAATCAAAATGTTTCCCAGCTCATTTATCAAACATAAGGTAAAAGTTTTGCATCTTTAATAATATCATCTACAGCTCCAATGCCACTGACTCACACATTTGCACTGAGAGCAACAGGTTGACCTCTCAGTGGAGAAATGTCAGTGGTGAGTGCTGAAGTTCTCCTCATGCTAGTGCAGGCTGCTCCATACAATCAGCACATGCAACACAACTGGACAAACAACGTGCCAGGCAGTCCCTTTTCTTAAGAGTTTCAGTGTGGAGAACTGTTTCCTTCAAAAAATCCTGTCCTGAAAAGATACTAATTAGAGCTCAAAAGGGAGCTCAAACTCTTGAGCTCTGCTCATACAACTTCTCTACCACAGCTGACTTGTTGAACAATCCAAAATTCACAACACTGAATATCTTTCCAAGAATCATTATTTGATAATCAAGAAGGAAAGAAGTCAGTGTGTAACAGGAACTTTTATTGGTATGTGCTGTAACTGCTTTTTTTCCCTGTTTAACATGTTCTTCTGGAAATTTTCTTCAAGGCAAAACCCAAAACCAAAACAGCAGGAATTTTAAAAAATTGATTGAGCAAACAAGTGTAGGACTAGGTCCTGGAGTCAACAACCACGTCTAGGTATAGGCTGTGGAGTATTATTGCTGAAGTTACTCACAGTTGAACATACAATTTGGGTAACTCCACACACAAATAAACTTTCATGCAGGAATTTTCATGATAATTAAGCAGGCAACTGCATAAACATTTATATGCACTGAGTACCTGCCTAAAATATCTGGAAAAAAAAATCAGCACAGAGTTTCAATTCTTTTCTATATTAAGATACAGGCTCAGAAATCTGGGCAGTGTTGATATTGGACCATCACTGACTTTAATAAGCCAAACATCTGGAGATTTCTGAACCTCCATTTTATAACCTACATTTATAAATTAAGTTACTAATATGACAGAGTTTTCAAATGTATATGTTTTTCTTGGAAAAGATGTGATGTATTTCAGACTTAGAATCTATATCATCAATTTGAAATCCCATCAAATTAAACTAATATGTTCCAGGATGATTCAAGCGTAACACTTGTCTTTGACAGCCAGTCAGTTTTGTCTGTTTATGATCTGTATTTTAATAGATTTATTTTTTAGACAGTGGTAAAAGCTGTAAATAGGGAAGAAATCCTGTAAGTGAATAAATGAAAAATAGTTAAACTATATATGCACTAAATACTGTCAAGCATAAAAATTTAAATTGGAAAAGGTAACTGAAAATGAAGAGTCTTTAAGAGCTACTGCATAGCCAGCGAAAGAGCCAAAGTCATCACAGGTTTTACAGGAATGAAAATATGTTCAGTGGCTGCTTGGTTTGTGAGGGTAGTTACGTAGCAATCTTCTGAATTATTTTGATTGTATCCTGCCCATTCTACCAATACAATAATCTTCTTAAATAGCACTTGGTTTGTTGAGATTGGTACCATGATCACTAATATATGGGACTGGTTGCTCTGGCTGACCTCTGCTTTTATTGAATTCAGACATTTGCAGCACCAGTCTCCAAATCAGGCCATATTGCTGGACCTTAATATATAAACTGGGACAGAAGTGCAGGTGTGATGTGCAGTACCACCTTTTCAGTGCTGAATCAGCTTACATCTCTAGGGGGACACAGCTGCTCCACAGTTCACAGAGTTACACAATCAAGTGTCTGGCAGCATAGCACACCAAGCTCAGAAAAGGCTGGAAAACTCAATTAAGCTGCTCAATAACTAATGGATGCCTGATACCAAACTTCTTAACATTTCTAAACATTTTAGCTCATAAAACCAGAAAGCTGGCCTTCAGCCATAATTACAGCTGATGGAGGCACAGGAATTTACCCAAAAAACCAACAACTTACCATTACTGTTTCATTTTCCAGAGACAGGTTTAGAGCAATGATCAATGTCCTGACCATTACTGTTTCATTTTCCAGAGACAGGTTTAGAACAATGATCAATGTCCTGGGGGACGCGCTGGCTGCTGGGATCATGGCCCACATCTGCCGGAAGGAATTTATCAAGGATGGTGACGAGGTAAGCACGCTGTGAGCCAGGGTGTGCCAGGGTGTGCTGTGCTATGGCAAAGAACCTGCGAGCGCCTACATTTGGTTCCTCCAGTTTACAAAAGGTGTTTCAGACAGAGGACAGAATTGGGCAGCCTAGCACATGGGGTGGAGAGATCTTTTTCAATGAGGTCATGTGAAAAGCCACTGGAGTTCAGAGTTTGCAAGGCAGCTGTGTCTGGCACACTGGGGATGGGAGCAGCAGAAGCAGCTGCGCTGTCCTGCAAATGCATGAGATGCTGGGACTGTAAGTGCCACACTCAGCACCCAGGTCCTGACTGGCCAGTAATTTGTCCTGCTAGAAGAGTGACCAGCAACAGGCAGGGTGACAGATGTCCTTGACGACCTGTGTGTAGGGGGAAGTAAATGCATCTATGAGTGCATATGTGCGTAATCAATGAGCTCACATCAAAAGCAACTACCCTGGGCATGGCAAACGCCTGAGTCGGCATAATCTGAAGCCATCCTTGCAATAATTTTCTTTCCAGACTAGCACAAGCTCATGACTCCATTCTAGACTTCATTCTCAGACATCTTCATGCATTCTACATTTAACACAAGTCCTTCCTTACATCTTTGTTTTTCCTCCTCTGTATCTTATTTCATACAGCACACATACCTCTCTATTCTGCCCCTGCCTCCTTCCACTCCTATGCATTTTCTCCTTCCTCTTTGGCATGCATCATTCAGTCTTTGTAACAGGAGCTCCTCATGTCCTTCCTTCAATCTTTGACAAAGGAGCTTTCTAATTCCATGAGCCCATCAGATTGGGAGGTGCTAATCTCCAACCATTTTAGCTCATGGCAGACTCTCATTACCTTTCTTCCACAAAGGAAGAATAGTTCATACAGGAATATTTCTTCATCAGGACTAACCTTCACAGGACACATTTCATTTCTGTGCATCATCTGTAGTATTCCACACAAACAGCAAAGTTTTGTTTCTTTCATTATTTCTCTCATTCTACAATTTTGCAGTCAATCCCATTCTCATGCCTTCCTGCAAGATTCATTTAAAATTCCAGCTCTTTCAAGTGGTATGTAGAAAGGTAGGCAGTGTCCTCTGAGGTAATTAGCACCTGCAGTAATTACTGGTGACAGGAATAGGCCTGACTACAAAGGCTACACATGCAGCTACCTACAACCCCCCTAAAATACAACCTCTGGGTAAGGTAGGTCATCCATTACAAAGCCAGAAGTGTAGGCTGAGCTCCTGCATAATACAGGCCTCCTGACATTTCACTGCTGTATTTAGAACTCAGTCAGAATTTAAGAAGAGATGTTGCAGTAATATAAAATCCCTCCTGAGGGATTATTTAGTCATCTATGATGAGATTTTTCTTTGAATCATGTTCTGTAATGGTATTAAAATATACTGCTAGTCTGCCATACATTTTGGCTGCATAATTTGTGCAGTTAGTAATATATACCCAAAGGCCATATTTTCTCAGCTGCAAGCCCACCTCCTTTCTTTGCCAGTATTTACGTCTTACTTTCCCCATCAGAATCTGGTTTCATTTAAAGAACACTTCAATATTTAACTTATGAATCAGTTAATAAAATCCCCTTTATTTCTTTCAAAACAGAGCAAACTGAAGAGACAGGTGTTATTCTATTGGGTTAGAAGAAAGGCATAAGGCAAAAACAAACGGTCTACGGGTCTGTTTAATTGCACCCAAGAGCAGGTACTGCCCAGAGCTCAGCATAGTAGCCATTGAGAGTCTGTACCTTTTGAAGTGAGCCCTAGAATTCTCTGTTTACCCTACTTGTATCACTTTCCCAATGGCAAGCAGCTGTTACCATGAGTGTAAGTTCAATTAGAGTTGTGACAGAATTTGCGTTTTTACACAGACTCCTTCGCTTTATGCAGATGGTGCAAAGATGCTTTAGTATATATGAGAAACAGCTTCTGGAAGTCTATGGCGGCTCTAGATAATCCTGGTGAATGTAAAGCAGCCCACAGGCTTCCCAAGTAAAAATTCCCTTCCTGTTGTATACAGCAATCAGTGGCAGTATTCCAGATCTCAATGCTTTTTACATAGGTGCCATTGATCTGTGAAACTAAGCCTGTTAACATCCATCAGATTGTGGCTTACCAGAGAAATGGCTGTGTGAAGACCATGAATGAATCTCGTGGACCAGAAACAGTGAAAGGGTTGCAGCACCATATACCCATACAAGTGGAGCAAGAAGAAACTCCAGTGGAGAATCACACTAAGAAATCCAACAGTAAAGACCACTGCACTATTGAAATAAATGAACTAGAAACAAATGTGTGACTGCTACACTCAGAGGTGTCTCACACCCCAGTGACCTGATACCCAATCTCTACCTCACAGCTGGAAGAAGGACTCTTTGCCTTGAACAGGAAGAAGTGGACTTATGGCCACCTGCTTGTACTGGAGCTAGGAGACCAGCTGTGAATGTCAAGAAAAGCACACAGCTTAGAAGAGACATGGGCTTCTTTAGGTGGAAGATTTTACTACTGAAAAATTAACTAATGGACTACTACTGTTTTATTCTGCACTCACTGACTTCAATATAGTATTTGACACTCCTTTTGCTTCTTTTTTTTAAAAAGCTTTTTTTTATTTGACCCTTTTTGATTTTCTAACCAAAGCCTTTTTTTGTGAATCTCAGTAATTATGAACACTGTAGAATTTCTGCTATGTGAAAATGTTTCACTAAAATTGCTAAAGATACTAATTTTGTCTAATATTCACTAAATATAGAGTTTGTGCTTAGTTTTATAACAGCAGTAAGAAAATCACACTGATTTCCTGGTCTCAAGGGGTTACATCTATTCCTAAAGAACAATGCAAGTAGAGGGGAAGTGAAGTGTGCATTTGTGCAAGAAAGGGCATTAAGGTAATTGTGATGGGCAGCCTTCAGAGACAGGCAGTCTGGTGTGATACTGAACACAAAGATTTCCCAGGTCACTGCAGAGCACAGTTTGCCTTCCAAGTGCCAGATTTATTAACCTTTTTTTAACCTAACTTTTCAGTGAAGTCAGTTCCATGCACATGCAGCGGCAGAGGCAATGTGAGCTCTAATCCATAAGCATTGGTGCTAATGTGTCCTCTCCTGTAATCTATAGGTTGTTCTACTGTAAATATGTATAAACTCAAAACTCAAACTCATGAACTTTGTGCTGCGTCCAAAGGGCAGACTGAACACAAACTGGAACCCGAGGATGCTGAGTTAAAATGGGGTTTTGTGAGGAACTTGCTGTAGAAACTGCCCCATTATTTCTCATCATTCAGTTAACAGTTACTCCCTTTCCACTGTCTACTGAATCTTTCACTTACAGTAAAATCTGCTGCATATGTTTCCAATGTTTGTGATAGAGAACATTTTTAATAAACCTGCCATTTAAAAGAAGCTGTCTGTGCACTTCTACTATTAGTGTCTTCTTATGTCTCTGCTAAAATAGAGAGTGAAAGTGAGGAGACCTTTTGAAAAGTTGGGATTTGATCCAGAGATTACGTACCAGCTCATACCAATACACTTGACATATTATATTTAGCTCCTTGTGGCATAGCAGCTTGAGATACCATGTGCCTGGTATTCTAATATGCTCTTCTCATCTGTAGGGAGAAAATAACCCAGACAAAAAGGACAATTTCTGCATTAACCAGAAGCAGAAGTGTTTCATGCATTAGTTCATTGCAGATTCAGTGTATCATTCATTCATGATTAGTGGCTTTCCTGGCATGTACACGTTCACCCCTTCTTTAAGGGCTCTTGTTCAGATTACTTCTTATGTCATGCACTAAATACTTGCCTCAGAGCACTGTAGTATAGGTAGTTTAATTATCAAGCAGTAAAGCTAGAAAGAACACACATAGGTCTTCTTTGTCTGTAGCTCCTCAGAAACTATGGATTAATTTGAAAATATGTACAGTTGGTAACGGTTTTCCTGATTTGACCCTACAGTGAAAACAACAAACTCAGAACACAAAGAATAGGGAAGAACTGAAATAATTCAGAGCAATCTGCTCCAGAAAAAGTCCTGTAAAGGACCTGCTCTACAGAGTGTCATAAGAATGAGTGACTAGGAAGAGCTCAGGCTGGTCTGTGCCTCTCTGAATGGGCAGAAGCACTGACTGACACAAACATCTGATACTTTTATCTCAGCAGCTCCAGGAGGTCCCCCTCATCCTTCCCCATCTACCCATTCCTGCCCGCACTGCCTCCCCTCCTCTCCCAGCTGTACAGACCCAGTTATTTATGAGGCCAGACAAAGAACCAGATGAGAAGTATTTTTAATTCAAACCAGTTCACATATGTTTTTAGCACAGTCCTAACAGACAGTTGTGTCAACACAAGTGAAGGGGTGACACAGGGACAAGATCAAGCAGCCAGGGATGAACCAGGGTAAGGGCACATGGACAGGGCAGGGTCTCTGGGTGCCAACTGTGCCCACAAAGAAAACACAAACTAAAGTTTCAACTTCACCCAGCCAATTACAGCTACATGAAGTGATAGTACAATCCTGCCAGTCATCTATCAGTTTACAGTCACCTTGCATAGATAAAAATGATTAAGAGATCAACTGGATCCAAGATTTGGAACAAGTAGTTCCAGAGTAAGTGGTTTTGGAGTCTGCCCACACACTTTGCCACCATGCCAAACAGGAAGTGCTCCCAGCCTTACCACCACCTTCTTCCCCAGCCACCTACAACCTCTGGCTAACTACAAGTGCAAATCCTTTTGCCCCTTGCCTGAGACAGCTTACTTGGTGTGACACCCTGGTGCAGTCATGGCTCAAGAGGTCTAAGTCAACTCTGGTGCTTAAGCAGCTTCTACAAGGAGAACTTGAAATGTGATAAAGCACCAAAGACCAGCAGTCAGTTGTGCTGTTCAAGTCCTACACAACAAAGAAAACCACAATTTTGCCCATTATGCTCTCAGATGTAGGTAATGTGGGAGTCTCATGTGTGAAGGCATATTTTTATGGAATCAGCAGGCTGGCTTAAAATCAGCTTTCTGCATTCAAACCCTATTTAAACAGTGTCCAGTTCTGCTTTGCAAATTGGAAATGCATTATGTCTTTTCTACACTATAGCGTTTGGATCTTTAAAACTTTGGGTTTACAGCAATCTGTGCTGGGAGAAAGGCTATGGTCCTATTTCTCACCTGGCCTTTTTAATTTGTGGTATGAAATGCTGTAACTAGAGGCCTAAGGCACTTTGGGTCTTGGTTCTGGTAAATACATGTTGCTTAGTGTATTGGGTCCTTGACTGGAGCACCTGACTGCTGCTGCAGTCCTTCTGTACTGAACACAAGACACTCCTGTTGGCTGCGAAAGGTGAACCCTGGTGTTATGATAATTTCTGATGATTTCTAAGGTAAGTTTTCCTCCAGTTAGCTATTTTCTGTGTCTTATGGTATGTGTTGTCAAGCAGCTTGATGCACAGTGCAATTAGACGAGCAGTAGGTTCCATAACATATTTGTATGCATGGATCTGTTCACATTTTCCAGTTATAATCACACTTCCTTCCAACAAAAATAACAAAGCTGTTGATTATCAAGTTAGAGTGCAAGCTTTGTGTTGGTAAATATGTTTCTCCTAATTTCAGAGCATAAAAACAAACATGTGACCTTTACAGCCTCAAAAAACTTATATTAAAAAATCAATCAATCGACCAGTCAATCACTTATTACAACAGTTTGCATGTTATAATTTCAAGCATATGTGGAAAGAACATATTTCTTAACTGGCAACATTCAATCCTATTTTGAAGTTGCCTCCCCCTGCTAAACAGAAAGGGAATGTAGCAAATTAAAGTATTCAAAAGGCACACTGGGGAAGAGTCTTGAGGAGGGAAAAAAGATAATTAAGAAGGGCAGTGCATTGCATACAGGTATAGAAGAAAGAATTTGGGAAGTAACCGATATTATCACACACTTATCAGAGGCAGTGGTTTTATGGTAATTTGCAACTCCTTTGCTCTGATGATACTACTGAGAGGAAAGAAGCCACTGCAGATTGTTGTGGCATAAAGCATCATTAAAGACATATTAAAACAGGTTCTTGAGGATTTTGCCAATGCCAAGGAAGTTGTAATAAATCTTTGTGCAACAATTAGAACTGAGAGAAAGAGACACAACCAGTGCACTTACACATCCCACTAACTCCCAAGGGCTTTTGGCTGCCGACTCAAATACAAAAGTTTGTGGAACTAATACAGTTACCCATATGCTCTGCTAGTCTTAATTGATTCCACTTAAATTATTTAATTGCTGCTAAGTTTCTTTGTTCCACCTGAATATGAATCCTAACATACAAATAAGATGATCTAAATAGTCAAAACATTAAATTGGCATTGTCCACCGTGCTATACCAGCAATTCTATAGCACTTAGAAAAGACAGGAACTCTGTAACAACCCCATTTGATGAGGTCTCGCTTTCAATTCTACAACAAAACATCCATTTTAGGCCCTTTTTAACAACAGCAAAGTGATTTATAATACTTTCAAAGCAGACAGAAAGCTTCATCTTCAAGCCAGATGGATGGTCTTGGAAATGACCTCAGTCCTTTCTGTGCTTTCCATAAAAATGAGGTAACAATTAGCAGAAGGTGGTTGATGTGTGTGAGCAAAATGTGTAACCTGGGAAATGAAGTGAATGTGGAAAGCTCAGGCTGCTTCAGATCTTGCCCAACACTAAGCATCCCTGTGTCTGTGCCTCTGCTGAGCACTCAGATGTGTTCTTCCAGCAAGAGCAGCTCTGTCACTACGGACACACAGACACTGAGCAATTGCTGGCTTTCCCCTGCAGGCACTAAAGCTGGATGGGATCGAAGCCCCCAGCTGAGGACTAAGTACAGGGAGGAGAGAAAGTAATTAAGGTTTTTCTACAGGGATGCTACTGTTGCCTACCTTGCATTTGGAGATCACAACTTTTTGCAGTAATAAATATCTGTCTTTGCTGCATTTGGAAAAGAGGCCCCAGAATAGACATATTTAACCCACCCATTCCTAAGGGCTGAGATGAAAATGAAACACATGTATTAAAATTCTCAGTTTAGCCTGTGATTTCACCTACAACTGAGATGAGAGACACTCAAAATTACATTCCTCACTAACTACTCTGGAGCATACTGATTGATATTCCTGGAATTTGTAACAGGGTTTGTCCCACAAAACCCCAAATGGATTAGATCAATAGAACAGGAAGCCTGGTCACCACTTAAGGTCAGGTTCGTTATTCACTCAGACTTCCCAAGTGACCACAAAAATGCAGTGTTTGCTTCCCATCTGTAAACAGAGAAAAGGTCCTTTCTAAATCAACAGGGTGATGCATGGGAAGAATAAATGAGCTGAAGGCTGAGGCAGTTATGTAACACAGTAAAGAGAACTCATGATTACCTTGGATTAGCCACTTCTGTCTCTCTGGAAGCACTACTCACAATAGTCACAGGAATTGCCAGGCTTCCATTTTAAGTGACAGAACCTCAGATGCCATCATTTATAAAACAGCAACAGTTGCATCTCTGCTGCCTAGAAGATGATATATGGGAATAGATTTGGCACAGCTGAGACTTTGGCAGATTTGTGTCACAGGGTATTTTAGAAATTTTACAGGCTGTCAAAGTAAAATGGTAGCAGTCTGTTACTGACAGAGTTGTATTTTGGGGAACGGGTACAGAAGGCTTCAGAAAGACAAGATGGGGAGCATGGTAGGTGAAGAGGGAAAATGTTCAATCACTTCTCCTGCAATAGAATCAAACCTTCTTTCCCTGCTGGCTCCACGATGAGATGGTACCAACAGCTGAAGATGGGAGGGAGCAAGGCATCCCTCTCCTCACGAAGCTCCCACGTGGCCACTAAAGGCAAGTCTGCAGGTACCCACAGGCATCTGTGCCTCCCTTCACAGCTGTCCTTCCTTCCAAACCAGCACAGAGCACTCAGTCCAGCACAAGAACCAGCAAATGTTGCTTCTGAAGGGTTTGGGAATTCCACTGGGATGTGCTCAGGTAGGTCACAGCTGTGCTTTTCAGGTTCCACTTCTGGAAGTTTCGTTCTGCAAGGTTCAAAGAGTTCTACATCTGTTGCTTTAAAATCAGCCATCTTTCATCACAAAGAGGTATCTGCATTTCATTTAGGAATTAAATGTATGCTTCTGTGTTTCTGCTCACCACACCAGCTGAAAGCCAGGCTCTGACCCACCACATGAAACTCACTGTAGTTAATCATTGCCTTTGAACTTTCCTAAGAAGGATCTGATATCTCTAGCCCACCATTCTCCCCCCTCCCCCCCAAAAAAAGTATTTTAATAAGATGGAAAAAACAGGGGAAGCAAAACAAGAAGTGTTTTATGTTCACAGATATCTCATATTACATCTGCTACAAATACTGCATGGGCTAAATGGCAAAACCAAAAGAAAAACGAGACTGACCTTGAGATGTTTCATTATGATTTCATTGCTCCTAGTGGTTTTATTGAGTTTTACCACTAGGCTATTAAAAACATGTGGAAAGTATACAGAACTAAGTCAAACTGAGTATTTTCAACCCTTCTTCTTTTCCATTTAAATACCTTCATATTTCTTTAATGAGTTTTCCTGAAAACAAAGTGCAGAGATTTGGGTAGTCTATATCGATAGTTAAACAGTACTACCTTTGTTTTAGAATAAATCATCCACTTTTTAAAATAAAATAAATCATTTCTCTGACATGAATCCTTCCTAACCATGTATCTGGGGAGGGAGGAATCAGGATGGACAGGAAGGTGTCAGTCCAGCACTGTGGTTGGATCTAGCTCTAGCAGGAAGTTTTGAAAAGAAGTTTAAAAGCTCTGCAATTGGGAGAATTTCCACAGCTCCTTCTTAGCTGTGGTCTCCACGCTGATGCTGAGCACAGGACTGATGCACAGCTCCACACCTCACTTTCTGCACAAGCTCTCCAGAGTAAATTTCACAAGAGGTACTAAGAGGTGATCTGCATCCAATTGTGTTCATCCCACAGGTGGGACCAACCTGGAAGATTCACTTTGGTTGTTTCTGCCTGGTTTGGCATTGAGAGATTCCCTTTGGTTCTTCCTACCTGCTTTCCAGAGAGGGCAGGAACAACCAAAGTGAGTCTTCCAGTGTCAAATCATTCAAGCTGTGGATGGTGAGGGTGCCCCAGGGTACAGAAACTCAACTCCTCAGCACATCAGGGAAGTGCTTTGAGTTTTTATTCCACTGCTGCATTTGCAATAAATAGACCCAAAACAGAGATCCACCAGAAAGAAGGGGACACATCTAGAGCGTTATGTAAGTAATCGAAGTTAATTTTAATCCTGCATAGAAGATGTATCTTAAGATCTTTTTAAAGCTAATTCCTGGGATGGCTGTCAACAAACACACAATTATATCCCAAGTAACAAAATGAGTCTTGTTAATGTCTTGTGTTTCTTGTATGGAGTTGAAAATACTGAAAATCAATACAATTTTTTATCAGAAGCAATGTTCTCAGCAGTATCATAATCATATGCTTAAAACAGATTCTGGAACTATCATGGGAAAAACTTGAGTAGCCTGTACAACTGTGCATTAAAACACTCTTTGCCTGATTCAAAACCATTTAAAGAAGGACTTTATTGATGGACTTTTTAATGTCCTTGGATACTACTGAAGAATTTTTATGGAAATACTTTGTATACTGGATTATTAGAACACATTTATCATCCATTGCCTGCACATATATCTCACAGCTGGCTGACTTCACAATAGCAGCATGAATCACAGCTACAGGGCACCCCAATATTTTCCTCACTAAAGGCAATGGAGTTCTTTAGGGAATTTACTCACTGTTCTTGTATTAGCAACATAATAAACCAATTACAATGACCTCCACACATTAATCCCATTAGAGAAGGAAATATTTTTTAAAAAAACAAAACTAAGCTTATATTATATAAGACTCCATATATGTTTAAGTATTCAGGATAACTACACTCAAACTCAGGAATCAAGACTCACCAACATTACATTGTAGAGTGAAATCAATTAACAGGATATTGGACTATATCATAGAAGCTTCCCATCAAAAAATCTATTTGTAAAATATATCTTTATTCTTATGAAATAAGAATAAATTTGCTTAGGATTTTTTAAGCAAAGTCTGCAAAAACGTAAGAGGGCTCAGTCAACATAGTGAGAAGGTGCATCATAAATTAAACCCTTATTTACCATCAGGAAACACTTTCAAGAGAGATCAGCCATGAAGTTTTGATCAGACCACTCCCACCTCCCTGCTCTGCGTGGACCACTGGGGAGCAGAAGAAACGACACTGGGGTCCCGGGAATGAGGACACCTCCCATTCTCATCTGCTTTGCTAATGGTCCCCAGCCCCACTCCTGCACGAACCGAACGCCTGCTCAGGAAAAGTCCCCTGGATCTGTCTTGCACAGCAGCAGAAGAGGGGGCGGGCGTTTGGCCACAGATGCCTCAGGAGCAGCCCTGCCAGCCCAGCTCTTCAGCACCTGCAGGAGTTGGAGGATCCTTTCCCCAACTGCCCTTTTAATGTACAGTCCTGAAGGATTTATGAGAGCTAAGATAAATAATCTCCAAGTCCCCAAAGCAGTGATTCTTCTGTTGAGCAGATGCAGCAGCTCTTCACCCCAGCAGGGCTGCCTGGCCCAGAGACCCCAGTGAGGGGGGCAGTTGCCAGCCCCGGGGAGCAGCCCCACAGGGACCCTGTCCCACTGCCAGGGACACTGTCCCACTGCCAGGGACACTGTCCCACTGCCAAGGACCCTGTCCCGCTGTCAGGGAGGACACTGTCCCGCTGCCAGGCACCCTGTCCTGCCAGATCTGCACTCAGTTCCTCAGGAGTTGTCACTGCTCCCCCCAGGGAGGCCTTGGCAGCCTCCCTCTGCCCTACCATATCCCCCTTCAAATTTCATCCATAGTTTTTCATCGGGGTTTTTTCTTTTTTTCATAGAATCACAGAATCTTTGGATTGTAAGGGGACCTTGAAGATCATCTAGCCCCAGTTCCCTGCCATGGGCAGGGACACGTTCCACTATCCCAGGTTGCTTCAAGCCCCATCCAACTCACCTTGAACACCTCCAAGGATGGGGCAGCCACAGCTTTTCTGGGCAACCTGTTCCAAGGCATCACCACTCTCACAATAAAGAATTTTTTCCTAATACCTAATATAAACCTACTCTCTTTCAATTAGAACACCACCACCTCGTCCTGTCACTACGTGCTCTTGTAAATAATCTTGTCCCATCTTTACTAAAAAAAATATTAGTTTTTAAATAATATTTTCTCAGAAGAATATCTATAGAAAGTGCGTAAAGCACTTACTTCTCATTAATCAGAACACTCAGACCCCAGACACCACAGTGTGAGGCAGGGCAGGACCCTCCTCACCACCCCACAGAGGGCTTGGCTCCGCCTCTCATCCTCCCTCCCTCCGTCCCACATGGGTTCCCCGGAGCTCAGACCTGCTGCCAGCTGTGACTGGGGGTGTCGGGATCGTGGTGCTCCTTGCAGAGGGCATTACAGGGCACCATCTTGGCATCGGGAAAGCTTCGGCCTTGTGCTGTCCCCCTCCCCACAGAGGGGCCGCCATGGCCGCGGCCGTTCCTCCCTCACGGCCGGCGGGATGGCGCCCGCTCCGCTGCGGGAGCTCCGTGGCCCTTTGGGGCAGGAGGAGCCCGCAGTTGTGTGAGGAGCGGCGGGGAACGGGTTGCCCTCATCCCGCCTGAGCGCCGGCCCCTCACAGCACTCCGGGGAGGCAAAGGGGAGGTAAAACTCCGTGTGGGGAGGTAAAACCTCTGGGGAACATGCAGCACTCGTAGGCCTTTCCCTCAAAAATCCCCAAGCAAGAAGCCATGGCGTTATCTGGAGGGGGCAGGAGGTGGGAATGGGCAGGAGCAGGCCCTGGGTGCCCCATCCTGATGAGGGGATGGCCGGGGGGCGGATGGAGGAATGGGATGACGGGGAGAACGGCTCATGGCAGAATGGCCCTTCCGCATGGCGCACACAGATGGGCTGCGTGCCCACCGCCTGAAATAAAAGCTCATTATCCATGAGCTATTTTTGGCACCTGATTAATTCTTTAGAGCTCTCAAGCTGAATTTGTACTCCCGTCGCTGTGAAAAATCATAGCTCGGAAAAATCCCATTTCCCCCCATTTTGTGCAGTGTCCTCTGTAATGAGGAAACACGGCTTTTAAAAGAAAAAACAGCCAATAAACCCAGACCTCAGTCTACATACAGACCACACAGGAATACCAGGCATTCACAAATGCATATTTAAGGATAAAATTGCCAGCTGAACGTTTTAGACTTCAGGCTTTCACTATTCATATATCTCTTAGCCTTAAAACCCTTCTATTCCTCTCTTTCCCAAATCCAAGTAAATTACAGGAAGAAAGTTATGTGAAAGCAATGCTTGTGTTGCCTCTTTGTGGCCTAAGAAAAGGCCAAATTCCCAACTTCCATTTTCACTAAAGGAAATAATAAAACTAGAGTCTGGGTCCTGCTCCATTTTGGATTATGGGTACCACCTACAGTCAAAAAATATGTAAACTTAGTCCCAAGGATTTATGATTATTCCTCAACATCCTTCATGGCATCTCTTACTCCTTTAAGAGAAAGAAATAAAGTCCCGTTTTGGTCTGACAGCATTATGTCCAGTGTCATAGGTGCTGATGATACCAGGTAAGTAAGGAATAAGACCTGTGGTTCCAATTTCTTACAGAACAAAGAATCTTGGAGCATTTGAGGCTTTTACTGGGTAAGAATGGTGGTGGTTTTTTTGGGGGGGGTTTGCTGCTGGAAAACACTGTCCCATGTAAAGGACAGATTCAGTGTGCTACTACGTGAAACAAACTTGGATAAGTATTTCCTAACTTTACCTGGTCTATATCATATGCACATTAAACTGTAGGTGGGTCTCTTTTGGCAAAGGCTGCTGCTTGCTCCAGAAGCTTAATAGTGCATGTATGGAGAACATCCTGACATTTTGGGCCTGATTCAACATGTGCTAAAATGAACCTTCACCCCTGCACTCACTGTATCAGACTCTCAAGGGATTCAAAGTAGTTTGAGGCACCTGACTTTTCATAGAATTGTACTCCAGGGGACAGAAGTTTAAAGACAATAGAACAGTTCTCCGTAAATCTGTACAAATCTGCATATTCTCAGCTTGTTCAGGAGTTTAATAAACTGGTCTTTTTCACAGAAGACTGGCAGAACTTCCACTGGTGTTTACTAGAGATGGCTAATTGACTTGAGCTACATTCTGTAGATATTTTACATAGAAATCTGTCCCAGCAGTCAGTTGGAAGGATATTTCATTGCTCATCTGTATAGCTGATATTCAAAAATGTGTGGGTTTTGCAATTTCTAGGGCCAAGCTTTTACTTTTTCAGGAAGCAATCTTTCCTTCTATGATTAATGATTGTGCTGAATTGTCTAAGGTAGGGAACAACAGCTTGAAATTACTGTCCTGTTATGGGAAACCAAAGGGAGAGTGTGGAGCTAGATCTCCAGCAGGAAAACAGCTGGTAAAAAATTAAGCCAACTGTGTTTCCAAGTCAATCCTGGAATGCAATGTGCAAAACAACATGTGTTCAATCAGAAATCCTCAAAAGAAAAGACCGTTTTGTCAAGCAGATTAGCTGCCTCAGATGAAGGACATTATAACCAACTGAGAAACTTGTACCTCTGTAGGTCTCCTTTTCCTTGGTTTTTTTATTTTCTATGATTCCAACAGGAGCTGAGAGCACTCAGTGTCATAAAATAGGGGAGGCTTTAAGGGAGTACGACAGCAAGGACTGTCTCCAGACTTGAACTAAATGAATTTCTTCCGACACTTAATGGTTTTCTCCTAAGAGAGCCCACACTCACTGATCTCTTCTACATCATCAGTCTCACTCCTGCCTCTCAGTGTGAATGAGACACACTGTGGAAAATTCTACCACATACATTAAACTTCATCCTGTCACTCCATCCTCTGATCACACCTTTGGAGACATTCACCCAACTGCCCCATGGGCAAACAACAGCGAGACAGAAACTTCACCAAAGCTCTGGAAGGCAGACATACAGATTTTATATATATATTTTTATTTATATATTCACAAGAGCAATTGTTTTATCTTAAAACTTTCTAAAACAGGATTACACTGCAGGTTTTGGCAGTAGAGATAAAATATTATGGGATCCAGCCTTATTTTGTTTTTCTCATCCAAATATACACATTGTTATAACAGAGAAATAATTGTATCCAGAATTATTACTGCTGCTTGATGACCAAAATGCCTCATACACTGCTCTGCACATGAAACCACTGCAAATAACCATCTACCCTGGCCAACAACAGCTTCTTTTGGGTGGAGGAAAAGAAAAGAGGCATAAACATGGTTCACTTAAAATGCAGTGACAAAAATGGCATTTGAAGGCCTGTGTTCAAAACAGTCCCATATTGTTATTACAGATGGAAACAGTGAGGGAAGAGAAACGGAAGAAACAAAAGCCAGCTTTTGTGAGTTCCAGAGCAATCCCTTATGATCCTGGGTCTTGTATAAGATGATTTGGAAGCTTTGGAAAGGCATTCAGGGTCTCTCCCTGAATAAGGCACTGAAACACACTGTCTTCTGTGAGCCTGGCCCAGTGCCATGACAGTTTCTGCAGAATTCATTGCACGTTTTGCTAAATGTTCTCTGTATATCTATATAGATATATACACATAGACATATATGTATTTTTCCATATGTTTTCCTGCAAAACACAAAAATAAAATAAGTTACATAATGGAATACAGAATTCATAATAAGACAAACGTAGTACCTGTTGACATGTCATGTGTGCCCCAGAACTAAACCAGAGATGCATTGATTTTGAATGTACTCTAAGTCTGTAGATATAAATTATTTCTTGCTTAACAAACTTTTCATATAGCCCAGGCAGGAGGGCTAATGTTTGACTTCTCTATTACCTTCTGCCCTTTTCAAGCCCCATCATCTTTTAAGCTTATTAGCATTATTCCTAGCAATTCCTTGTGTCATTGTCAGTGACAAAATGTTGATTAGGGACAAAATAATTTTTTCCCCCACACTTAAGAGTTTAGATCTCCGGAAGCAAAGAGCAGTCCTGGACATAGGATGCTTAAGAGATGCAGTAAATAGATCACTATTCTTATGAAAAAAATGCATATTCTTCAAATATCATTGTCCCTGTATCTTTTTTTTCTGCAGTTGAAAAGAGATTCAAGTAGAGGCGCTATTCTTTCTGTAAGAAATATACTAAGTACAACATTATTTTTCTCCTCCAAGTGCTCAGTGGTTTAAATACTGCTTGAGACAGAGTTTGTAATCTAATGACACATTTAACAGACACCAGTGGATCTAATCTTACTTTAATTTGTCTAATTTTTTAATCTATTTTCACCTCACGTCTTCTGCATCAGCAAGCTTCACAGTTTGTTCTTTTTCTTTTGAAGTAATTGCATAAAGGTATCATGAAATACTTGCATTTTTTGCTATCAGAATTAGTGAACAAGGACCTCCATCTCTAACTACTGTGTCTGCTGTGGCTATAAACAGAAGCCATTAAGAACAGACCATTAAAAACTCTGATAAAACAGCTATATACTGTCTCATTTTACAAAATACTGTATTTTCACCTTTTTTGATTTGTGATTCCCCATCATGTTTTAGTGGAAGTCTTTAAGTTCAGGGTTCAGACACTCACTTGTTATGCTTCAATCATGTGTTTAAATTGGAATTATTTACACAAGAGTCTGAGAACTGGGGCCTTGATTTATCTCAACTATAGTTGTTACCTCCCATGTGATGGGATGGTGTAGTTCACATTTTATCTCAGTTCTTCTTCCTCTTCCTCATCTTCCATCTCCTCTTCTGAGTCATCCTTATTCTTTGAACTGTTGCTGAATTCAAGGTTCCCTTCAATATCCAGTACCTGTAAGTGCTTCAGGTTTTGGAAGGTACTTTCTTTCAGTGCTCCAACTGCAATCTTATTAAACCTTAAACAAACAAAAAGGCAACCCTGTTAAAATAAACCCGTTTTTATATACAACACAGAAATGAGGAAACTAAGAGGAAGCTATTCTGCAGCTCCTCTACACTGACCCAAATTACTCTAAGTTTACACTGACTCACAACACACTCTAGAAGTGCTGACTAGGACTGGATAGGGGGAAAAAATCATAATATTGGAATTCCTCCCCCACAAATTATTCTCTTGCTATTCTCCTTTCTCCTTCCCAGAGAGGAAAGGCATCTGCTTCACAGCCCACATTTTAAAGTATAACTGATTTTTCATAAAATTCTGTGTCACTCCTTGACAGTTTAATTCTTCACCTACAAAACTCAAAACAAAGTAACCCTTTAAACACAAAGCAATAATTCTTCAGCTGTTATTTGCATTTCCAGGAATACAAATAAACTAATCTGCAGTTTAAGAACCTGTCACATATACTGGTCTGTTACTCGTGAACATGCTTAAAATTGTATTCTGTGTAATATTCCATATGTATATTATTGTTTCACAGCACTGCAGTGATTAATGGCCTCCCATTAAAAATATGACTGAGCTTGGGTGGAGTTGCCTCCTGAATATGTTAGTGAAACTTTTGCAAATTCCTTTTTTCTTTATACAGAAATATAGAATGTGGTATGTGGTTTCTGGTTCACATCCAAGCATTCACTAAAATCTCATAAATGTGAGCAGCTGAATAGACAGACTGCTCTAATTTACACCAGATTTTGTAATTTTATTTGCTTGGTATGGAATCATTCATCCATAAAGGTATGCTCCAGAATTATTCAGAAATACAGGGCAGTTTAGGTACATATAGACAAAATAAGACCATATTTAGTCTTGTGCAGCCTAGGCTTTTTGAACACATCCATTGGATCAGTTTAGTCAAATATTCTGTAGGGATTAATAAATTAGTTCTAATTAATATTTTCAATAATATTTCACCAGATTAATACTGAATATATTATGGGGACAGATTCACTTCTTGTGCTTAAATCAGTTGTTACTGTGAGTTTACATTACATGGAAAAAAAGGTCAGCATCTCTCATCTATGAAAACCAAGTCCTCATCCAACTGAGGGAGTGGGGAAAAACACAGCAAAGCCCCTAAACTGAGTTACGTAACTGTCATGGTTTAACTTGTCACTTGTTTCTGACAAAGCTATCAAGGGAATGCACACAGCTCCAAGATTAGTCACACACACCTCACTGGAGGGGGATTTTGTCAAAATCCAGGGCCAACAGACAGGCAAAGCTGCACTTCTACAAGGAGTCTGTAAACTTTTGGCTCACAGCTGAATATTGGACTGTGACATCATGTTAATTGCCCAGAATTACTGGCATGCCCAATCCATTCTAAAAAGCATAGAAAAGACAAGGTCTCTATAAAGAGCTTTCTATGTGCACCCATGTCTTTAAACCAGAGATGCTTGTTCAGAAAGTAAGGATTTTAAATATTTTCTAAAAAGTAAGCAATTATAAAGTGGATGAAGAAGGGAAAAAATCTTGTGTGTTGAAGTGGAAACTTGACCTTACCTGAGGTAAATCCCCTTTATTTTGGGTGTGGATTCAAAAGCATTCTCTGAAACTGTTGTGATCTTGTTGTTCTGGAGATACAGATACTCCAGAGATTCTGGCAGGCCTGATGGGATAGATGTCAGTTGGTTGCCAGCCATGTCTAGTGACTGCAAGGAAGAGACAACAACGGGTCACATAACTGAGTTTAAATATTAGAAGCACTCCAGAAAGAGATTTATGCTTGAAGTTATATTTATTATAGAATAAACTAATTTAATCTACCTCTAATTTGCATCAAGCTAAGTGTGGCCAAAACAATTCTACTCTCTTACACTCCTACTGAGCATCCTGATTTCACATGATATGTCATGCTGGTTTGTTTCAGAGTTCCAACATTTCTTTATCTCTGTCCCTAGGCATTAGCCCATGTCTGCTTTAAGTAAATTAAAAACAGGCTGGGTTTCAGATACACAGGAGAATTCCTTGGCATCTGCTACTGCAAACACTTCACTGGCTAAGGATGGTGATAGGTACAGTTACACATAAAACCATCTGGAAATATTCTAACGTGGAGAATGTATGAAGACAGCAGGACTAAGGGTCATGGTCATTTCTCAGATTAATTTTATGCAAGAGAATGAATCAATAAAAATGTTTTGTTACCCTGTATTGTAGTATTTTCACAGCACCAACCTTACACCCACTATTTACCCACTACTCAAAGCCACACTTCTGCAAACAATTGTCCTCGTTCCAGTGTTTTTATTCCTCACATAATGCCAGTCTGGAAAACAATTATCATAGAACCATTGAATTGTTTAGGTTGGAAAAAAGCTTTAAGATCATTGACTCCAACTGTTAACCCAGTACTGCCAAGTCCATTATGTAAATGTCTCGCAGTTGCAGTCTCCAGTGATTTCCATGGAAACAGTGTGGACTGAAGTATTTACTAATTATATGCATGATCAGGATCTTTATGGATGGTTATTTGCCAAATTCACTCCAGTTCAACAACTCAGAAACCAACTGCACAGTTAAGCACTTAATGATAAAAAGGATTCAGCTGGAAACAACCAACAAGAAGTAACTATTCCAAAGAAAAGCAACAGCCATAAATGCCCCATTAGTCCAGCAGAATTTTAAGTGTATGCTGTTATCTGAACCCTGTTTAATGAGAGTGGGGTTTGCTGTGGGGATGGCCAATGGCTGAGTCAGCAACACCTTTGGCTTTACACTGACTGCAAAGGAGTGAGAGTAGAACAAAAGTTCCACATAATTGTGAATCAGGACCTTTGAGAAGGAAACCTCATCATTTCAATCAGCAACTCCAGCTGCTCAATAGGGCTCATGACCCATTTTTGGTTGAAAATAAAACAACCTACATTTTAAGGTACTGCAGAAAAACAATCCCAGCAGTCTGTAATTTTCAACAGCATCTTCTTTCCAGACTGCTTTGCATGTTAAATGTATTTGCACACACTCACACATGTATCAGTGAGGCACCAAACAAATGCTAAAGGTGTTATTAAAGCCAGGGACCAAATCTGCAGCTGATGGAAACAGCCCTGCAGACACTTTTGCTGCATTGCTGATTGACATTAAATGAGAAACAAGCTATTGGTTATTCCCAGACACAACAGAAAGGGAAACGTTGGCATAGATTAACATCAGCAATGTCTGAAAACACACTGGGGGCCAGTGTGACATATGCTCCATGTCCTTATCCCTGCTCTGCTCTGAGATGTGCACACTTTGCCTGTGCAGTGACCTGACCCTCCATGGCTGCCACACAGCACAGGCAGTACCTTTCACTGCAGGAAAGGGCCATTGCCTAAAAGGAAATGCAGACAAATCCTTCAGCTAGCATAACAATTCTGAAAGGTCATTTTGCTCAGCACAATGTGATTGTTTCTGCCTGCCTTATGGTTTGTGTTTAACTTTCTCCAACAATTAAGCAAATGAGAAGACTGCTGATTGAATCCAGACCTCCGAGCTGCTCCCCAGGTGCCTTAGCCAGCTCAGCTGCTAAATCCTACAGCTTGGCTTGTCTGACTATAAGCTGATGTGGAGGCTTTGAGAATTAAGAGTGTTTTTGTTTATGCATTCCTTCCTCCTGCTGTCTCTATTCAGAGCTGATTTTAAATCTTTTGGGAGACGAGCTATTTGAAAGGCCTAATTTCAGTTTTAATGACAACATCCACTGATGTTTTTCTGAAAATACAGGACACTGTCAGGATTCAGAAACAAAGCTGGACTTCCAGCAGTGGAAGGTACCTGCCTCTGGCACAACAGCACATCATTTCTACTCTAGAAACGGAGCGTGTAACACTTACAATGCAACCCCAAAACATGAGGACCAAACATATTTAGTATTGGTGCTACATAATTTGATTTAGGCAGACAAACGAGGACATCAGCATCACTAAAACAATTAGAGAAGGTGATGTTTCTACCTGAAGACTGCTGAGTTCTCTCCATGCTCTTGAATAAATTGAATTTACTTTCAGTTTATTGTTGCTCAAATACAGTTCCCTCAGTTTTGTCATCCCAGACAAAGTCCCTTTTGGGATGATGCTTATCTCATTCTCCTTCAGCTTCAGAACCTGCAAGTTCTTTGGAAAGCCAAAAGGCACTGTGTGGAGATTGTTTCCAGAAAGATCCAGGGACTTTAGTTGCCGCAGTTTACGGAAGGCCTCCCGATGGATCTGGGGACTTGTGAGCTTGTTGTAGCTCAGGTTCAGCTCTTCAAGGAAGTAAGTGGTAGCAAAATCATTCCTGTTGATCTCTGAGATCTGGTTATGAAGGATCATAAGTGTCTTCACTCGCCGGGGCAGCCCACTGGGGATCCTTTCCAGCATGTTGTTGTACAGGTGGACAGTGTGCAGCTTCTTTAAACCTTGGAAGGCTAAGGGATGAATGCCTCGGGCTTTTAATTTGTTATTGTGGAGCAGAAGGTACTCCAGGTTCTTAATTTGGGTCAAGACATCTCTGTCAATCACCTTAATTGCGTTCTTCTCCAGGTGGAGGAGGATGATGTTTCGAGGTAAACCACTTGGGATTTGTGAGAGGTTATTGCTGGACAAATCCAGATATTCAAGACTAGACAATTTCCTTGGGAAATCAGGAAAGAAAATACTTTGATTCTGCAAGGTAAAACAATAACCAACTTCCTCAAAGATTTTACAATCTTTGCTTTAGAGCCGTTTTACCCAGCACAGCTCCCACTACTGACTGCCCTTTTCTGACTCGTGGTATGAGTGATGTGGACACAAAAACAGGGAGCTCCCATTTTGCCATTAGGGGTTAGGACTTGGCACTGCCACTGCTCCCCAGCCACACCAGCAAGAGAACATGCCAGAGTCCACAGACACCCAATCTGCCACTAAGCTGAGGCCTGAGATCAGTTTTGCAGTCCCAGATAGCAACATATGAGCAATTTCAGTGAACAAATACCACAAGGAAGATACCACCAGAACACAGTTTAGCTCTCAGTTTCACAGAAACAAAGCCTGAGCATGAGTAATTTCTGTCTCGCTGAAAGTGAAAGGCAGGTCTGCTTTCTAGATGATAAAATGTTACTTTTATGTAAAGCAGAAATGCTAACTTAGTGTCCTAGGCTAAGGTAGTGAACTCCTCCTGACCCTCCAGTATTATGGAAGTGAGTCAGGGCTAGAGCTGCTTTGTGTAAGCTACTGAATCTGGATTCCACAGTCTCAGTTGAAGCTAAATTAAATCCTCAGACCAGCCACTTATACCAACTGGATGTGGATCAATGGTATTATATGCCAGGACTGAGGAACTCTGTATTCCCTTGTATTTCAAGTCAGTTTCTCAGTTCAAATTAGGGTTTCAGTCTACTTGACACTACATAACCCATTGCAGATGACTAGAGAGTTTTCAGGAAACATGAGAAATAATGTGTTACAGACATTATTTACTAGTTACTACAGTGCTGTTCCTGCTATCCAAGCATGCTCTGAACAAACAAATATAATATTTAGGTAAAACACTTCACTGCTGCCATTTGCAAGGTTTCCCCAGGATGGGAATATCTTAACAGAAATTATATGTCCAACATGACCTGACAGATATAGTAAACTACTGAGGGAGGTTTCCAGGAATGGGAAATGAAAAAGGAAAGCACAGTTAGGTACATTTTTGTGTCTGGAGATCAGGAGGGTTTACAGAACTGAGTTACGGGCAGGACGGATTGTGTGGTCTGGATTTGCAGGTATAGAACAAGGGCAGCGTTCAGTGCAAGCAGAGAAAAAAATTGTTAAATTTTTGAAGTGCTAAGTCCCAGGCTAAATCTAGGACAGCCAAAGGTTATTTCTGTGGCAGTTGGTAGGAAAGCTTTTGCAGCCATCTGGCTCTTGAGCAGCACCATTGCATCCCTGCCTGCTCCAGCAACCACCTGCACTGGAGTACAGCTGGGCGTGGGGAATTCACAGCTCTGTGTCTGTGGCTGCCTTCAAGCCACCTTCACAGAAACACACAAGTGGCTCCAGTGAAGATGAGAGTCTGGCTTTAACACCCAGTGAAGTGCCCTAGAAAATGGAAAGTCCCAGGTAATCTCACTTCTGACTCTTTTGGAAAAGAGTAGCTTTCAGTGTTGTTCTAGGTGGTTTTTCCCAGAAGGGACTTAGCACCTGGTGTGACTGGGTCTGTGACAGGCAGGGAGTGGTGCAGTCTGATGTTCAGTGTTCTGTCTTTTGTATGAAACTATTCTGCAACCACTCACCCAGACCTTTGCTCTTGAATGGCAGCATCTGCATCTCAGACTTAGCAGTGAAATGCATAACATCATCCAGATTTAATAACTTTACTTTTTACTGTGTCCTTTGTTCAGTAGATGCACAACTGTCCCAGAGGGGGCAGACAGACACAGAGGTACAAGTGCACATTCAGTCTCACCAGAAAGTTTCGTTGTCCATTCCCTCATTAGACAAGTAGTTATTCTGTAAATACAGCTCCCGCAGACCGGCAAGTTCGCTGAAAGCTCCTTTGGGAATCTTCTCCAGCTTGTTGCTCTAGAGTCACCAGAAGCACAAAGCACAGTATTTGGCATGAATCAACACAACATTTGGGTTCTGTTCAACTAACACGGGCAATTAAACTTCAGAAGGGCTAGACATAAAATATTTAGGAGGCATTATAATGTGAGGGACAGACTGGACCAGATTCATTTGTCAACTAATACAAAGTAGAAACCAACAGAGACAAATCTGGCTGTCTCAATTAATAGTAAAAGAAAAAATCACATCTGAAGTACACCTGTCAGATTTTTTTGGTCCACTTTTGGCTGCCTCTCTTTTCTCATTGTTCTGGTTTTTCCCAGTCAAAATATCAAGGTAAATGTTACTACTGACAGATGGTGCACTTGCAAATAAGACACTCATTTCTCTACTCATCTCCTCTGTCCTTAACACAGCTGGGGACAGCAGGGAAGGAGGCAAGTTCAAAGTGTAATCCTCAAAGTGTGAGACCCCTTTGGGAGATAATGATTATCTGTAAGTGTCAAAAAAATGCAGGGGACAAGTAAGTTCATACTTTGGAGAGAAATTCCAGCAATTTAAAGGACTGGACTTGTTGCGTTTACTTTTTTTCAAGCTGGAGAAGCCTGTTCTCTAGAAGACTTTAACAGGAATTCTGGTGAAACCTTCAAGGGAAAAGAAAGCTGGGAGGCAGCACCGAGCTGCCTCAGTCCAGGGCTGATAACAAACTCCAGTCTCTGCATGTCCAAGGAGCTGTCAACACTCAGAGCAAGCGGACCCAGGACTCCCCACTGCTGTGGCTCTCCCATTGCTAAGGCTCAGATCTCCAGCTCAGACACGATTAAGCATTTTTATCAGAATCAGATGACATGGAATTAAAAATGCTGGAGAGTAGTTAACAGCACAACTCTGCTATTGTACTATTGCTGGAGGAGTTGTAGCAGTAGAGAATGCCTGATCCAAACTGAATTGCCAGTTCAGTAGCAAGCAGCAGCCACTGATGCTGGGAAGCAGTGGTCTGTGTGAAATGAGTCAGTGAGCAAAGCCAGTACAGAGTGGGTAAGCAGCTGTCAGGACAAGTGGCATCAGAGGCAAAGCTAACTGGGAGGTAATGGAGACATGGCCACGGAATTATGCAATTCCTGTTCTAATATGTATTAATATTGTTTTATGCAAGGAGGAGACCAATAATGCAACCACACAGGGATTTGCAACACATCCCAAACACATCTGCAAACACAGAAGGGCATTTCTGCCCCCTGTGAGCATTCTGGGGATTTGCAAAAACACACTATTGCTTATGGACAAAGAAAGAAGGAGATGGGGACAGCTACTGTTGAGAATACAGCAGGCAAGGCTTCAAGTGGGTCTGGGAATGTTTCCAGGTGCACTGGGATGTCTTGGCTGTGTGGTGTGAAACACAAACACAGTACTCTGGCACAATCCTAAAGGATTGCAAAACTTTGTTGTCCTTACCTGTAAGTGTAATTTATATAGTGCTGGAGGGAGATTCTTTGGAACATACTTCAAGAAATTGCTGGACATGATAAGTATCTCCACATTATTAGAGCCATTGAACATATTATCAGGTAACCCAGCATCTGAAAGTTTGTTGTTATGAAGATACACAGATCTGTTGGAAAGAAGTAAAAGATGAAGTTCAACAGATAGGGAGATCTGGAGTTTTTGTTTACTGAGAGAAAGCTTAATTTAAAAACTAATTTCAATCTTTTCTTCTTTCCCTGAGATAATTAGATTTGTTTTTAAAATGTGCCCTTTAATTTAACAAGAGACACAGATGCAAAACCAAATGGTTGGCCCCAATACTCTCTGAAAGTTAGGTCTATTCAAAATCCAAACCTCCACACGAATACAAATTTCACAAGTGGCCTTAACTTCTTTACAAGAAACTGTGTGCAAGCCTGGGATTGTGCAGTACTTAGAAACACAGAATATCAGTGTGGGGGCCTCACTCAGAGGGTTAGAATTCATCTCTATTTAATAGATATGACCCCTGTTTTAACTTCTATTTGGAATTGAGTCTGGGCTGCTTGGGCTCACAACATCAGCCTGGAGGTCTCATAAGAAAGGTTTATCTCTTAACCCTCCATTCTTTCTGCTCCCATGAAGGCTGGAAATACCCCAGGAAACAGTTTCTGTCCAACTCCTAGAACTCAGAATAGGGTACTGACAGAAAGACAACAGATTTACTCAGTTTGGCAGACTTTTCTCTTTTCTATGCTTTGGTTTTTAATGAGCCATTGGGATTGAGAGACAGAGTTTCTTACTTTTCCTTTGCCCTTCTTACTTTCAACCTTTCAATTTTTAACACTTTCAACCTTTCAACTCACAAAATAGTTTCTCCAAACAGATTTTCAGAAACTGATTCATCCTTGCACAGGTTTCAATTCTGTATAAAGCAATGTACATCTGTGAAGTTATTCCTCCTTTTCACAGCCTAACTGCTAAATTAATTCATTTTACTTCTTTTTAACAAAAGAAATTATAGGCTTTTAGTGACTTTGATTACCACATCCTTCCCTGTGTTTACCCCCAGATGCAGCAGGCAGCTAAATTTCTAGAGAGAGGTTAAAACTGCAAAAGTGTCAAAGTGAGCTTTTTTAACTTGTTCTTGGATTCTCTATCAGTTGCAGAAAACTTGGCAACATCCTTCTGGAAGGAAGGAAAGGCTCAGTATGGAAATACAATTGTGTGATCACACTCTCCTGGGAGTTCAGAGCTACACTGGAAGTATTGTTTACCCTGCATGGTCAGCTGTACTTTTAACTTACAAATATTTGCCTTTCTGAAAAACTTACTCTCCAAATAATCAGTCTGAGATCATGAACTCTGCTGGGGGCAAAAAAAACAAAAAAAAACCCTGAAACAACTGTGTTGGGATTTTATATGAGTAACCTTGGAGATCATATTCTGATTAAAATGCATGTTGGTATAGAAGAGTGTGAAAATCACTTCAGAAGAGTCAATAATTTGAGTCAACAATCAAAACACAGCAGCATCTCCACCTCAGATCAAAGAAGAAAACATGTCTAAATCTAGCTTCTTTCATCATGAGATATTGCCAGAAATCTGTGAGTGACTCAGCCCTTTCAGCTTCCAAGAGCCTGAGAGACTAAAGGCCCAGGAAGTGCAGAGCAGCTCCAGCTCTCAATGAATTCAGTGGGAATGGAGAGTTCTTCAGTTCATCACAAGACTGGGCTGTATGGGCTCAGCTGGGTGAGCTGTAATTAACTGTTTCCAAACCTGGCTGCTTAAATTGCTCCCAACAGTTTGGGATGTCTTTGCAGGATCTGGATGGTGCAGTATGTGGATGCTGCAGATTACTCAAAACCCCTTCAGAAAAGCTCACACCTCACAGGAGGTGGTCTGTGTGCCTCTGAGTTTGACGTGGATGTGCTGAGAAAATCACAGATGAGAAAATCACAGCCTGAACCTAGTAGAGACCTATGGCAGCAGATCTGGAGCATGAACCCCTTCTGAAGGTGCTGAAGTGCTTGCCTTGAAAGAACTGAGTTATACTGCACTGAGTACTGTACTGTCCACCTGATTTTACTTCTTAAAATGAACAGACTATAATAAAACTAGAGATTTCTAAACAGCTAATCTCCATTTTGAGAAACTAAATTGTTCTTTTCAACTCAAATACACAAATAAAATGGAGAGAACTTCATTTTATATTTGCAGAAGTATCTGGCAGGTAGCAAAAGCTCTTGGAATGTGTTTGATTTTTCATGCTGAGAATAACAAACAGCTTCTTTCCAAAAACACAAGTAGGCAATAATATAGTTTAGCCAGATAGTTTCTTATCACCCACCAACTGCATCCAAGCAGTGGCAGAACACCAGTATTGTTTTACTTCCCAGTCCCTTACCTCAAGTTTGGTTTCTGTCCAAATGTGAGCCCATATATCTTAGTGAGATAATTGGCTGCAAAATCTGCACTGATCAAGGTATTTGGTAGGAATTTCGGAGCCACTGTTAGCTGTAAAAGAAATATACAGGGGAGTTCCAATGAAATGCAGCAAATGTTTTAACCAAGTATTAGAGCAGCAGCAAAACACTTGCAAATTTATCTTCCCTAAATAGGCAAAGATAAATTAAACTGAATGTAGATTGCATGAACAAAAACAAATTGTCCTCACTCTAATCTCTCCAGGAAGGAGACAGACTTTTGCTCTAAGATATGAAAATGTTTGTTTTGGTTGGAAGGGTCCTGTCTCTTTTTGGTGGAAGAAATCAAGAAATTGTTATTCAGAGAGCAAACACTTTACTTATTATTGTTCCTAATTCCTCAGTCTGCTGTGCCAAAAAACTCCAACCCCCCTCACAGTGACCTACTGCTTATTCTCTTAGAAAAGTGTATTGTGGAGGGGAGGTGTCACTTCACACGTCTGCTCCACTGCATCCATTTATGATGATCTCTGCAAGGGGGATTCGGGCCCCCAAAGAACAAGGATACTTCTGAGCCAAATGACGGAATGTGGAATGGCACTTCAAAGCAATGTGTACAGTGATACTTTGTTCAAAAAACAAGTGATGCATCAGGAAGTACAGAAAGGCACTGTCCTCAAAACGTTTTAGCTGACAACAGGTACAGGATTGAGTATGTTGCTCTTGTTGCTATTTTTATCAGTGATTTTAAAAGCTAACCCTAGAAACGTCTGCATCTAAACAAATTGGTGGAGTGGAAAACAATGATCAAAAAAAGCTCAATTTTAGAGGGCATCCAGGTAATACAATAGCCAGGTTCACTGAGTGGCTGTAATAACAAAGTCATTCACCTACAAACCAAGAATACAGGTTACAATCCAGGCTGGATGGAGGACAGTTTTCTGGGAAGCATAAACCCAGAAGCTTTATGCATCAAGATAAAGCCCTTGGGAAACAAATTTTTAACACAGTGCTGTAACAGATGATCCTTGAGTAGAGAAGGCACTGAATTGCACTTGGCAGGTGCAGCTACCGTGGTTACAGGTGTTCACTGCAGTACTAGTGAGACCACTCAGGGTTTTATGTGCACTCCAAAGGGCTCTTTCCTAGGGAGATACTGACTTTGAGATCAGGAGGGGAAACTGGAGCAATGGAAGAGATCTGCCTTCTAGCCATGGAATCTGTAATCTTCATCACAGATCTGTTCTTGAAACAGAACCTGGTTCTTTCAGCCTACAAAGTACAGCAAGACTCACATAATGAGAAACCATACTTTTCAAACTTTTATTACCATAAAACTGCAGTGGGCTATGAATAATAGTGTAAAACCAAAAATATTTAAAATATGAACACTGTGTGAAAGAAGAGACACTTTATTGGAGAACTGCCTAACCCAAGCCTTAAACTATATATTTATCTAAAGGAAGCCTACACCCCTCTCCACTGGTATGTCAAGAGTGCATTGATGAACTCCATCCATGAGCTTCCAATTTACTGGACTCATAAAAGAGTTGTTTGGGTCTTTTTTACTTGAATAAATTATTTACTGTTTTTCATTTTCAGCTGTCCCAAAACCTCCATCCTTAGCCTGTCTTAAACATTAAATGGTCACAAACACAGAGAAGATCTTTCCCACAAATCACACTCTTATCAGCATTTCCAGATGGTTTGTGAACACTGGAATGAGCCATTCTGCATATTCCTGCAGCTGCTCTTGGCTTTGGTGGTAATCTCTCACCTCCTGATCTGGGAGATATGATTTCAGGGAGCTGGATAAAAGCACTCGTCTCTGACTAAGAAGGTCCGAAAGTGGCTCAAAAAGAAATAAGTCTCTGCCATGATGTAATACTGACAATTCAGACACAGGAAACAAGACTTAATCATTTTCATACACAGTAGTACATTAAAGCTTTTCTCCAGTCAATTAGGTCATAACTTTTGTACAAAACAAAGGGCATGGCTCAGACATGTAAAATGAGAGACATCAGAACCACAAGAAAGAGGAAAGAGAAAGAGAAGTTTAATCCAAAAAGAGTTTTCACTTGCTCAGGAATTCACTTTGGCATTTCAGCACTTGGTCATGAGACTGATTTTCACTGATTACCTGCTTGAAGGATTCATGCTGGATTGTTTTAAGTGTTAGTAAAAATCAAGTTGACTTGAATAGCTTTGCCTAATTTATTGCCTAACAAGAAGCAATCTGCCATTTCTCCTGCTGCAATTTTCTTTCAACTCTCCTGCTGCATCTTCCTTTCCATATGGCACAGTGTTTCTCCACTGTTAACTAATGAATTCAGAAGGTTAATACAAAAGTCATTACCAGTTTTGACTTGCTTGGATTTTTCTTGCTTGAATGAAGCTTCGATAAAAACAGAAGTGCTGGACTGGAGTGAATCCCATATCACTTTGAGGACATGGGGAAATGTAAACCTTCTGTCACCAAAATCATGTGCTTATAGCCAATAATGACAGCTCAGGATCTTGTCTATCATTTGGTGGAACAATTTCTCTCATTAACAAGGTTTACTGTGCACTCTTTATGAGAGATACAAAACACAAGAGTGGGGTGAAAAATTAAAAAGGAAACTACAGCATCCACTCTTTACATGAAGTACTTGTTACTCACAGGCCACAGAAGGCTTTTAGTCTCTTACATTTCTTTTCTCTGACCAACTATGCCAGTTTAATGAAAGATGATTTAGCTACATCTGATGGGATCATGATGGAAGATAAAGCAGCATTAAGATAATCCATAAAACAAGGAGCAAACTACCAGCAAATCCCTGCCCTCCTCCAAACACCACAGTAACTTGATCCACAGTGTTTCCTGCTGCAGAGGAGATGCAGTTTGAAACCAATCTGGTTTGTCCTGGCTTGTGATTTATAAAGAAATGTGTTATTTTTGCGGGTCCACAACTTCTCACTATAACTACTTGTGACATTCGCTGATGTTTGCAATTTCTTTTGGGATTCTTTTCTCTCTGCAGCAAAGCCAGAAAAACCAAACACTTTGTTTTGTTACACAGGGAAAATCAGAGTGCAAGGTTCTGGAATATTAGTCACAGTCTGGCTTGTTCCTTTTATGGAGTTACTAACTGCCAAGATTGTTACATGGAAACGGTGCTTGAAAGAGAGAAAAGAACACAATGTTACTGTACTAAGGAATGGGTTCTATTCTCAATCACTCCATACAGAAATGTATGGAGTGATTCTGGATGTGTCTTGGCCTGACTGAAACCTGACTGTGGCCACATGTATTTAATAAGAACATCAAATGGTCCCAGATTTTAAGAGGGTAATAAAATATATATACAGACATACAGAGAGAGGGTAGGATGGAAGCGCAGGATTTTTGTAGACAAAGAAGTTCTGCCTGATGTTTTAACTTATATTTTTCTGTGGATCCAAATTTCTTCTGTAGCAAATATTTGTGGACAATCACTGGGGATAAAGGAAGCCATAAAAGGAACCACCCAGATGCAAGGGTATATGAGAAGCTATTTCATTTCCTAGCCTTGGCAGGAAAGATGTGCTTCTGTCAGTGCATCCAACTTGGGTCATAAAGGGAAAGCACCTGGGATCTTCTCCATCAAAAGAAGAAATTCAGCTCCTACCACTGCAGCTAAAAGAATAAATTGATGACTGGCACAGTTTCACTGTGTGGGGGTATCTTCCCCATATCCAACCTAATAAGAATGGGAGTCAGGGAAAACTGGAGAGCTTTTTACAGATCTTGATGGTTCAAACGCAGGCATTAGGATGTATTTGTTCACAAATTTTTCAACCAGCCTCATCTAATAAGGCAGCATTTCACATAATTACCTCACATACAGGCAGGAACTAGATCTGCATGCAGCTGATCCAAAGCTTACTGAAGACAGTGAAGACAATTTATACATGCAGGGGCTTTCTGTACCTTCCTACACAAGTGAAACTTGTCAGCAGGTGCACAAATAAACAAGTGTTCAAAATATACCTGCATGTGTAGCCTCTAAACTTTTCACATACTGTTTTGACCTTAGATGAACCTGCATTAGAATATCACTTTAGCACAGTTTTACTTATGTAGTACATTTTATGTACTTTATGTAGTACATTTTAAAAGAATTGACAACTTGCTCATTTAATTTTCAGAACCCAGTTAGAAAAGAGCTCTGAAAGGCTTCAGAGCCTCTTACCTTATTGTTTGCCAGGTACAGGTAATTCAGGTTCTCCAGATGCTCAAATGCTTCCTCTGGCAACCCTTAAAAATATGAATAACTAATCAGTGACATCAGCACCTTACTGCCTTTCTGAGTGAAAATACCAAAGGGCAGCTTTCCCTCTCAGTACCTTCCATGTGAGATTGAAACACTTTTTATAGCCACTGAAACAATCTGATTCAGACCTATTGATGGCTCAATTTTTTTAAATTGGAAAAAAAACCCAAACCCACAAGCCAAATCAAACAGTACACACTTGCTAGGATCAATGGAGGACTATTTAAAATCGTGATCACACAAGGCTTGTGGCCAAGCCCAGTGACAGGTGTCAGGTGCAGAGCTGTGTGGATCTGCTCTATGGCTCATTATCAGTGCTTGCAGCAACCACACTATCTGAGAACTTTCTCCTGTAATTTGCATAAGATTCTGCAAGTCTTTTTCTTGCAAGGATATAATATGAGGTTGCTCAATGATCAGATCAACCTGATGTATGACTCTATTGCCAAAATAACCCTGGAACCTGCATGTCACAACCCTTCTATTGCTCTGCTTCTCTACAATACAGATACCCAAACAGCAACCAGCTCAGACAGCAGATCCAACTCAAGGCTTATCCTCCCCCAATAATTATTAATTTTCAGCTGAGTCATTCCACATCCATCTGATCACACAAGCACAATTGCTGTCATAATGGAAACCCTGCCAGTAACACTTTCACCTGGCACTTAGATAATTATGTGTCAAAGGTGAAGCTATTTCCTACGTCAAAACACTTTGGAAACTCAGGGCTGCACTGAAGTTTGTGAAAGAAAACACAAAGGCCCAAAGGTAATAATGTCAAAGGCTGGATATATTAAGCACAGCTTTCCCTGTGCTATGTAAGACTGCTGTGCCTTGGGGCCCATGTATAATATGCCCACATTTTCAATAGATTTTGTTCTCTATCATTTCAATAAAGATAAAAAGAGCATTCAGATCAACTGGCTGACACAATTAATAATAATTACATCTTTTGTATCCCGTATTCTCCTCTCTTACTGTTTACTCCAATTCCTCTGTTTCTTTTGCTTTCCTCACTAACCCCGTATTAAGTTTCTCTAATAAGCATAAGACTGAGCAAACAAAACCTGCCTACAAAAACCAAAATGGTTTGAGAAGGGTAGAAATGTCCTTATTTGCAATATGTATATAAATTCATACCAAATTTGACAAGGATAAAACCGGACCAAACTGCCCTGACTGACTAGACTGAATTAAACAAGGTCATTCAGGAGGAAATCATTCAACATGTGGATGTTTCTGGTTCTCAAGTGCATTGCATGGAAGTGCCTGTGGGACCAGAGGGAGTTTCCTGGATGAGGAGATCTCACGCCACAGTACACGAGCTGCTGCCAGGTCTCCTCCACTGGTTCAGCAGGGCTGCATTCTTCCACACTGAGTATTGTGTTTCAGACGATAAAGTGTCTCCATGCTCTGTGTGATGGCCAGAGGAGTGAGGTTCACAGCAAACCACTCCAACCAAGGCAATCCATCACCCTGGCTTTCCTTATCAGCTGCCACTGGCCTCATTGCATAAGCTGGTGTTCTGGAGGCACAGGCTCTGTCCACCCAAGGCTCACCTTTTGAAGTCAGCCTGTTGTTTTGCAAATTGAGAGTTTCCAGTCTATAAAGACGAGCAAGCTCTTCTGGAAAGATTTCTTCTATTTGGTTATTCTAAGAAAATGGAGAGTATTAATCATCAACAAAGTAATCCAAGAAGGATCCCAGTAAACTCAGACTGTGAACTTCAATAAAATCTGGAAGTGAACCCACCGTGTCAAATCCCTGTCAAGACTTCTCACCATGAGCCAAACTCAGATCTCAAACCCAAAACATCCAAACCCAGGAGCTTTTGAAAGCCTCACTTCTGCTCATCTCCAGGAATATCCATCTTATGTAGCAGTAGCACACAAGGTGTGTGATTATGCTTCACAAGGCCCACAGTCCATCTGCCATAGCCAAATAAGCATTTGCTACAAGGTTGGCATGGTGGATTTCCAAGCTTATGGCTTCTGTTATTCATGGGTTGTTTTAAAAGCCACTGGTCATGGGCAGGGAGCATCAAACCAGGCTCACTTGCACTGGTTATGCTGTCAGGGGTGACTGCCATCAGATTTTCATTAATGTGCTGACTAACATTCTGATCATTAATGAGTGTTCTAGTTTGAGCATCCAGGGAACCAAGGACCCACTGTGCTGGAAGCCAGGCAAGTACACAGAAAGTGACAGCTGCAGCTCCAAAAAGCTTCTTTTCTTTTGGTAGCAGAGGCAGGAGCATGGCTAGCACATGCCTAGGACAGATCTGCTGAGGAACCTGCCAGCTTCCATTACAGTTTTTCTAACTGAAAAGTTCTAACAAAATCTGCATTTCATCCATTCTTCATCCATTCCACTGAATTAGATGGGAGCAATAAAACCAAAAGAAGTTGGTGAAGGGCCAAGCATTGAAAACCTGAACTACTGCCATTGCTCTGAGGAAGCACGGCCACAGGGCTGCCATGCTCTGGCCCTCAGGTGTCAGAGCACTGGCAGGGAAAGGACACCTGTCCAAATGCTGGTCACAAGGATCAATTAAATAACAGCAGAGCATAGAAACCTGCTCATAGTCTACGACATCCCAACTCTTCTTCCTGAAGCTGGAATCTCATATCTTATGTGTCCTTTTCATGACAAGACACGAGGTGTCTGGAGCAGGACCATTTGCTGTAGGCATGACATCAGTGTCCTGGCCACAGGCAGTGCAGCACCAGGCAGTGCCACTCGGGCTGATAGGTGGCACTGGCCATGCCACACCTGCTCCTTGCTGAGTCCATGTGCTGCAGGGAGAGGTGGGACAGTGGGGGACATGGGCTGGCCCTGCCTCTGGACTGGCTCACTGTGTCTGAACTAACACACCGTGCTGCCCAAAGAACTCTCTGTCATTTAGCCCATCTTCTTCAAAGACACCTCAAAACGGAAGGGCTTCACCAGAAATCTGGGTTGGCCAAAGGAGAAACAAGAAATTGTTGGTTTGGACAAAAATTCTTCTCATGGAGCTGTGAGAGAATGTGGAGCTCTTTTTCCCCTCCCTGGACGTGAGGGCAGATGATGCCCATAACCTGGTGCATTCGTCGAGCTCAAGAGGCGGGCCTGCTGCACCTGCTGCTCCCTGGGAGCAGAGGAGGGGCAGAGGGAAGGCGCCGGGTCTCGGGGGCGGAATGAGGCCGCGGGGGGAACGAGGGATCGAGCCCTTACCTGCAGGGAGAGGTGGTTGGTCAGCTCGGGCAGCAGCAGCGGGAACTCCTTGAGGTCGATGCCGCCGCAGTCCACGACGCCCTCCTGGGTGCAGCCACAGTCGCGGCGGCAGGCGGGGCTGGGNNCTGGGCCCGGGCCCGGGCCGCCGCCGCTCCGGGCCAACCTCGGAGAAGTCGCTGTCGGCGGCGCAGCCCAGGGCCAGCAGCGCCGGGAGCCCCAGCAGCGCCAGCAGCGCCCGGCCGCCGGCGGGCATCGCCCCTGCGGGCCGGACAGCGGGTCAGCACCGCTGGACAGCCCCGCAACCCCGGCCCGGCCGGGACAGCCCCACGGGACAGCCCCGCAACCCCGGCCCGGCCGGGACAGCTCCACGGGACAGCCCCGCAACCCCGGCCCCGCCCGGANCCGGCCGGGACAGCCCCACGGGACAGCCCCGCAACCCCGGCCCGGCCGGGACAGCCCCACGGGACAGCCCGACCGCCGCCTTCCCGCTCTCCCGGGGCGCTTTCGCGTTCCCTCAAAGCGCTCAGGGGACTGCGCTGCCCAACCAGTGGGTCCCGGGTACAGCCGGCGGCCCGGCAGCATCCCCCGCATCAGCCCCGACTCCCCGTGTTATTTATTGCCTTTTTTTTTTTTTTTTCATACTGAGAAACGCCAGATGATCCCGCAGATGTAGGGAAGAGGTTATGCAATGTTAGTTCAATGTGGTTGTCTGTCGTACCGTTCCTCACAGTTTTGCATAGGACGAAACTTCTCGTTATTTAAACATAGAGGCTGGTCAAGAGTGACTCTCAGAGGGGCTGCTACGCATGCATCGAACAGTAACAAAACCTCGCAGCTACTGAAAACATAACGGGTTTCCTATGGATTTTGGACAGTGCTGATCCCAACCTAAGACACTTGGCTAATGTTCAGCTTTTATCTTTCTGGCAGCAGGTTAAAATAATCCAAACAGAAGTTGAGTATGGACTGGAGCAGCCAGCTGGCCCTAACCCAGCCCCCTCGGTCCCACTTGCTGCCCTTCTCAGATTTCATACGTAAAGGTTTGCAGTCAGGGCTGGTTATGGCTTGCCATTTATCCTCTCAGCTATTCTTCACAGAAGGATTTGACAGCGATGAGAAAGACTTAGGCTGATCTTTTAAGGTGAAAAGGCACGATGGATTAATGACCTTATGAAATAAATATTCTCTTTACCTCTGCTAGCCCGGATTCCTTCTTTCCATCAGAAACAAGAACCCCACAGAACCAGACTGGCAGCTGTCAGAACTGCGTGTCTCCATTTGCATCCATTCACAAGTCTGCAGCTTTGCACCAGGAGCTCTCATAGAGAGCTTGGGTGCTTGGGAAGCATTGAGACATCCTGCTCTCAGTCAGTAATTTTTTTAGACATAATTTTTTTAAACACTGATTTGTACTTGAAGAAATGCGAGCAAGTGGGACTACAGGGCAGAGCATCCCAAAACATGGATGCTGGTTATGCTTTAGTTCTGTCTTTGCTACAAACATGCTGGGTGGATGATTTTAAGCATTTATCATTGTGTGCCTTATCCCTCTTTCCCCTGTTCCACTATTTTACAGCTTCCATATCTGTAATAGCTGAATATAATGAAATTCATCTATTTTATGGTATTTTCCTTTTTTGGCAGATATTAACACTGAGACCAAAACTGGCCATATGAGTATGCCAACAGTGGATTAGTAAAATCCTCAGTATTTGGTGACCTAATCTCAGAAAATATTTCCAAAATCTTAGAGAAAATAATCTCAGAAAGTATTTCAGATCTCTAAGGAAGTATTTTTCCTATATAACAGCTCACCCTTATAGGTACTTGCCAAAGAAACTGTAGACAGAAAACCTTGCATATACAGGTCTCAATCAGCTCTGCTGTAACAGTATCAACACTGTTCTCATAGCACAGTTACATCCTGGTTGGTCTTGGGCTCTCTAGATTTGCAACATGCTGGCTTTTCCACATCTGCTGCTGAAAAGATGCTAGAAAATTAACATGAAATATTCTATCTACTGCACACTGAGATTTTGAGGCAATCTCACCCCCTTATCGATATGCAAGTGTCTGCTACAATGCCTTTGGAAGGAATGCTGCTCTAGCACAGTGAGATACTTTGGATAGAGGAACATCTGTGTGCATCTGGAGTGCAGGCAGTAAAACCAGGCATGATGGTGATTTTCTTTTACTTCAAAGAAAGGCTGAACTAACTCACTCCACTTCAACTCATTCCCATGGGCCTGATTCAAAGCCTTGTTAAGAAAGCCTCTAAAGGAGCAGCTCAAAACCCACTAGAAAGAGTCAGTCCTCTTCTCTTGCTGTAGGTGGGCTTTGGAGCAGGTCCTGCCACCCAAAGACTGAAGTGACATTGAAACCGGCTCAGGGGTTTCTGTGGCTGCATCTTTCTGAGTCCAGACACAACTGATACCTGCACTTTGGTGCCTCACAGCACAAGAGTGCTACAAAAGGCACAGTCTCAAGAGGTAAACTGAAGTTTCAGGAGTTACTGAATGCTTCTCAGTGATTACAGTGCCCCAAATAAACAACAGGATCACTTATCTCTTATCTATCATTCCTCACACGCATTCACACAGGACACACACACAGAAAAACATCCACTGAAGGAGAGGATTCTCCTTCAAAATCAACAGGTTAACTGAATTTGTTACTCTAAGTATCCTTGCTAAAAGCTGCAGCTGAAAGGCAGGCTGCTGCTGCAGGTTGTCTGACAAGCCAGCTTTAAAAAAAATAGAAGAACTCACCTTTGCTGTCAGAAATCAGATGAATGGAGAAGAACATTTCTCTTGCCCCCACAGGCTCTCTCAGCTCATGCCATGTCAGTAACATGCACTGAGCTCAGAGCGAGTTCCCCTTTCCAAGCCAGATCCTTTCCAGATGTGAGCAGCAGAACTGGAGAGAGTAACAGGCAACCCTCTACCAGTGAGAGCTTCCTGCACTTCCCAACGAAATCGGAGAGGAATTTTCCAAAGTCACCATATGGGAAAATGTGAGCAGGAAAGAGGAAGCAGCTATAGCCTGAATATAAAGACTTGGGAAGTAAACAATCTCCCATTACTTTTGTCAACACAGTTTGCAAGATCTGTGAGCCAAGCCAAAAGCCAGCATGCAGGAATTGGCAGAAGAGAAGCAGAGACAGTGTGTGTGCTTCTGTATTTCATTGCAGGACACTGGAACTGCACCGTTACTGCATCTTTGAGTTTAGCTGCATTCAACCCAAATCTGAATTCCAGGTGGGAATGTCCTCCCATTCTCAGGGGGTCTGGTTCAAATTAGCTAGGAACAGATAGATCAGCAGTTTTTCTTGCATTTTATCTCCTTCCCCTTTAACTCTCCCTCCTTTTCAACACATCAACTGATCTTCGGGGATCAGGGATCAATATGCTGAAACTACTAATGTATTACAGGCAAAGTCCCCAAATTTGCTCTGACGCCCCATCCACTCAATCTCTTCTTTATCTTCTATACCCTGTATTACAGCACTAACATCAGAACTTTCCACCACATACACACACAGACACAGACACACACACAGACATTCAGCCCAGAAGCCTCACGTTTCTTATTCCCCCATTCTTGGTGAAAAAACGGGAACATACAGTTGATAACAGTATGCTCCAAGTGCAGCAATACTCCCAAGAGAGCAACATAGCTTTTTGTCCCTGACAGCAGTTACTATATTAAATATAAAGCCACCTGTTTTGTGAGTGCCCCACAGTGCTCCATAGAGTACCTCCACAAAACCTGCAGAAGATCTGTCCTCACCAACAACACGACCTTCTTGCTGAATTCCAAAGGAGGGACACTGATTCTTTTCCTCTCCACTCCAGCTGAACTAAAGTCTAAAGCAATTAAGTTATTTCCTCCCTCTCTTCATCCAGGCTTATATCAACTGGAACTGATCCCCCTGTGTGCCACGTGGAAGTTTCAAAAGTTAGAGTGGGAAGTGTGTTTTTACTGAAACCAAAATAAAAACAAAACAAAGCCGGCTGCTTTTTCCTGGTGACTCAGAGATCCAGGACACATTTGCCTGCTGCCCTTTCTGCATTACAGTACCCTGAGTCCATACAACAAAATGTGTACAGTTTTCTCAGGGAGGAGGAGTAGGGGAATTACCTCACTCACTATGGATTCCAGAGCAGCCCACAAGAGAGAGGAAGTGACCAGCATTCACTCTTCCCCAAAAGTGCATTTTTATCTGTGTTTTTGCTGTGGAAGTGTAGCAATTTGTTGTCAGGTAGCATCTAGAGGAAGTCCAGGGCATTATAAAAAGAGGGGAATTGTGCCTCCTTTAGTGGGGAAACAGAGACACACAAGAGTCAGAGACCAGATATCCCACATGCAAAGGTAACACACCCTCACACTGTGCAACAAATTACCTGTACAGGTTTTTTTTTTCTCCAAGCTTTCACTTCTTCCACGTCTTACTCTCCTACATCAACATACCCCAGATTCACAATCTTCCTTCTCCAGACTCAGTGCTGCATTTCCATCATCCACACAAATTCTCAGGAAAACCAGTGCTGAAGTCAAATCTATCTAAAACTGTTCTGACACACCAGTACACCAAAGGCTATGTCCTGCCATGGTACATGGACTCAGCAGCCACTGTTTTTGTTCACTGCACCTTTCTGGAGCTTTCAGAGCAAAGAATTTCCACTGCAACACTCACAACACAGAATGAGCTGAGGGAGGCATTTCCAGTCAAACTTGAGTCTTCATACTCTTGCAAGTTCCCTGCTGCTGGGCCTGAGTGGTAGCTGCAACCTGCATGAAGAAACATTTCCAGGTTTAAAAACTGAAGCTGAAGACTCAGTTTAAACTTTGGTATGATTATTTCTTCAGCTCACACAGATGGCAGAGAACCAGGCCCTTGGGCAAACAGCTGCTAGGGCAGCTGTGACAGACAGTGTGTGCCACAAGAGTGCTTTGCCATGGGCCTGGCACAGAGCACCCTGTGCAGGACACAACCTTCTGCACTGCCCAGCAGTAAAAAGTCCCTGTGGTGGTCAAGGACAGGCTTGGCTATCTTGAGCTCTTAGATTTCAAAGAAACTCTCGCAGACTTTAGCATTGCCCAGGGCCAAACTGCACTATGCAGTATATTCCATGTGAGACCTGCTCAGCTCTGCAACTACTGTTACTGTACTAAACAGGCTAAATTTACTTGTGATATGATAAACTCAAATAACAGACACACCAATCACACAGCAACACAGAGAACAAAAGGGACAAGCAGATCTACTGAAGCACAAGCTCCAAGAACAGTGGTTTTCCAGGCATCAATTAATTTGTGATCTGCCTGGAATGAGCCACGAGGCAGTCTGGAGGTTTTAGTTGTATTTTAAAAGGTAACAAAATGTTCTTTATTCTCACCTTTATTCATCTGATTAAGGCTCTACAAAAATACTGACATTCCTGAAGTGCTCACTGCTATGTACTGGTATTGTGCCTTTATATGAAAGGAGAGAAAGAAATCATTAAAATTCTCCTCAGTAACTTGCAGTCATTTTGCTTCAAAAAATGAATAATCAAACCACAAGGAATAAAAGAGGGTTTTGTCTCCAAAGCAGGAAGGGAAATATTTTTCAAACCTAAGAATTCACAACAGTGCCTAACCATGAGCCTATTGGCATCTGTGTCTTGATCCAAATGAACTCTGAGATGTCTGTTCTCCCAGAGGACATGTACTGTTAAAAAAAGAATTTAAAAATCCATGACTGCTTTTAATCTACCTGAAATATGGGAAACAGACACAGCATATTCTGTACTTGTTTTATACTATCCATGTTCCTTTTAGCCTGCTGCAGCATTATGAGGATGTTTCTGTTCCTGTATCACAGCATATAACTAACATTTCCCAGAAAACCCACCCAGGGCATTTCAAAGCCATCTGCTTTTAAGTTAGTAACAAATTATTCTTACAGATACAGGGTACAGAGCAGCTCACACTGTCACTCCAACAAATTACGCTGCTGTTTATTTAAGTAATAAAGGCATTTGTTCCAAACAGTTGGGGCTTTTTCCAGCATTTGTTCTCCACATGTGGTTTGCTTCCTCAAGTGTTGATTTTTCATAGTTAAGAGACTTTTCCCTGCCTTTTATCCACCAGGCTAATTGCATTCTTACCCTTTTCTGCTTAACGAGAGCTGACATACAGTGCTCTCGGCGCTCTGCAGAGAAGGAAGTGATGGATTTCCTGTGCCAAGGAGGTAAGAGTTGAATCTGACCTGAAATGGATTGGACATATGGGAAAAGGATAAAACCAGCCTTGTGACTATCTGCAGTTTTTTCTATCCTAAGAGAGAAGATGTAGTCAAAGCCCTTGATCCCATCCTGCTGCATCCTGGAATGATCTATTGCCCAAAAATGCAGCTCTCTAACCCAGCTGCCACAAACTGTGCTCAGCTGTTCACAGCCTCCTCACTCTGCACCAGGATGTGCTGCACACAGGCAAGGCCTTCACAATGTCACCTGCCAGACTGTATCACACACATGCATTTTCAAAAGTAAGTGTATTGTTCTGCACTGAATCTATTTCTGATTAGGCAAAGCAGCAGGGCAGAAAACACAAAACTCAAGTAAAAGTTTAAAAATAAAATCTGTGCTCCCAAACCAAAGCATTCACTCAAATTCTTGAAAGCGAGATCTGCTGAGTCAGGTATCAGCTCAGTGGCTCCAACCCTGACAAATCATTTACTTCTCTTTTATTTTTTTTCATTACAGTGAAAATTCCAATATGCAAGAATTATATGTATCTTGCAAAAGAAAATAAAGGTAATATACACCTGCCAACCTGACAACACCTCTAGCTGCCATACTTATTACAGCTGAGAAAAAAAAAAACAAATTAAGAGCTGGCAAGGGGTACTCACCAGAGTCCATGAAGGAAGAACAACCCTCCTAAGTATTTTAATGTCTAAAGTTGAGATTACCCCTCATGTGAGCTGGGAGTCTGAGAACACCAAACCCTCTGCCTAGATTACAATTTATTTTTTTTCCTTTACACAAGGCCTTTGAAACAAAAATTAAAGCACTGCTATATTCAGTGACTGGCCACCTTTTGGTATCTCTAACTTCCTTTCTAATTCTCGCCCCAAGGAATCCAGCTAACATAACACAATTGCAGTACCATAAATTTCAGTTAAAAGGCTGAACTGAAGCTACAGGGAACTCTAGCTGGAGAAAAGAAACTTAATGCTGCTTGGCCAACAAAGCATTAGGGAATGAGAAAGAAAACCTTTGTAGCAAGATCTCTAAAATGGTACAGACTTAGGTAATGCTTCGAGTTATGCAAAAAATGAGTAACAGAATTTCATAATGTCAAAAACTGCTTTGTACCACAGAGCTTTTCCTCATGAAAGTACATTATTTCTATCCACTGTAACATTTATTTATTCAAAGTTGTCATACTCTTAACACTGCAGAATGTTCATGGGGGATTTGGGATTTCTAGAAAAAAACACCTTCCCCCCTCACTCCCAGAAAAATCAGAGGAAGTATTATATTAAAAAATTACTCAGCAAGTTATAACACAAAGAAGGTGCTGAAAGTGAAGAAGCAATACAGGACAGATGTCAAAATAAGACATCAGCAGGTAAATGGGGTAAATAGATGACTTTGTCCTTTACTCCATCTCCTTAAACCCTGCAGAAATCTCAGCCTGACCAGTTCTCCCAGCTGCAGGCTGTGCTAACCTTTGCACGACTCCCCCTACCTACTGCTGATGGGAACAGAAGGTTTAATCTGGGATTTTTCTGTTTGAACATAGGTGTAGATGCTCAAGCCTGAAAGGCCCGGGCCTGTGCAAACCTAGATTTCCCTGAGGAAGAATCAGGGCCTTAGCCTTGGATATTATTTCTCATGGTAGCAAACAAACTCCAAAGTTATTTTTGCACTTTTTTTTCCCCTTCATATTTCTGTGCAATTTTTCCCCCTTAAAGAACTTAATCTCATTCTGCAGCTGAACACATCTTACTTGAACTAATATTGGGATAGACTACTATTATCTATGTTATCTTGCTTACATTTCAAAATTCATTTTCTGCTTTAATAAAACAGTGGCCAAAACGGTGGACACAGTTGTGCCTGTGCTCAAAATTCTTGAAAAAGGCATGTTCTTAGCTTGCATAACAGACATCTCCTTGGAGTTCTTCTGGTAGTATCAGTAATTCAAGAGGAAGAACAAATTGTTTTCTGTACAGAATTACTGCTGCAATCCTGTAATTCCCCTTTGTTTTAACCCACAAGCCAAATGGCAAGAACTTAGGAAAAAGCAGTGAATACAATAGCAAGTGTTATTTTACAGAGAGTTAAACACTGCTTTCATTTGAGAGATATGACTCCTATCTATTCCAATCCTTTAGATAAGTCAATAAACAACGCACAGGAGGAAACAGTTCGTATGACCAGACTACTTTTAAAAGTTTACAGTGGAGCAACGCCATATTTGTCCTAATTAAAAGAAAAATAATGCCTTGGAAAAGATGATGAACAGTGGGGTCACAAATATTGTTTCATCCAGATATTAAAGACCAGGCCTGAACACTGAATTCCTGGGCAGTAAAAGACAGCTGAAATGCAATACAAATGAACTGATGCATATAGAGCAATAATTTAAAATATTTCAGTTTCACAGTGCAGAAATAAGCACTGAGTTAGTATGAAAGGAATGAGTCCCCAGTTTCAAAGAGATCTAAGAAAACTTCACCTCAAAACAAGGAGTGGTCAGAAGAGTAACTGGGGAAAGAAAAATATAGGCAGAAAATGCTCTTGTATCTTGAAAACTTTTTAACAGGACAATTGGAATGCAGTATACAGGAAGGATACCTGAATGCACAGAAGGTTACGAAGGTCTCTCCATGTGACACAGTTAAACAGAATGACCTCTCTGTAAGCTGTGAAGCCTGAAGGTGACAGGGCAAGAATATAAACACCAGTAGTGCTCTGAAGGTGTTCACTGTTCTTCCAGTAAAACACAAAGCCCCCCCGAAAAACTAAGAGGTACAAAAGTGCAATATATAGGATAGAAAGGAGTAAGTTTAATTCTATATCATGTGTAGGTACAGAAACTCATGATCTATGCCAAAAAAGCTGTCCAAGGATTCCAAAATGGACTGGATAAACTCATGAAAAACAATCCAGACATAACCACGTCTGGGTCAAATTTGTGAGCTGGGGAAAAAAAAAAGACCATCAGTGGCACTTATGAAAGTACTCTGAGTAAACAGATGATTGGGCCATCTTCATCTTCCTTCCAAGGTATCAAGAGGGAGAAAATCCAGCGGGCCAGAAGGATTTTTGGTCTGATGCAGCAGAGCCATTCTTACTGCTCAGCAATGTGTCACCATTCCCAATAGGAGGCAGAATGATTGGCTTGAATTTGCTCCTTTTTATTATTATTTTTGTTAAGCCTGGGAAGTGAAAGTTTCAGATGTGAGATGTGTCTGCTGGACTGAGATGAAGTTTATGGATGATGTACTGCCAATGCCTGAGGAGGAAAAAGTGGATGCCTGCAGGTGCCCTTTATGACAACCTGAACAGAACACTCAGTTCAGGACATTAACATGAAATCCATGTTTATAAATCTGAGAAACAGACACACAGAAGAACAGGAAAAGTATATTTAATTTTCTATTAAACTTCCAACCAGAATACACTTTCCCAAAACAGAACTTAAAGCTTTTACATAACTGACAAGAATTTCCTCATGATCAATGCAAGATTTTACCAGGAGAAAACAGGTAACATATTGGTTATATTCCCTCTCTGCTCTCCTGGCAAATCTAACCTGCTTTCAAGGTGAAGTATTAATCAAATCTTGTCAACCTCAAAGCAGCATTCTAGTTCCTGCTTACTTCTGGATTTTTAATTTATTTTTTAATTCCAAAGTAGTAATAAGAAAAGTATTTTATAGCAAATTCCTAAAACCTGTTCTAAAAAAGTGTTGTTAGAGATCCCCTTTACAAGACCATTTTAATGTAAGCAGCAGCAAATTGGTTAGAATGGAAGTCTGAAAGCATTTGTATGACCTGCTATTACAGCTTTTAAAAAATGCAACTCATTTCATTGATATGCCAAACTATTTATAACTTTCTTCCTTCCCAACTAACCTCAACAACAGTAAGCAGCCTAATTCAGCTCTAATTTTCACAAAATTGTCCATACTGATTAGAACAAAAGCTGTCACAAAGCCCCACCATGTACCATTTGTAAGTATTAGTGCCTCAAGCTTAGCCATAGAGAAATTGATGGAAATTGTTAAGAGAATTAAGGTCTCTAACCACAGAATTTAGGTGAGAGAGGTCCAATCAAACCCAGACTGTGCCAGATTATTGATAATGTCTAGTTTCATTCTACTTTTTGTCAAGAATATCAAGTACTATTTGCTCTATTGAGCTCAAAGTTTAGCTTTGCCTGGCTGAAGCTGTAGATTCTGAAGTTTCATTGCCATGCCCATGTTCCCAGAAATCTTCAACTTGCCTTGAAAGAACGCCTGAAAAGAAAGAAAGATTCTGTGAAATGAAATACAACATATTATCCCAAATGCACCCCTCCAGACAGTTATGGGTTACTATGGATGAGCAGTTTGGTAATTCCAACAGATCTTGCACACACCTCACATCCAGAAACAAAGGCATTGTCTGACTGTAGAACAGTAAACTGAGGAAATGGTATTCTTATTATATTTGTGATACCTGAAGAGAATAAACTTGCTTTTTACTTAGGTTATCACAGCCATGGTCTGCACCTGGAGCAGGCAGAACACCCCATGTTTGGGTGGTGACTGTTCATAGCAGACAAGCTGATTGTTTCAACTGCAAACAATAAAGCCACAGCGACAGTAGGTGCCACAACTGATTGCTTAGCTCAAATCCTCTTCAGCTTTAACTGGCTTTGTTCTTGATCAATTCAATTTTACAAATCTCACTTGTAAAGCAGACATGCAGTAAATTTGAATTTTTTCCTCCAGACTTTATAAGGAGATAAACTGCATGCACCAAAATATCCAAACTGTAGATTAAAAGCTGGAGTTTCTCCTGAATTTTCTACATGTATGTTACAACATTTCTATTATGTGTTTTATCTTAAAACTTCTCCTAGACACATTTCAGTTTGCAAAATTTACCCCATGATTACCAGACCAAAATCTTGGAACAGTTACCCACAGCATTTCAAATCTGGAAGCACAGCACTGCATAGCAACTTAAAATTAACTTAAACATCTGGTTTACTTGTACACTGTGACTGCTTTTGGCATGCAGAGGAATAAAAAAAATGAAATCAACCAACCGAACAAAACCACCCAAACTCCCCATCTAACAACAACAAATAATCACAGGCATTCAGTGGATGCTCACCTCAATTTCTACTTTTCAGCATCAAGGTGACTTCTTACACTAATGTCAGCTATGGGGGTAAAGCCCTCCAAAGAGAAGCCCACACTCCTTCTTTTTTATGGCATGTTGCAAAAACTGGATTGCCCTTCTTCTCTGCAAACCAAGCACTATTATATCTCCTTCTGGAATATAACACAGACACATCCCTGCAGGATGTCTGACATACATCCCTGTCCTTCTTGAAGGATCTCACTTTGGCTGATTTGTTCAGAGCACACCAAGAATTGTCATTTTTCAGATCAGCCATGGCAGTTCTGGATGAAAGCATTCAAATGATTTCAACTTAAACACATTCAAAACAAACCAACCAGTTCCCTGATCAGGTCATCTTTGCTGTACTTACTGTCTGAGGGTTCATTTTGCCAGTCATGAGTGCCAGCAGATCGGTGTCAGCCATCGTGATTGTACAATCTGCCTTCTTATCTGCAAGACAGGAGTTGAATGAAGATTCAAACTGAGAAATGAAACAGTTATAGGAGCTACAGCTACGTGGAGCATCCCTTCAGACCACAGGTCAGCAAATGGTACCTGAAATACGTACAAGTAAGAGCCATTAAAAAAATATCAGCAAGAGGCCACCCAAAGCCAAGAGGCAGCTGGGCCACCTTGCAGCACAGACCACCCCAACACTGAAGGAAGGATGGGCCTTCCTGAAAAGCTAACCAAATTCATTCCTTGAAAATAAATAATAATCTACTTATATCCAGACAGAATTTTCATTGCAAGCACTGATAAAAATCTTTCCGTTTTATCAAGCTTATATTTGCTAGTATGAAGATCAGCTTGGAATAGATGAGTTTTCCCCTGTGACACTCTCTGAAGATATTTCATTACTGACATTTCAGGCATTTCCTGCCCTCTCCTTCCATGGGAACATGTGCATTCTGAAAGCAGTCACTTGAATTAATTCAAGTACAGAAGTTTCTAGGATCTTGTTACTAGAAGTAAGCTGGAAAATTGTTTTAATAAGCTCTGATGTAAATACTGACGTGTAAACCAAAGGGCTAAAACCTGCACACATCTTTTCCTGCACTCATCTTATTATTAGATTGAGATCTTTGATAAATTGTTGTCCATGCAACAGTGGTCTTCTTTTTGTAATAACATAACAATGAATTTCCGAATCAAATCCCCTGTCTCGTTTTTAATTAAAAGTTTGTGATGCAGGTTCATGGATATATCAGATTTTGAGGACTGGCTCTTGTCTTTTTTTTTTTTTTTTCATTTTCATTACTAGGGTGTGTGGCTTCAGATTTGAGACAAGACATTTTAATGGCAAGGGTACAAATCCTGTGTTTTCAATATTTTTATGGGGTTCCTCAACACCACCCAGTCTGTTTCTTATTTCTGCCTTTTTCAAAATGGAACTTGAAGTTTATGTCAGCTGGTACAGCACTGAAACCAGTCAAGTTTTGTTGCTTAACTACCTGCAGAGGAGAAGTAACTTGACAAGGCAGACCAGTTTACTGCTCACCAGTGTCTCCAACAAAGCAACTGAAGAAACAGCTACAAGCTACATTTTTGGCCCAAATTTTAAGAGGTGAGAGCAGCAATATTCCCAAGGTTTGATTTTAACTTTTTTTTTTTTCCATTCTGATTCCTGGGAAATTGTATGACAGCTCTGCCTGTAGCCTCTAAGAAAATACACTATTATCTCTAGACAGATTCAGATTAGAAGATGTTTAGTTCTTGGTCTGAAACACCATGGATTGCAAGTGTCAGTAATATAAAAGTTTAAAATTAAGGTAGCTCTACATGATTTTTGTTCAAAGTCACTGCAGCCTGAACAGAATATGAGCCTGTACTCATCAGTTTTATGTGTGTTCTGCAATGACATAATAAAAGGGCACTGACCTGAATTAACTGCCACAGAGCCTTTACCGTTTTTCACATCTACCACCCAAGTTGCTTCTTTCCCACCAGGACCATCTTTTACTTTGAAGGCAAAGATTCCACCAATTTTCTTGACAAATTGCTCTCCTTCCTGTAATGACCGTGGAATGAGAAAGTAATTTACTTTAACCTATTAAATTAAGACTAACTTAAAATTAGAAGTAATTTAAAAACCTTCACCATTTCTACCAATATGAAAATATCTATTTCCCCCATTAGGCATCATTTAAACAATAAAAAAAATCTAAACAAACAAAACTGACTATCTATATTGAAATCTATTAAACTAAGAAGAATAGTCCTAATAGCCTTGTCCTGATACAAACATAAGTTTGACAAAATGAGATTTCTTCTTCTGATCACACTTACAAAGCAAGCACCTAACACCAAACACAGTTTCTTTGGTTAGTTAGCAAGCTCCTCACATACAACCTAAACTTGCCTCCACTGAAATATCCTTATGCAGATAGGAACTATCTGGAAAAAAGTAATTTAAAAGCATGGCACAGTGTAAAAGGTATCCAGCAAAATCCAAATTGATAACCTTTGTTTCAGTGAGCAGTCCTGAAGAACTGATGGATGCTAACACATTCCCAACAGGTTTCACACACATTCTGCTATCAATTAAAATCCTGTTGTAGGTAAAAGAAGTAGTCAGATACCTCTTGGAGCCTCTTTTCAATCTCTTTGAAGACCAGTTGTGCCTTAAATCCATCAACAGCTGCACTGAGAGGCACAGCTGCAATACGGCCGTTGCTGAAACAAAAACCCCATTAATTTAAACACTTTAAATCACATTTGCAACATCTTCAGATGATCATGAATAGGCCTAACACCAGCAAGAAACATTTTAGCAGTTTAGAGCAACTCTGATATCGAAGTGAAGCTTGCTCTCTTGACAGCTTGAATTACAGTCACTCCAGATATCTGTGTGTTGTGTGTATGAACTGAAGATTAATTTAATAATGAAAATAAATCATTAATCTTATTCCTGATACTCTGGAGAAACTGACAGCAACATGGAGCCCAATTCTTGATTTCTGCAGGGGCAAGCAGAGCCAAAGTACAGAGAAATGTCCAAAGAAATGGCAATTCAAGCAACAGGAGGAACAAGTTCACTGCTATTACCATCTCTTGGCAGCAAAGTCCAAAACTGTGGTCAAGTTTGATACTGCTAAAGTAACAGAATTGCTCAAGAAATGTTGCTGGACTTACTAGGGTGGTACTGACACTGCCCTGCAGACATGTGACAGGGTAGCCAGAGTGGGCACTGTCTTGTCTGCAGGAGATACATCCATTTTGTTAACAAACCAAGGCTGCACTAAAGGGATGGAAACTTTAAGGTACAGAAAAGGCCACCAAACAAAAAGCAGAACTGTTTCAAAAACTAATGCAAAAAGCCCTGCTGCCTTGATGCACTTTCCCACCAGCTATTACTAAAGCCACAGGCTTGGTCTGGAACTGGTGATTAACTGTACATCCACTGCTGTAGGAAACTGGTGTGAAGGATCTTCACAATCATGAAGTTTCACCACCTCTCCCTTAGTTACACAATGAACATCATAACTCAGTTATGTAAGGGGTGTCTGAGCACATCAGCCACACGGTTCCATTCCAAAGTCTGACACACATTGGTGCAACTCCGTTTCAGCGATCTCCCACACACAGCCTTTGGGAGAATTAAAGGGTTTTAAGCTTCTCTAGTGTAAGATTAAATGAGTACTGCTAAGATTTCTCTGGGCTGAGTTGTTCTTATGAAAGTATTTTTAAAACACTGAACATCAGTGAAGGTGAGATGAGCCATAGCAAACTAGACTTAAGTTTCTTCAGAAGAAATATCTGTACACGAAAAGCTCTCCCTGACAGGAAGAACTACTTCTAGCAGCACCTCAACACTGATGATATAAAAACAGCAACAGTCTTTTTCCATAAAGTGACAGTATTTTTAAAGACAAAGTTCAAAGCAATGGAAAAAGGTGTACTCCCTGTAAGTCTTTTCCCCTCAGATTTAAAACTGTACCAACACCCACCAACAAGTTTCGTGAGCATGTTTGAAGAGAATCCATGAGAAGACATATTTTTCTTCTATCTTTTTTTCTCACATGGTACAACCTCTTATGGATTAAAAAAAGAGACAGAATTATCACTCCTGACACTAGAAAAAGTCACTGCTGCAGCCCTTCAAAGTTCAGTGGCTTCTCTCATCACCTCTTCCACAGGTAATATTGTCACTTCCCAGGAATTGCACAGGTTTAGCTGAAACAGATGTTAGAAATATGAGTTGGGAGGGAGGGGTATGTTTCTTTCTGAAAGGCCACTGTATGATAAATTCTGCTGTTCACAGGTTTTCAGAGAAAACAAAGCACTGGGATGGGCTTTAAAAGCCATAATGCCCACAATAAGCATGTCAATCTTTCTAAGGAGAGCTGAAAGTGAAAACGTAAAGGCAACTGTATTTTAAGTCTCCTCTGAAATACCAGAACAATACAAATTTTAAGTGTTTCCTCTCAATTCCTGTCCATTCGAGCACTGAGCTACAGCAGAGTGCAGACAGCTTCATATCAGTGTTCTCTAACTTGGAAATACGCTACAATTGCAAGTGCAAATTCTGTAGCTAGTAACACATCAGAATTCTAAGGAATTACAGTATCACGTGAAACACGCTGAAAGCAATCTCTCGTAGAACTAAACCAGTAACAATTTCAGAAGTGAAAGCAGTGGTTTCTTTGTTCCCGTGGATGTCTTGCTGGTTTTGGCAGATCCTAGTTTCAATTAATTAATTTTAATGTGATCTGTTTTATTCTTGGAATAGCTTTTATTTGTTTGGTGGCTTTTTTCTCCGAACATTACTCTTCCTTATGGACAATCACATGAGCCGTTTCTACAAGCCAGTTTGAGCTTTTCAACAACTCTTAGTGCACAATGTGACACGAGAGCGTGTGAGTTTTAACCTCAGTAGAGACCTGCAGTGCTGCAGGTAAACAAGAGTTACATGTGCTGGGTGTTTTAGTTTACAGGGCAATAACTCAAAACCAGCCAAGTTTTGAGAGCACAGGAAGCAGGACAGCCAGGCTGGGCCAGCAGCGCTCTGTCCCTGCGTTATGCACAGCCCCAGCGGATCGCTCCGGAAGGCCTGGCAGTGCAGCCCGCGGTTCCCCCCGTGCAGGGCGAGTCCCCGGCGTGTGTCCGGCCCGGCTCACCTGCTCTCCCGGGGGAAGCCCATCCTGAAGAGGGTCACGACCACGGCCCCGCCGAGCCCCAGGTTGTGCTGCAGCGCGACCTTCGCCCCCGGCACCTGCCGCCGCCCCGCCAGCCCCCGCAGCTGCCAGCAGAGCTCCGCGCACTGCGCCAGCCCTGAAACATCGAGCGCAGAGCGCGCCGTCAGCGGGGCCGTCCCCGACACGCACCGAGGGACAAACGAACGGGATCTGAGAAACATCCAGGGATCTGAGCTGCCAGGAGTGAGCTGGATGTCCTTGGGAAACCCAAAGGAAGGGGAACCCCTCTGCATCGCAACCCTGACACTCTGATTATGTTCACCCTCTGTCTCCCCCCACTATTCCATCAGCTTTCTGCAGTCAGGGTCCAGTCTCCTCGCACGCACAGAATCAAGGAGTTCATTAGGTTGGAAAAGTGCTCCAAGATCATCGAGTCCAGCCTATGGGCAAGCACCAAGCTTGTCAGCTAGACCGTGGAACTGAGTGCCACGGCCCGTCCTTCCTTCAACACTCCACCACCTTCCAGGGCAGCTCATTCCAATATTTAACCATCCTTTCTGTGTAAAAATTCCTCTTGATGTCTAGCCTAAACCTCCCCTAGCACAGCTTGAGGATATATCCTCTCATCCTGTCTCCAGCTGTCCGGGTTACAACCCTTATTTCAGGAAGCTGCAAAGAGTGAGAAGGTCCCCCCGAGCTTTATTTTTATCTAGGCTGAGCCCCCCTCAGCTGCCTCAGCCATTCCTCCCAGGATTTGTGCTCCAGACCTTCCCCCAGCTCCATTGCCCTCCTCTGGACATGCCTCGCACATTTCTCCTTTCCCCATGCCTTCCTCTCCCTTCCCCTGGACAACTGCACAGGTCTTTGAACAAGGCAGACATGGAATCTGCATTTCATTCACCAAGTTTAAACACTGCCAACTTTGGAACAACTTTTGGTTTAAACATTCCAACATTATGAGGAACAGGAGTTAAGGAGTTTTAAAACTTGAGTCATAGATGAGAATGAACATTCTTATCATCATTCTCATCACATTCTCTCAGCCTCAGGAAGAGGGTATGTACTGTGGTGCAGCCTGCCCTGGTATGGTTTGGATATTTAAGAGGATTTACATGACCCTTTTTTTAGCATATAACCGGCCTCAAGACTGTTTCCAAGGGAAATGAAGCTGACAGGCTGGAGATTTGTCATTTTCTGCATTTTACTGACTCTTCCTCCATCCCATGGCAATGGAGAAGCAAGAATGCCAGTAAGTGCCTGTGCTTTCATTGCTGTGTAACTGACAAAAGTTAATACAAACCTGGCAATGCAATACTCTCATCCTATTACAGATACCCACAGCCTCATTCATCTGGAACCCTTCTTTCCCAAAGTTTCCTAACACTTCTTCTGGCCCCCACACTTAGCTGCATAGTGTATCTCACTGTTACAACTGTTTAGATTAAGATTTGATGTTCTACAAGATTTCATCTTCTCCAGTTTTCTAACAACTTCTCATTTCCAAGGAGAGTGAATTTTCTTCATAAATCCAAACACATTTTGTCCAAGAGCCAACTCATTTAGAAACAAGCACAGCAATTTAAAGAAAGTAAACAAAAACCAACAAAACACACAAAACTCAAAACAACAAACAGAACAAAAAAAGAGCAAACAACCAAAAAAAGGGAAATACCTGTGGCACCAAGAGGATGTCCCTTGGAAATCAAGCCACCACTGGGATTAATAACCCATTTTCCTCCATAAGTATTGTCTCCTTTGTCGATCAGGTCACATGCTCTTCCTATAAAACAGTACTTAGGTAAGAAAAATACTCTTTTTTTATTTGTAAGTGATTTTTCAGTTCTGCTGTAACTTACCAGAGATGCTGGGTGTCAGTCAGACCCTAAGAAATGCTACAGCACATATTTCACAAAGAGCAAAAATTAGCCAAACTACACTAATGAGACTTGCTTATACCATCAGAGAAAGCATAATGTGGAAGAGAAGCATTTGGTACAAAAGTTGTTTTTAATTTGCTGTTGAATTGTTCTGTTGGTATATACAGCATTATGATAAAATCAGTAAAATAAACCTATTTATATTTTGTTCATGAAACTGTAGTGATAACTACAGCTTTGGTCAGTTGTAATTTGTGACCCGCAGGACTTGGAGGGTGAGCACCAAGTTGAACACAAGCCCTTGCCACAAAGGCCAACTAATGGTACCTTGGGCTGCATTAAGACTTTAAAATAGTAAATAAAACCACTCAGAAGACTAATGCTTGGAATTATTTAGCTTTGTAGACTACAGACAATTCTTCCTTTTAACCAGGCTCTTACTTGTGTATTCTTGTACCAGCTTCTTCAGCCAACATTATTAACACTGAAGTCTAACAAAGAGCTGTCATGGTTCCATGGTGCCATTAAATGAGAATACCAGGTTAGATTTGCCCATCTAAAATCCACAGTGGTTTATGCCATTCCATTAATCTTTATGCCTAATTAGTCTATCATTCCAAGATAAGCTCCATATACTATTAAGGCCAGACTGACTAAGGGTTGTGACAACAGCACTATTAAATAACCATGCACAGGGCTAATTAGTCAAATAGACAAGCACCACCAGGATTATTCTGCATCAATTAAAGGAATTAAACTAAAGAGCTTAATGTACCTGTTTAAATATGTCAAACATTTACCATTTTTGCTGCAAATACCATAAAAACACAGCAAAAATGACAGTAGAAACCAAACATTCAAAGGCAAACACAAAAGTCTTCCTGGAGTTCCATAAATGTCTGTTTCAGTGAGAAAGCTCAGACTTAATATACCACCTAGTGCCAGAATATGGTATTTTCTCACAATCAGTTAACAACAATTTAGAGAAAGATTATATCAGATGATAATATATGCAAAGCAAGAACGTGTTTAAAATTTAAATATATCATGAACTGCAATAGCAGTTCAATGCATTATTTATTTGAAAACATAAAATACCCTCTTCAGCAGAAAATTTTAAATTATTTTACTTACATATACAGAGCTAAATTCAACTGCCATTGAATCTGTTGTAAATCCAGCAGATTCACTGACATTAAACTAATATAGACAGACTGAGCAGTGTTACACAGTTGACTTTAGATGCACGTTGATTATTTGCCAACAACTCTGAGGCAAAGATGTTTCAAAGATCAGTGACATGCTAAGGCCCCCCACAGGCAATTCTTGTCCTATTTTTATCTTAAAAGGAAATACATAGATGGAAGGAAATCTTGGGGTAAGATCATGATAGAATACAGCTCCAAAAAAGAGGCCTAAGACTGAGATCACAGGAGTTCTTAATTTGAATACTTTTGGTGCTTTCCATTTCAATAAAACAATTAGCTCCATTGCTGCTATTACCTTCTGGACACAGTCCCAGAGCTTCGTAGGTGATGAACTCATTAACTGAGAAACAGTCATGAAGTTCAATCACATCAACATCTGTAGGTTTCAGCCCTGCTTTGTCAAAACATTTTTGTGCAGCTTTTTTAGTCATATCATAGCCAACCTGAAAAAAAGGAGAAATTCTATGTCAAAATATCATTACAGAAATATAGCTCACAGTTCAATATTTACATTTAATTTTAACTATGCTACTATAGATCCTGTCAGCGAAAGAAGGAGATGGTATTCTGATTTAATTTTAATGCATCACATGTCAGAATTTTATATTCATACAATAAAAAAATTATCTAGAAAGAAATTACATATTCTAATGCTTATCGTTAAGGCATGCAAAACCTTTCTGGGGAATATCCTCTATTTCCTCAACCTTGATTGCAACCCAAATTGTTCCTTTGCACGACTCAGACCAACAGCCTTGAAACAACCCTCAGATTGTCTAGTAACCTTTTTCTATGATCCACCTGATTGTTTTAAATTTCATTATAAAGAGAAAAATGAAAGAAATTTTCTTTTGCTATTCAAGTTGCTTAAAAAATAGCCTGCAAATAATTCATTAAAAACTAGGTTTCTGATAGCCTGTTTGTAAGTTACTTATTGTCATTCCACAATCATAATCCTTGCTTATTCCATATCTGTCCAAAAGAAATCAATTTTACATTCACCACAAAGCATGATATGTTTTCTTACTGACATGAAAATATTGACAGCATCACTAGGACTTGCAGGTACTAAAAAAACCAAACCAAACAAACAAACAAACCAAAAACCAAACAAACAAACAAACAAAAAACCAGAAAAAAACCCCAAAAAACAACAACAACAAAAAACAACCACCACCAATCCAAAGCTATAAACAAAGAACCTCAGAAAAACCACCCCAATGAGCACCAGGAAATACAGAATTGTAAATTTACCATCTTCATACAACTGTTTTCTTCAAATGTGCTTGGATAATCAGTAGCCATCACCTGGGCTAGAATTTCCACAGCTTTTGGCTGCAATTTATGCCTTTTCACAAACTCCTCATTAGCCAAAATTGCAGCTGCAGCACCATTTGATGTTGGGCTGATTGAAAGAAAAATAATGATGCTATTGTTCTAAATCAGTAATGTCAATCTTCATTAGACTGTTGATCTTCCATAGATTTATCTTTTAATACAAACAAACAAAAAAAAAAATACAAAACCCCACTTTCTTTGGCTGATACCACTGAAACTATAAATTCCATCAGTGCTTACTGGTCACTTTCGTAATATTTATCAGACATTTGAAAATCATGGCAAAATAGAAATGTGTTATGAAGGTTTTTCAATTTAATCAAATCAAAGCTTCTACTTGGCTATAAACATATATACACCCTCCAAGAGTGCTTAGGAAAGACTGAAGAGAAGAATTAACACTTAACAGCAATGGATGCACATTAGTAAAAGAACAGAATTATAAGAGAACCCCAAAATACAAAACGTACTTCAGCTCACTATATTACACTGAGAGCAAGTATCTAGTGCTTGGTCATGACAGAGTTTCCACATTTGTTTTATTTATAAAAAGTTTTACTTAAAGCAATCTGTAAATTATAATTGACACACAAACAGACTTTATTTAAATAGATTCCTACTATATTTGTCTTAACATCAAGATCTATTTCACAATGCAAAGTCCTCTCCTTACCAACACTGTAGGACAGTCAAGTAATCAAAAATTTTCCGAGAATGCAGAACTTCATCTAATGTGTACTCCTTTTGGAACTGGGAATACCTAAGGAAAACACAGAGATGCCATCTCAGATTGAGCAGTAGACACACTAATATCACACTATTAGGCAGCTATAGAGTTCTTTGTAAAACACAGTATAAGGCACCAGATAGAGAATTAATTTTTATATATTTCTAGAATAATTTATTTAGTTTCTCATTCCATAATAAAGAACATATGCTGAAAACATTCTGAACATATTATTAAAATGCCACTTCGTTGTGCATTAATTTTTTTTTAACAACCAGGGATGTTGACTACAAAGGCAGACTACGTGACTCACGGGTTGTTGGTTGAATGGCTGTGGTTCTTCCATGCAATTTTCGCAAAGTATTCTGGATTTGTCCCTGAAGAGGGGCAAAGAAAGCTGTGTTGAAATACTTTGTTTACTCAAACAGTGCTGATGTAACAGTTTAAATATTGTGTCATAAGAATCTGACCTTTACAAGCATCTTGACAAGAGACACACTGTTACGAAGACTTTCCTTAGAACTCAGCTGAGGTTTCAAAAAAACTAAACATAGCTGAGTTTTAGCTGACAGAACAACCCACTTCTATGTTTTACACTTACATAAAAACACAGAAAACAAGTGCATTTTATTTGATGTATTATTCTATTACTGAAATTTAAATGCTCATTTTCCTATCAGCGCAGAACAGCTGCAGCGAAATATTAGAGTCAAAGTCTTTATTTTTTTCATAAAATAGCCTAAAAATGCAAACAAAAGATGTACAACAGGCCAGGCTGTCATCTTGGAGCCAATTCCCTTGCCTGGCCAGGGGGTAGCAAAAAGCAGTGGCACCAGCCTTGTACTAGGTATTAAATCAAATCAAATACCCAACAGCTTTTGCCAAACAGTTCAGCCCCATGCCCCTCTAGCTATCCTAAGGCACAGAAATAAAATGCAGGAAGTTATGCAACCTTAATGCTATCCTTTCTTTGAACAAAATCCTATTATTTTTAAATCACTTAATAAAGAGAAGACATTGAAAAAAATGTATTTTAACAGACCATATTTCTCCATGTGTTCTTTGCCAGCGCTTGCAAACATCTGAGGTGCCACTGGAGCACTTGCTAGGCCATATTTATTTATCATAATTTCCAAATGTTTGTCCATAGGATTAGTTCTATCTGCAAACTGAAAACGGAAATACAAAGCAAATCAATTCCCTTTTCTTTTCAACATCACCACAAAATGTCACAGATTTCAAGCAAATTAGAGGTTTTTCTAATATTTTAACAAGTCCCCAGGCAGTATGTTGCACTTCAGTGACAGGTTCAGAAGTATTGATAATTTCCCAGCTATAAAAAAAGAGTAAATAAGCAGAAAATGTTTAACATTGTAACCACTTCACTGATTCATCAAGTGCAAGAATCACTGCTACATTATTTCTATCACAGTCACTATTTTCAGCAGGGGACTTTGGTTATTCTTCCCCTCACTTAAAATCCTACAGTTTTAATATAGTTTCATAAAATGAATACTCTATTAGTATTTCCAATGTAGCTTAGATAAAATATCATAAAGCATGTTAAAAGATAACTCTCATTTTTACCACTTGCTAAAAGTAACATTTTTCACCCAAACCTCTTGAATATATTATTGAATTTGGCAGTTCTGCAGTTAAATGACATATGGGCTCTAATATTGCTTGCCTTAAGGCAAAATATACACAAACCCACACACACTTCTCCAGTAAAAACAAATAAGAGTCAAGAAGCCCTTAATTTTTGGAGAGGTGTTAACAGGTCAACTGAGCAAGCATCAGGCCAGAAGACCCAGAATCTTTCTTTGATTTGATGTGTTGTTTGAGAAAGACACTTCAGTTACTCAAAGCTTCAGTATTTTATCTGGTATTTTCCTTTTACCCCACTAACCCAGCCTTTAACATAATCTTGGCAAAATACAACAAACATGACACATGAATTTTGCATGGAATGTTCTAGAATTTTTTTTATAGTATGTCATAGATGCCATCAGAATCACAAAACTCACTGAAAGATTGTTTAGATCAAACTAATGATGTCTTTTGTCATCATCTACAGCAACACAGTAAAGCAAGTGGAATTATTGAGAATACATCTCAGAGAATGAGGAAGTGTATCTCATGTACAAACACAAAACATATCAAGTATTTCAGACACTTACACCTGAAGCAAGAGATCCTTTTGCCATCCTCTCAAAGCCGAGTGCCAGAACACAGTCTGCCAAGCCTTAAAATAAAATGTTTGGCTATTTAAAGCACAATGTAATTATAAATGACACTATGTACTTAGAACTATTCCTTTACAAGGTATGTACACAAATACCTACCAGCTGCTCTTCCTTCCTCCTTCATTTTTGAAAGAGTCAAATTAAGATGGACAAGGTATTGATACAAAGACATTGATACCTAAGAATGAAAGATCACTACAGGACTGGGGTTTATTTTTAACTGTCTGACAGCAGCTCTCATAGACAACCAAGTATTTGTGTCTCACCTACAAATACTAAACAATCATACACAGTGTAACTATAGTTCCCGTTACAGAAACATAAGCATCAGTGCAAGAAAGTATCAAAGTCCACAGAGGAACTGCAAAAACAGGAGGAAATACTCATCTGCCAGTTGAAAGCATGGCCTGTCAGTCTGCTCTCTCTGCTCCCTTCCAAAAATGTGTTAGTTAAACACTCACATTAATTTCAAGCTAAAAGAAAAATGCTAAGCTTTTCAGCATATTCTTCTTTTCATCCTGGAGAATCTAATGCCTGCAGTACTATAATGCCATTTGTTCTGCACTACTCCAAACAATTATTGCAGGAACACTTAACTGGCAGAACTGACTAGGTTCATGCAGCTCATGACACAGGAAAAGACATGTACATCCACATACACCACCCCACTGCATCCCAGACAATCTCTTATGTGCACAGAGCAAAACAACCCACCTCCTTCTACAAGCTGTCTGGCCATGAACAAAGCAGTGGATCCAGTAGCACAGTTGTTGTTAACATTGATGATGGGAATGCCAGTTAGACCCAGACCATGGTAGATCGCCCTCTGCCCACAGGTTGAGTCACCTTCAAATAGAAACACAACATTAAAATAAGGTACAAACTCAACAAAAATAAATCCTGCCATGTGTGTGCAGTGCTACCAACTAAACCGTAAACTTGAACTTCTGAGCTGTCACCTTGAGTATAGCTCTCAGGTATCCACAGTAAAGAACCTTAGAAACAAGATGAAACTCCTCAGATTTTAAAACTAGAAGTTTGTCCTGTTTCTGTTTCACAGGCTGTGAATCAAAGGGACATAACTGGACTGGACAGAAGGGTCTTAGAGGTGTGGCTTGGGAGCTGCTCTGGGTATCATAGACTGACCCTACTTCAGATGCCACAATACAGTCGTTAATAGAGAACCAGAAGGAAAACAAATAGAAAAATCTTTTTAGAATAGAAATAGATTTCCCCTTAATAGAAAGCTTATTGATGGCATTCCTCATCTTTATCCACAGAGATGTCTGCAATTGTCACAGAAGTCACATCCCAATCAAACAACAGTACTCACCATAAACATAACCCACACATGCTTGCTTCACTGCTGAATAAGGAATCCCAGCATCAGCTAAAGCTGCCTGGCCTAAGAAACAGTTTAAAAGTTGGAAAAAACGTTTAAAATTGAAGGTTAAAAAAAAAAAAAGCAGCTCTCACAACCGTAACAAACAAACCTAGAGTACTATGTTTGACTCCTGCATTCACAAACTAGTTGTAGAAATTCCTTATTGTATGGTGCAAATGGTTAATATAGTCTTGTACCTCATAAGGACAACTTCATACTCTTAAGGGTAATTTCACAGTATTTTGAGTTCTGAACAAGCTTCTTTATCAGAAAATTTCATTCAATCAATTCTGTGTTCATGCACCAAGGTCGTTCATCCCAATGAGAGTATGTTTTGAATAATATAGATAAGTATTAAGTTTTTTAAGTGCACAATCCAATTTTAAACCATCCTGCTGACTTCAGCCTGGAAGGGCTGACCTGGACAGGTCAGTTAAGGATTTGGTGAAAGTGGTCTAAGTTTTAAATCTGTTTTTCAGATGTATCTATTTATTGAACAGTAGCTTTTCCTTCATATGTGTAATAAAAATATTGGCTATAAGACCTAAAATAAGCATCAGCAATCAAACAAAATGCTTTATTACTAAATTACCTGCTTCCTTAGCCATGTCAGGATAATCAGCACTCTTCTCATTAGGCTTTGAAAACTGGCAAGAGAAAAGGAAGAAAAACAAACTGAGAATAAATGAGTGAGACTTAATTCATATTTTGCTCAAATTGGCATATTTAAAAGCTTTATATTCAATTTAGAAATACGTTTTTAATAATGCAAACAATGTAATTTCATTCACCCAACAGTGCACGTACAAAATCTTTACAATTCTGCTGCTCCCAGATCCTGCAATGGCTAAAAAGAGAAAATAGTGCAACTTTATGGGAGCTGAGGGCTATTTCTAGTCAGTGTTAAAGAAGATCCATGACTATGGAGATGGATAATAATCCTGTCCAAAGCCTCTGGGTGAAACAGAGAATAACTGTGATCTTCATCAATTCATCATAATACATGTCATAATATTCACTGAAGCTTTGATAAATATCTCCCTTCAACTTTTTTTTTGGTTATACTACTATTTGTAACAAGACAAATGTTTGTTCTTTGTAGAGAATTTATCACACCTTACTCCTTACCATTGGAGTAGAGGTGGCATTTCTATTTTCTTTGCAGTGTGACTTATTAGAGACCACCACAAGGTGGTGGCTTGCATTTTTACATCACTAATAAAAAGTGTCACTGCTAAAAGAAATCCTCATGCTAACTACTTATAATCCCACAAATTCTTTGATGTCCTCTATGAGCATACAAAAGCCAATCTGTGGCCTCCTTCTGTTTATCTCCCTGACTCCAGTCATTTGTACCACTTAGCTGTACTTCCTGCAGTGCCTCCTTTTTCATGAGTTTAGACAGCAAAGATCATAAGCAAAAACAGTTGGTGAGTTGATCATTGTAAAAATCTGTAAGAGTGACTGACATCACTTGGGCTAACAGAGGAGAAGAGAGTACTGACAGTTCCTCAAGTCATGCTCAACTGGTATCTGAGATGATCCACTTCTGAAAATGCAGAGCACTAGGGAACTGACAGTTACACACACAGGAAACACAGACTGTTGTTGTGAGAAGATATAACAAACCTTAGCAGTCATTACATCACTAACGTTAATCAAATAGAAGCAATACAGTCCTAAAAGATTTAATCGTAAAATACTTAAGATGCAATATGGTGTCTGGCAGGTTTTACTTGTCTCTTCCATGAGGATATCACAAGTGAGCTCAATAACTTCTATTACTACGCTCTGTGATCTAGTCCAATAAACACAATTAACAGAATGTCTTTAACCTTTCAATTCCTCCCCTATCACATTGCACGCTGAAGAAATACCCACGCAGCAACAAGACAAAAAGTTATTATTTAAAAGTTTGAAAATCATAAAATCCTTTAGGTTGGAAAAGACCTTAAAGATCAAGTCTAACTGTTACCTCAGTACTGCCAAACCCAGGTTGCCTGTTCCTGGGTTTGACAACACTTTCGGTGGAAGAATTTTACTTAATCCTAATTCTAACTTCAAACATGCCTTGTGGAAACGTGAGGCCAATTCCTCTTGCCCCATCACTTGTTACTTGGGAGAAGAGCCCCACGGCCACCTGGCTACCACGGGCTCCAGGACAGCTGTGGAGGAGCTAAGGGGGCGAACTGTGCGCTCACAACCCAAGGGACAGGAACAGAAACGCCCCAGGACAGACCCTGCAGGGCGCTGCCCTCCCCGAGCCCCTGCCCCGGGACGGACCCTGGGTCAGCGGCTGGCGGGACACGGGGACACTGTGCCCGCTGCAGGGATGTTGCATCGACCGGCGCTGTGGAGCACCACGTTCACCTTGGCCGGGCCCGGCCTCCCTCACATCCCGAGCGAGGTTGAACTTTGCGCGGGGCCGCTGCCGCCGGGCCGGGACCAGGCTCGAGCTCTGCCAGTGCGCTCCTGATGCGCCACCGAGTCCCATGAGGGGCTTCAGCCGCGCCAGGGTGGGCGCGGGCAGCTCCCGCAGCAGCTTCCCCCTCAGCGCCAGCAGGGGACAGCAGGGGACAGCCGGGGAGCGCCGCCGAGGCCGGCCTCGCGCGGGCCGCGTCCCCCCGCGCACACACGGGAGCCGGGGAGGGCGGCGGTACCTTGGTCATGCCGACGCCCACCACGAACACCCGGCGCTGCATGATGGCGACTGCGCCAAGACCAGCCCTACTCTCCCTGCTGCTGCCGCCGCGTCCCGCGGGCCCTCAGCGACGCCGGGGGCGGGGCCAGCGCGCGGGGGAGGAGCGAGCGCCCGGGCGGAGCCCCATAGACCCGCCCCTTAAAGGCGCAGCGTCCCCCTTGCGGCACCGGCCGGGTGTCCCTGCCCGTAGGGCAGCCGCGGCCGGTCCTACAAACATCCCAGCTTATCCCCCTGAATTCTCCCATCCTGGCGATTATCCGACGTTGTTCCAAAGCCGAGGTGCAATGAAGCTCGCCGCTTTCCAGAGAAGGGCAGCGAAAATGGTGACGGGTCTGGAGTACACGTCCTGTGGGGAGCAGCTGAGGGAGCTGGGGGGCTCAGTCTGGAGAAAAGGAGGCTCAGGGGGGCCCTTCCCACTCTGCACGGCTCCCTGACAGGAGGGTGCAGCCAGGTGGGGGTCAGGCCCCGCTCCCTGCGAACAAGAGACAGGATGAGAGAAATGGACTAAAGTCGCACCACGGGAGGTTTAGGTTGGACGTTAGGAAGAATTTCTTCACAGAAAGGGTGATTAGATATTGGAATGGGCTGTTCAGGAAGGTGCTGGAGTCACCATCTCTGGAGGCGTTTAAGGAAGGACTAGACATGGCACTCAGTGCCATGGTCTAGGGGACAAGGTGGTGATCAGCCATAGGCTGGACTTGATGGTCTCAGAGGTCTTTTGCAATCCAGTTGATCCTGTGCTTCTGTAATTCTTTTCCTCCAGAGATGTCTTTGGGGCGGATACTCGACGCGACCATTCTCTTTTTCCGAAATGCTGCTTGTTACCTACAGATGCCTTTACACTGAGAGCCGGACATCTGACCCTCCACCAACACACGTTTCCCTTCATCCACTCAAATTCCCCTTCCCTCACTCTGTCATCCTTGAGGATCTCCACTGCTCGGGCAGAATGCAAATCCCCTCCTGCCTCCCACAGACCTCTTGGCGGCATCCTGCACAGCCGGGGCCAACTTCGGCCAAGCTTCTGGCGGTGGTGGTTGTGGTAGCGACCTTGTCTCCCACCGCATAGCTCTTCCTGTAAGCAGCCCTTCCCCAGCAGGAGGCTGTGTACGCTTCCCCCGTGTAACCCTTCCCCAGCAGCGGGCTGTGTAGGCGCAGCTGACTCCCTGGAGGCGGGGCCCGTCCCGGCGGAGGGTGCCGGTTCCGGAGCGGCCATGCTGCGGCTGTGGCGGGCGGTGCCCGCGGCGCTGCGCGGGGCGCGGGGCCGGGCGGGCGCGGCCGGGGCGCAGCGGGGCCCGGAGGTGCTGCTGAGCGCGGCTGGCGGCGGTGAGTGCCGGGACCCGGACCGCGGCTCCGCTTCTGCCAGTCCCTGCCGGACACACCTCGGCCTGGCGTGAGCGTGGAGCAACCCGAGCGGCGGTGACAGTCCTTCCGAGCCCGGGGCGCTTATTGTTTTGCTTTCAGTTATGCCTTGATACTTTTTTCAAGAGCGCTGCTGCTGAATGAATAGCTAGATACTTTTTTCCCCCTAAAGTTATGTGTGCAGGAAACTTCAACGCAGGAAGTTCTGGGTTGCATACTTCAGATTTTTCTAACAGCACTAATGTGCAGTGATAAAGGTAGGACAGGACCTTGACATGTCTGAGCACATTCATCCATGAGAGCCACGAAGCAGTTTGAGGTATGGCTCAGATTGCCATTAATTTACTTTCTGTGTAACTGTTGCAGGAGCTTATAAACAGTTCTTGGTATTTCGCTGGTTATGAAGATAGTAAGTTATCACCAGCTATAAATTTCCTTTGCTGGTGCCCGCTGTTTGCTTGTGTCTCCATTCCAATGTGACACATCTCTGGTTCAGTAGCTGGCCACTGCCATAGGCAGAGGATAAACAGAATTCCAGCAGGGCAGAAAGACCAAGCAAGGCAGGTGCAACGTACAGCTGTGAACCTACAGCACAGCAACAGCATCTTCCAATGTTAAGGCCTGGGAAGTGAGCAAAAGTCCAGACAAGGAAATAAGAGATGTTTTTTCAATCCAAAGCATACACATGCCATTGAATAATAATTTACAAATCACATGTGCAAAGAAGAAGTAGGTAGATGTTGTGGTTTTATTTTTCTGCTTGGACTTAGGAACTTTGGGTGGAGTCCTTTCTGCTAATGAGCTTATAATGTTGAAATTAATTGGAGTTCAATTTCAAAATGGTTCTGGAACATGAACCTGTCTGTGCTGTTCTCATGCAAAGAGCAATCCCAAGAGGATGGTTTCCTTCGTTAGGGAATGTACTTGAACACATTCAGACTGTACAATAAAAAATAAATTAAGTAACATTCAAAGGAGAAACCTAAGATGGATCATTTTGGTTTGTTGTTTGGGGGTTTTTTCCCATTTCTGCAGTGATTCTAAGATATATGTTCTTGGATGTCCCATTCCTTTTCTAGAAGTCTGCTTACTCAGAGTCCTTCACAGTGCTACAGAATTTTACAGTTGTTCTGCATAACTGGGTTTTATAGACATGGTGTGCCACCTCCAGTTTTAAAATAACTGATTGTTTTAGAATATACTTTATGTGCATTTTCAGGAAAGCAAATATGCAGCACATTATTCCCATTTGAATTACTGTGTCAGAGAACTAAATGAAGTATAACTGAAATTGTCTCCTATTACTAAGGTATTGCTGAAATCCTAATGAACCGACCCCACGCGAGAAATTCACTGGGAAAAGTATTTGTAAATGAAGTGAGTATGGACCTGGCCTGTAAGCGTGTTTGCAACCATGATCAATAACTAACTGCAGTGAGAATAGATGTGGGAAGTCTAAAAAAAACTTATCTCATGATGAAGGGCAGTGGGAGATGGCAGTAGGGCAAGGGAGGTGAACCTGGGGAGAAACAGAACTGCCTCAGATGTAGACAGAGATATCTGGGTTATTTAAGTTAGCTAATTCAAGTTAATTTATTGAAGTTAACTCAGATGCAAGTTAAGGTCCCTACTTGTATCATTACAACAAAAGCATACTCATTGTCACACCTTAGCAGGTGATCTGTTCAAGGATCACACATCCTAGAGAAAGTCTGGCTCATGCCTGGACAGGAAGGAAGTTTTAGGTACAGCAAAGGTTCATCTCTGAGTGGAAGGAAAAAAGAGATGGGGAAATGTGTCATTCTGAATTTTTCTGGAAAAACCTGCAGGTTCCACTTACACAATTTCCATGATTTTTCTGGCACCTGCAGAGAAAAAATCCAAAAACTTCTATCATAGATTAGGAACTTACTATAATTTCAGTGTATATACACATCCACATGCCTAAATTTTTTCTTCTCCCATCTGCACTCCCTCCCTCATAGCTGTTCAGTGCCCTGGACCAGCTCCGCTTCGATGAGCAGGTGCGTGTGGTGGTGTTCAAGAGCCAGGTGAAAGGAGTGTTTTGTGCAGGTGAGTAGCAAAGGCTCTGCAAACTCTTCTCAGAAAATGTGCTGGCTCTTAGGGCTGTGTGCCAATCAGATCGTGCAGAAAAGCAGTTGGAAATGAGTACTAAAAGAAATAAAAATAAATCTGTCAAAAGGGCACAGAGGATCACCCTCATTACTGCTGCAGCCCAAAGGTCCACACCCCAGTTTCCATGGACCTTCCTTAACTGGAATGCTGTATTCCAAAGCTTTTTAAATGGTCTGTCCTCTGAGAGGGACAGGAGGGAAATTTCAGGTGTGTTTTCCTGTATTCTAACCTTTGTCTCCTTTATTTAGGAGCAGATTTAAAGGAACGTGCAAAGATGGATGATGCAGAAGTTGGCGAGTTTGTTAGAAGACTGAGAAATCTTATGGATGAAATAGGTAAAGGATTATATCAGTTGGAAAATTTATCCTAGACCACCTGTAGTGAACCATTTAGAAATGCTGTAGGAGGAGCTTTCAGCTTATGCCTGAAAGAAAGATCCAATTAAATACCAACTGTCCTGCTGCCCCTCCAAAGACAAGATGCATTTCTTATCCACAACAAAGCACATACACACCTATGTAATAAATACCTGCTCCAAGAAAGCATTTATTTATTCCACACTTCAGTGGAATCCTTGGGAGGGAAGTGCTGTGTTTGTTGTCCCACTTCCACTCCAGTACATGTTCAGAAATACCCAAAATATGGCAGAGACCTAAGAACATGGATTTGAATCTCTGAATGGATTTGCTAAATGGATTTGTGGAATGTTGGGAGGGGGGTTGTATCTACAATTCCCTCACCTCCCTTTTCTTTTTCTTTGCAAAAGGCATATGAACTTCTGCAATTAATTTTCTTCCCCTATTTATGAAATATTCTGCTCTCAGTAGGAAGAAATACCAAAGTCAAATCTATCTAAAATACCAATAAGAATTGCAATAATTTTTAAAAATGACAGGAGCAATCAGAGGGGTGGTTACAGCAGAGAGCTAGTTCACCTCTGAAGTTTGCATCTGGCTGCCTGAGTATTTAAAAAAGTATCAAGCAACTAATCTCCAGGTAGATCAAGTTCCTCAACCATGAGGTAACCCAGTTAAACAGTGTCTACTGTTCCTGTTTTCAGGAGCCTTGGATAACAAAAGCACCATAAACACTGAGCGTTGTGAGAGGGCCTAGGGATGGTGTCTTCTCTGTTTAACTGCAACAGATGAATATTCATGTAATAAATTTGCAAGGAGAGGACTGATCCTGTTTTGTGTTGCAGTACTTTGTGTTTGCAAGCTTCTTTGCATGGAAGAAGCATGTTTTACATTCTTACAAAGAAGGGAGAATTGCAAGATCAGTTTTACTGTTTCCAGACCAAAAATTTGTGGTGGAAGAAAACGAGTTCTAGAGCGTTTGTGAACGGAAAGCTTTAGAACGTAAGGATTTACATTCGAGGGCTGTGTGAAACAGAACTTGTGGAACACAGCTGTGCAATCTGTGCTCTCTCCTGTAGCTGCCCTGCCTGTGCCCACGATCGCTGCAATCGATGGCTACGCCTTGGGCGGTGGATTGGAGCTGGCCCTGGCCTGTGACCTCCGAGTAGCAGGTTTGTGTTGCTCAGTGTAGCAATCTCCTGGTAAATGATGGCTGCATTTTAAATAGAACTTAAGCACGTGACAGTGGATTGTTAATGGAATCCAGAAGCTTGAGAGAAATTTAACAGAAGGTTGTTCAGAAATTGTGATGTTTAGTTACTGTTTGGAAAGTAGTTCCCATGCTTAAAAAGTAAAGCCTGTTTTCAGGTAAGATTTGGATTCTTTTAGAAAATTATTTATTAACAGGATTGAATAGTTATTGTAACAATACTGGATCAGATATACCCTCGCTAGATCTAACCTTCCCAGCTTAAATCAGTTTGGGTTGGAAGACTTATTTCTTCTGTTTCCATTCTTCCATCCTTTATATTTTATATAGCAAGGACCCAAGGTTCATTTTTCTAGCTAAAATTGCTACACTGGGCTAAGCAGGCTTGAGACAGACACTGAGTAAGTACTGTAGTATTCAGACTTTCTGGCTACCTGGAGAAATGGAGTTCCAGTTAAGTATTGACAGTTTCTAATTTATTGATCACTTCAACCTGGAAAACTTCTAGTTATACAAATCAAAATGTAGCTAACTCTACATTTATTTTTTTAACAGCTTCATCAGCTAAAATGGGCCTTATTGAGACCACACGAGGACTTCTGCCTGGAGCAGGTAACCTTCATTCAACCTTAATTAATATCCATTAAATCTCACTTTCTCAGCTGTATTGTAAATATTTTGCCAGAGTGTGTTCTTGAACACTTGAATTGTTTTGAATGTAAATTAGAAGTAGCATCTTGTCTCAGACTTACTCTGAATTTAGGAAAGGCCCTTTACACCTTTCCTTTTTTATCAAAATACTGAAGCCTTTCAGATGCTTCTAAAATGTTAACATATTCAGCCAGTAGTTTTTAAAGAAACATATGATCCCTGTATTTTTTAAGCCTCCTGGTTTTATAAGGAGACAAAATAGTACTGGGGCATTTGTCAGACAAGGAAAACGGTGTTTTCCCTGTTGTCCTAAGGTGGAACCCAGCGCCTGCCCAGATGTGTTGGAGTCGGTCTTGCAAAGGAACTCATTTTCACTGGCAGACAGATTGATGGAGAACAGGCAGCCTCCATGGGGCTGGTAAATCACTCAGTGCCACAGAACAGCGAGGGAGATGCAGCTTACCAAAGAACTTTAACTTTAGCTAAAGAAATCCTGCCCCAGGTAAGTGCATTGTTCATGAGAGCAATGTAAAGACAGCATTTGTACTCCCCTTAAGAGAGAGCAAACAAACACCTGAAATTCCTCTCTCTGAAATACTGAAGTCTTGATTCCTGATCTTTAAGTCTCTAAGTCTGTTCCTTTTTGTGGATGCAGTTTCTGTAGGAACAAATGTTACCTTCCAGCTGCTTAACCCACAGGACAGTTTTACCCCCTAGCTGCAGCCACACAGATCTGCAGGACACATTGAAACCTCACACCGTGTCCATCTGTGAACTGCAGACAACACCAAATTGATTTAAAAAAAAATACTTATTAACTTACTGCAAATTTCTGTAGATATAATGTCATTTGGAGCTAGGATAATAATACAACAATTCATCTACTATGAATTAATATGAGTTTAATTATTTTAAAATATTTGTTGTGGTTTGGTTTTGGTTTTGTTTTTTAATAAAGGCACCATTTGCTGTGAAAATGGGAAAACTGGCAATAAACAAAGGAATGGAGGTAATAATTATTTTTGTTTATATACTGAGGGGAATGAAAAGATTAGCAGCTCTTACAAATTACTACAGTAAAAATGTTTAGAATGGATGAGTTATAAAATTTTGCTTTATATCAGACATTTAAAACCATTTCAGAGGTTTTTAAAAAATTTCTTTAAAGATAAAATTAAAATGGCAGGATTTTTTTTTCTACAGAGAGTAACACTGTACTTCTAATATTGAAGATCACTTATTATGCCTGTTTGAGAGTGACTGACTGCTCTCATTGATCTGAGAGCTATGAAGTAGCTTTGAGGGCTGTACTTCAGACAAACCTCACACCTTTCCTCTCCTTCCCAGGTTGACATTGCATCAGGAATGGTTATTGAGGGGATGTGTTATGCCCAGGTAAACTGCCTTCAGAACTCATTCTTGAAAAGAACAACTGTATGTTAGTTATAGAATGAGTTTAAAAAATGGTTTTAGTTTAATAAATTCAAAACAATTCCTCCTGTAGTTCTTTGCAGCAAGTTTTGAGCGTATGCACCTTTCTCAGCTAATGGACCAATCCAGGGTGTTACAATATTCCAATATAATGTCTCTCAACATATTTTAAGATGATGAAGATTATGGAAAACTGTTTTTCTATACAGATCTATGGATTTTTTCTTAGATGCTTTGTGTGTGAGTTACACTACAACCCTGTCTCTTCTTTTTTCCTAATTGCAAAATGTGGAACTTTATGTATCATTGAAAGAAAAGCAATCTTAGTCTTAGACCATTGCTGCCAAATTAGCCAGGACTTAAAAACACATCAGACTTGTAAATGGAAAACATACCTCTTTCTTTTCATTTTCTTCTCATGTAGAATATTCCCACCAGAGACCGTCAGGAAGGGATGGCTGCCTTCAGGGAGAAGAGACCACCTCAGTTCACTGGCAAATAACGCTTCGTGCTTCCCCTTGAGTTTTTCGACGTAAAGCAGGACTGAGGAGGATCCACTGATTTCTTAGGATTATTTTTATGACACCATTCTGTGCACTTAACTCCTTCCCTAGGACTGAATTTCTAACTACTCCACTGGATCGTTTTTCTGTATGAATCTCCAAATAAAGATTTAATTTTGTACACCTGATCTTTAAAGCATATTCATCTGAAGTCAGTGATTATGGCTCTCACACAGATGTTGAGTAAGGAATATGGAGAAGCTTTGGCTCACCATAAGCAAATAAAATTTTTTTAAAAGGCAGAAAACATAGTGTATCTAAACAGGAAAAACAAACACTGGAGAGAAATTCTGTTTATAAAGATGTGTCAGTGCTGTTCCAACTGCTTTGACAGAACAAGCAGTACTAGCACACAGCCGTGGCCCTTCACAGCAGCTCTGCTGTGAGTAAGGCAACACTGACCCATTCCAGGAACCCAAACTCACCTCCCTTTGGAACCAGTGCTTGAGAAAACACAGGGCCTGTATGTGCACAGATACACAAGGCCATCACATCAGTCTGTGCCAGACACCCCGAGCACATAATCTCTCTCCATCACCTGTTTTCCTCTGTTGGTTGATTGGAAGTTGAGGTTATTTTCTTCCTCTGCTTTGAGGTTCTCCAGCACTAAAATGTGCCACACAATTTAACTCTACAGCTTCTTACCTCCCTAGACTGGGGCTCTCAAGCAAAAGTGAATTAATCAGCAAATGTGGTTTTAGGAAATGCTTTATAGGTTATCAAAATAAGATGTGGCTTACCACGTTGGAACTGCATTCTATGATAGAATCAAAGGAAACCACAGTTTCACTTGTGCCAAAAGTGTGTGGGAACCTTACCAAATTATACATTTGCTATGTAAAGATCTGCAAAGGTAAAGTAGTCAGGATTTTCAGCCCTCACATAAGACGGCAAATGCTACAGGTGGAACTCAAAGTTTAAAAGTTGCTTCCAGAATTATTCTGCCCTGGCAGAAACTCCTGAAGCTGTACAGGAGTGTGAAGACACCTTTCTATAAGTGGCATAGACAAATAGATATAGTGCATTTATACCTTGTAGGCATGCAGAGTTTTCAGCTTGAAAGAATTTTGCTCGCTGATTGCCTGAAGTGTGGGGGAGCAAATGAAAATGGATATTTAGCATCTCTGCACTTGCTGGTTGCAGAACTTCATGAAGTGATATGTCTCTCAGACATCTGGCCTGATGCCAGCATCATCCTTGCATTTTGTGCTGCATGGAGGAGTAATTTTTTTTTAAGTTGCTTCAGCAAATTCTCCTGTTATTAGGAAAAAACAGCATTGTAAGGAGAGTTGTCATCTTTATTTTAAAATCTTGTAGCAATTGATTTAAATTCATTCTATTGACACCAATTTTGACAAGTTTTGTGTTCCATTTCATGTAAATTCCATAGCAGACATCTTAGAAGGGTGGTGGGTAAAAGCCTGTAAGCTGTTTTTAATTTTTAAATCACCTTCATAATTCAAAGCTACAGCCAGCTGAATTTCTGTTGGAATTGAGAAAACTTTATATAACCAGATCCACAGATGAAAATGATGCCAGCCAAAATTATACTCTTGTACAAAAAACAATTACACAACACTGATTAAATTACTGGATCAGTACCTTTTGAAGTTGCTGAAATACACATTAATTAGGTTATTGAAGATTAGTGGTGGTGTTTTTATGTGAAAGATGGGAGTTGAGGGAAAGGACTTAAAAATAGTAAAATATGGTCATCATGAAGAAGCCATTTCTGCTAGTAAGCTACCAAACATAGGTTTTCTTTTTAAATTCAATTACCCAATATTTACAGAAGAGTCACTGAATATCAATCAGTTGTCATAGAAATATGGAGACCAAGCAGATAAACAAAATCAACACCTGAAATTAAACTGAATTTGAATGGACACGCAGTTTGCTTCCATCATTTGCATTGTATCAGGCATCTGTACACTGTGCAATATTTCATTCAACACATGGTTTGAAACCCAAAGGTAACCAAGAAAGAAATAAGTTGTTACAATTAGCATCTTTATGTAAAATTTCACACGCCACAGAACAATGCAATTGACACAGGGCTTACACAGAACATTGGGTGATATTTTGCACTCACTGTGATGGCTTGGAAATATAATTCACTGCACAATACTGACAGAATATTTACAGAAAATGAGAGCAATCATTAGTCTCTTATAAATAAGGTGACCAAATATCCCAGCCTTCTATGAATACATGCAACCCACTCCATGATGAAGTCACGTCAGTTATTTTGCTCTAATAAGCCTTCTCCTATCCCCATCATCTAAAAACAAAAGAAAGGTATCACACACAACCAAAAGTAGTCACACAACAACAAAACCCCATTCTTTTTATAAAATTTAAATTCTCAAACATCCTTTTAGTACTGTCTCATTTTAGTTCTGTTTCTACTGCTTTACTTCAGTGGGTTTCCCCTTTCCCTGAATGTGATGCTGGTCCTCACCTTGACAGGAGCAGGGAGGACTCTGGAGAAATGAACTGTAAAAAGGCATTGTCCAGCAGTAAGGAAAACAAAAGAACATGGCTTGCAGGCAAAAGGAAAAGGAAGCTGAAGACCCCATTTGTGTCTAGAAGGGTTAAGAGACAACAAACATTTTGGTCGCCTTAGTTACAAGTCTCTCTGTCACCTGCATGCATGGACTTTTGTTTTAGTCTGTAAGTGTTGATCTCACAACCACACACAGTTCTATTCAAACACCAAACTGGTGAACAGTGTTATCAACAGCAATCACAAGTATGGAATAGCCTCTTCTCCCAGAAGTCACAAAACAAGGTGAAGACTCCTTGAAGTCTTCTTTCCAGCTGTGCATATTGATCTGTACAAGTCCCATCTCCTGGTAGCCAGCACTTACCCTACAGGCATGACCAGCTCAAGCTGTGACCCTTTACAAGTTGTGTACAAGGTTGCCATTAAAGGTGACGTTCAGCAAGGTTACCACACATGGTTTGGGTACCATAGTTACCAGCAAATCACTTTAATGGTGACCAATACATTATAAGTTACTCCAACTACACACATATCAGAGAGGATTATTACAGAGACAATACTTTACACTCCTCTACCTGCAGCTTTCAGTTTGGTTTGGTTTGTTGCTGTTTTCTACATGGTGGTGGTCTCCCATGGCGCATAATGTGTTTTTCTAAACTATCCAGGATGGCAACAGCAATCCTTTGGACATGGGGATCAGTGTGGACATTTTCCTTGATGTTGTACAAATGCTGCAAACCACCTTCTTCAATTAACATGCTGCAGTATCTGGCGGCTGTAATAGGATTATAAAAAGGGAATTAGAATTATCTAGGGTAAAGGTAGCAGATACTGTAAACACTGATTCAAATCCACTTTTGTCTCCAGGCAGTATTTAAGCCACTCCCTCAAGTGCCCACAGAAGTGCGTGAGTACTTTAACAAGTGACAACCCAACAGAGTTATCTGGACAGGACTCTAGCTGTAACCAGGCCTCTTACCAGTCTGTCTCAGCTGACTGGAAAGTGCCCTCTAATATGCACAGTATTCTCTCTTCCTCCCACCTCCTCTACCAGCATTTAAAGTGCACATAAACAAACCAGAAGAAATGGGAATCAAAAGCTCTATAGTGTCTATGAATATCTAGGTAATAATAGCCCCTTTCCCAAAAACCTCAATACAGAACAGTTATCAAAAAATGGTATCAGATATACTACATCATTTGTCCAGGCTTGGAGAGTGAATACAAAATAGTTTCTTCCAGTAGTTTGCCAAATATATTGATGGTGGCCTCCCATTAGTCGTAAGCTGCTACAAATGCCTTTACAGGGTTTTCTTCCACCTACATTCTGGAATTCAGTAAGTTGAAATCACACTCTCATCAGCTGCAGCATTATTAAGAGCAGGGAACAGCTATAAAAAGAGCTGTAGGGTGAATGTAACGTGCAAGCTCCAGAAGTTGTTATGGAAAGGTCAGGATGACTGTAATGCAATCCACAGGGCATTACCTCAGATGGGCCCAATTTCACCATTCATCTCAGTGATGCAACACCAGACTTGTTTTAATGCTGATGTTGAGCATTTTGCTGGGGATCACATTCACTGCAGCAATTTACTAATATTTTAGTTAGGTTACCTCACTGAGAAGACTATGACATAGATAAACAGCAGCAGAAGAAAAAAAATATACAAAAAATTTTAAACCAATTACTTCCAGACTACTTTACACTGTCATCTATAAGACGGAGTCAAAATAAAAACCATCTCCTCTCCAGGACTACTAAAAGCTTTCTTGGTACTGAGCACCAAAAGCTGAAGATTTTCCTCTCGAATACATTTTCCTATTTCAGAATTAAACACACTCTCCCAGAATGTGTTTAATTCTGAAATAGGAAAATGTATTCGAGAGGAAAATCTTCAGCTTTGGTGCTCGGTACATTTGCTACTAAACATTTGGTTTCTCTGCAACTTTGCCCAGAAGCTTCTGCTATCAACTACCATCAGAAGTAAAGGAATTCTGTCTCAGTCTCAAATCAGGAGTAGGCCAATACAAACCTCAGTAGCATGTTAAAAGCTCAGAGGTGAGGACAAACAAAATACCAAAAAATAAACAGAACAAATAGGACAACACAAAGTTAACAGGACTGAGGCACAAAGAGAAATTACAGGGCCTAATTTAAAATCAATTATCCAGATCTGACCAGTAAAACAATTCTGTCAGAACAGTCTGACTTCAATGTGAAAAACCTCACAGATTTCTGGACAGTACCCTGGGAACAGTGGCATGTTATATTTTTGAGGTCTGTGAAGGGCAGAAAAACAGTATTCTGTGTGCAGTTATATATTATGTCATGTTACTGGCTGGTCCTGAACAGATGCCTTATCACTGCAGAAACAGTGATTTATGGGACAGGGATAAACAAGCCTAGATATGCTGCCATCAAGGAGATTAAAAACTGGCACAGAAAACACTTTACATACTTTAGAAGCAATCTGCTTTATATAGATATATTCATGCCAAAAATTTCTGTCAAAAAAAAAAAAAGGCATTAAAAGCAGGAAGGTTTGTCCCCTCCTACATTTAGGTATGGTTGGGGGATTTATTTCATTTTCCCAACACTTATGCATCACATCAAATGCTCTCAAAGCATTCTACTTCTCATTTTGCAGATGGGAAAGAGAGATAAAGAAAGTGACATTTATGTCACAGCAGGTTACTGCAGAAGGGCAGCTAGAAATGAGGATTAACTATAGCTTCTGTTTCCATAGCAAGACACTGCTACCTGCCATGGTCATTGCTCTTAATTTAAAAGGAATCTGCTGCCCAGTATTAATATTTGCGTATTTCATTTGAATAAAAACACATGTGCAAGCAAAAAAAGTAGTTAAATCTTAGCAAATCCATATTTTGGAATTAATACTAGGCATCTAACAGTAAAATTTCAGTTAATAGAAGAGGTGTAAGGAACTTTTACTAGGCTATTTTTCTGCCCCATTTAGTCAAGCCTCAAATGTAGTTTCTCTAGAGGATTAGGAGTGAATACCCCAGAAATTCTTATTTTTCCCACTTCATGTTAGTGAGTAACATACCAAAAAATAAGTATTTTAAGGGTAATATTCTCTCAATACATACGATTTTTGCTGCAGACATGCTGCATGGCCCACACTGCCCATAACTGGACACCAGGTGTCATGAAACAGCCAAGTAGTGGAAAAAATGGATTGAAAGACCTATTTAAAAAAAATAAAAGGAGAGAAACAGTTACTTACTTTATAACTAGATACTATTATTTCAGAGGTCCTATATCTGCTCATTCAGCTGTCTGTTAACTACAGGAGACATTGATAAACATTACAAGGCTGGTCTGCTGCATCTAAAACTCACTTAAGTCAACTGCCTGCAAATATCAGACATAGTAGATATGTAGTATTTTTTTTTCTTTTCCAAACTCTTGATCACAAAATAAGACAATAGTTACCTGTAAGCCACCATCTCACAATCTGGGGTTGGCCAATTCAAAATGGCAGCATGCTGCAAAATACAGAACCAAGAACATCGACTGTTAAATAAAAACATTGAAAAAAGCAGAAAAGACTGTGATAAAATTCACCATCATTTCTGTACCAGCTGTTCAAGGAGAGATGTCCTCTGGCTACGACTCAATGTCCAGGCCTGCTCTCCTCGAGATATCAGGTGAGCAATAATCCCTGCAGCAAAGTAGCTGACTTCCACCTCCACACTGTGCAACAATTTACTGATGTGGTCTATGAAGTCCTTCCACATTAATTCAGAATGGAGTTCTTTAACTTCAGCTATGTTATTCTGGAAGGGGGAAATAAATAATAATAAAAAAAAAAAGAATGTCAACAGAAGGAAGATGGTGTGAGGGAGATAAACATAAACTTGAACTATATTGTGTGAGTAGACACAGATAAAACACTCAGATGAGATTTCTGTACAGCCGGGTGACCACATGCCAAAATACTACTTTTGCTTTAGGAAATTTTTCCAGTCTGTGCAGGAATTTGCTTCAAAATAAAGAGGTTTTTTTTTGTAAGTGATTTTATGCTATTAACATGTAGACAACACTAAATCAAAGGCTATTTTTAACATTCTCAAACTCAATTTCAAAAAATTTCAGCAGTGCAAAAATCTGCATTTCACTGACTTTCAACCAACCTTTTACATTTGGACTCATGTGAAGCCTCATTCTCCTATCTTAAATCCTCTTTTTATTTACTGTAACCATCAATTTCAATATAATTTTTGAAGAAACATGCAACAGTCCAAAAACATGTCAATTGTGAAATATACACTATAAGGATTAAAGAAGGATGTAAAAAATATTAGGACATGAAAAATACTTTTTCAGATTAAGATAGTGTAAAAAACCCCTTTCAAAATAAAATTTTAGAAGTATATATTTCAGTCTTATTTTTCTTTTTCATCTCACCAGAAGTCCAAGAACTTTCTGTTGGATGGATGATTCAGACGGAAAAGACTGTGGATAAAAGAAATAAACAAAAAAGTAAGCATTTATGCTTATTATTGAAACAGCTTTAATTATAAACCTGTGTTGATAATCCACCACCAAGCTCCCCTTGCTCACCTCTAAGACTCTCATGAAAAGTTCTAGTCCTTGGTTTTCAATAAAGTGCCGACACGTTGTTGGAGATTCATCTGTGAGGTTCCAAAGTGCACTCAATGTGAACTTGAGGGTGGTATCTACAAGATTCTGATTTGTTTTCTGTTTAACTATTTGTAGAAGTTGCTGGGGAAAAAAAACCCATCAAAATATCAGCATATGTATTAACTCCTCTGCTTTTTCCTACACTAACTGGCAATGCATAGCTGTCATTTATACAAAGAGTAAAGATATACATGTTTAGAGTCAAACCACAGAAAATAAACCAGCTATTAAACTTTTTACCTCCCCTCTGAACATGGTTGCCTGCTAAAGGAATTCCTTTCTTTCCACAGTAATTACATGTGTAATGTAATTACAGATGGCACAAAGCCATCCACAAAACTCAGAACCTTTACAGTACTATTTACTCCAAATATTCTCATTTTGAGCATCTTTCACCTTAAACAATGAATTTCAAATCAAGATATGTCTTACTATTTTACTTTGCATTAACTGTGTGAAGTTTTTCCACTCTGGCTTACCTTCTAACCAATTTTCACATGAATACATGTTAATATGTTCTTAGAATTTTTTCTCCTTATGTTTACTTTGTATCTTCAGGAATACTGTAAGTACAAAAAGCTAGAGAGGACGGGATGGCAGGAAAGTATCTGACTTACCCTAACAATGAAGAGTTCTGCACCAAGTTGAGCTGTTTGCTCTGTTGAAAGCTGGAAACAAACAAAAGCACATCAACATTTTTTTTTAGACTTTAGAAATGTTATTCTGTCATCTCAAAGCTTAATTCCATACCTTTGCAGCAAGAATGGAAATTATGGCTACAGCCATCCTTTGCATGTTTTGATCTTCATGATTACACAGCCACTGCATAACAAGTTTGGCTGCTTCAAACCTGGAAGTTAAAAATAAAATTAATTTGCATAAGTCTTGTAAGTCTTAATAAAAGAAACATGTACATGAACAACAGAAGAAGTAGGCTTCACAACCATGCAAAATAGAAAGACACAGTGAAATTACAGGTATTGTATGGGCCTCTGTCAGCTTTAAGCTGTTGGCTTAGCATCTCTTACTTTTAATTATGTATCAAAGTGCATAGGGATTGCTCCCAAAGAAGGAAGAAATATCTGGCAGAATCTCCTGAAACATCAGACCATCACACTTCAAAGTATTTGGACAAAACATCTGAGCTGAAAAATGTCTGTAAAAAGCAACCCCAGAGAAATGCTGACTTCTGTTATGTGGAATTAAGGATAGACCCATCCAGGTGAAGTAAAAACCCCTGTATAGCAAAGGATTTTTTCAGACCCATACGCAATGGTATCTATTTGGGTCAACAGGCCTAAAACAATATAGGCCAGATAACTTCAGCACACTGGAATGATTTAAACTGAGCAAAACTGGGGCCGGAAACAAAGCTTCTGAAGAAAAATATTCTGCAATGCTACAGCTCTTTCAACTGACATCTAAAACTTGCCTGTTAAATGGGACATCCTGAAGGATTCTGTCACTGCATAGTGAAAGAAGGCAATTCTTCTGCAGCTGTGAGAAATGAAAAATAATCGCTTCATTAGAAACACATGAATTTCAGAATACTTTCTTGCTAGGAACGCATTTCCACGAGGTCCCGGGATGTGGAGAAACCTTTTGTTAAGACCCCCAAGACAGAGAATGGCACAGAAAGCAGAGAAGTTTTGCCTTGTACCTGCTGATGGTTTGGGAAGTGCTCCATGGCCTTGAGCAGCAGGTGAGTGACGTCTGCCAGGAGCCGCACGGGCATGCCGGCCGCCAGGTCCTGCTTGGTGAGGTTGAAGACGCAGGCGCTCGCCGCCAGCTGCACGGGCAGGTTCAGGGGGTGGTTCCTCATGCCGATCACCACCAGCTGCAGCACAAGTTTGGCCCACGTTAGCTGCTCACACATTTGCACACAGACCCCAAGAACAATCTGCCTCCTGCTCGAGGCCACAACAATGACTCACAGCACCCAATTTCTGCCTCTCTTGTACTTCAGTGAGAAATCCATCTGGTGTGATTTTAATTCTCAAGAAATAACATTTCCTTCTGCTCAGTGATTCAAAGCTGGCAACTTCTACTGCTCCGAGTCCTTTTGCACAGCTTGTATGTAGCAACCTCTCAAAGAAGAGGCTGCACAGATTGCAAGAAATTCCTAGAAAGAGCCAGGCTGGGCTAAAATCACCAAACCCTTTCAGAGGTGAATGAAGCAGGACAGAGTTTCTGCAGGGCAATGATAGTGATGTAGTGCCCCATTGTTTGGTGATGAGCCATCTCAAATCACATCCTGAGATGCTAGGTCAGGACAGATTTTTTGCAGCTTCTTCCTGAATGATGTTTTTGGCTATGTATGTAGATTGTGATCTCACCTAATAAACACCTAATAATATTTTTCTTGTTGATAATTGACTGGCAAAGTCTTTTTGATATTGATGCCAGCAAATTTAAGGCCGCTTGTTCAACATCAAAAAGAATAAGAAAAATAAAAACCATGTGTCCTACTGGTGCCTTTTTTTAGGATCCCTACAAAACTTAAACCATCTCTGGTGTTCTAGACATGGAAAGGCAATGCCTAGAATGAATTTCTAAGGAAGTTTCTGGGCTCCAGGTTACAGCCCCATACAGAACACTATCAATATCCATTCATCCATTACCATACTGGAGGGTGACAGTAGAGAAACTGTCACTGAATTCTTTCCTTATTATTACTGTTTTGTGACCATCAGCAGAAGGCACTGCTGCGTCTGTTGAGTAAGAGTAGACAGACCTTTTACTAGAACCCAAACAGATATGATCTAATGACAGAATTCAGCAGCTGAAGAACATTCCATACCATCTTCAAAGTTATGTTAAAAATTAATTTACATGCTACTAAATTTAGATAATTTGTGTTAGCACAGAACAATTTTACCTAACATAAAACACTACTGGGCATCTTCTACATCACTCTTGTTTAAATAGTTCTTTATTTTTATTTAACATTACAATTTTAATCTTAAAAAACACTACCAAAAAGGTAAAAGCTTATAAACTACTTATGCCAGGGTTTTGGATATGAGCTCAGGAATAACACATGACAACCATCAAAACTATTATTTTACCTTTAAAATTTCAGGCTTAGTTTTTTCCATTACATGTGTCAGGCTGAATAAATGAAAGAGTGCTTCTCTCACGAAGAAGGCCCGTTCACTGTAACGCTTCAGTGCTTCTGAAATCTGAGTTTCATTTGCTTCTCCTGACACCTGTGAACACAGAAATAATCTTTAGTTCAAAATGTCAACATTTTACTTTCAAAGTTTCGTTCTCAAAAAATGCAGAGCTGCAGTTTCAAAGGCAGTGATTTGGCAGAGTCCTCCAGTAAGCAAATGATTGCCAGACTGCTCTAGTTTCCATTTAATGATATTTTCTCTGTTTATAACTGTAAGTTGTATAACTGAAGATGGTTTGTTCCTCAGTCCTACTATTTAATGAATCATTGCTACAATCATTTTTTAAAATTCTTCGGGCAGCATGCAGAACTTCTACTTAAAATGGCACACACAAAAAAAGCAAAATATTCATATATAGTATCACATTCTGTGCATCCTGTATTGTATACAGGCACACTTCTTGAAACTTCTGAGATCAGGAATACATTACAGCCTTGAGAGAACTGATAGCATCTTGGATTTTGTTTTATATTCTCTACTGATTAGAACAGGGCAACCCTGTTTACTGACATGTTGTACAGCCAATTGTACCCTACATGAAAAATTTCCACTAGGTTTCATGTTCTCAACAATAATATCTGCCTAATGTTCATAATCAAATTTCACAGGGCTGCTGTAAAGACAGTAATATTTCACCTCTGCTGTTTCCGTGAGTTCTGCGTCTTGTTTATTCTTTAGCAGTATCTAGTCTAAGAAGTTCAATATTTCAATAGAGTTACTAATGAATTTAGGTCACACAAAAAAAAAAAAAAGGAAATAAAACCAATCATAGCCTACAGTCACTTCTTGACAACTATGCCTTAAAAAAAAAGAATGCAAACTGCATTTTACTAACCACAATGCCACTAGTCCATTGTGACTTTTACATCACCAGAACCTTCTTCCTTCCTGCCTTCTCACAGCACAGACAGCTCTATGAAACAAGTATTCTGAACACCAAGGATTATATTGTATTATTTTATACCAAACATGAGGTAAAACCTCCTGATGCTGGATATCATCACACCAAAGAAGAACTTGCTTTCTCCAGCTGCACATTTCAACATTCAGACACTTCACTATCAGCTGTGACAACTAAGTACTCAAGAGACCTGGCCCCTAGGAACTGTCAAATGTTTCAGGGGAAAAAAAACTACAAAACTGTGTAGCTGTGTTACTCCACTTGCCTATAACAAGACCATTCTGAATTTTAAAACTGAAATGGAAAATGAAACTTGCACAGGAGACTAAACTATGGACACAGTAGGCTCTCTTCCTCATTCCTTCTGCAGCTTCCATCATCCTCAAGACACAGCAGAAAAGAAAACTCAGTGTCAATGATGATATACCACTGACATGTCTAAAAAACCTTTTTTTTAATTAATTCTGACCTGCTCATTCTCTAATAACTGCATTCAGATTCTACAAAACAAGGAATGATGTCTTGTTGCCTGGCTATAAAAGATAAATGCACACTTCAGAAAACATCATCTCATCCTAAGGGGCTAAGTAATTGAGGATTTTCAACTGAGTAATTGAAAGAAGGGGAAGTCTTTCATCCTAAGTTATTGCTTCTTAGGTGGTGTATTCATCACCAGGAGACCTTTCAAGATGGGTAGAAATATTGTAAGATGAAATAGCAGTGGTGATGGAGCACAACAGCAGCTGAGTTATTCAGCTTATTGTATCTGCTGTGTTAATCATGAACTGCTCAAAGCTTATGTAAATTCTACCTCCACCCCTTACACATTGCTGACTTATGCCAGATACTGCCTGGAGTCCAGAGCATATTATCCCACCAAATGAGTTCAGACCAGACAAAGTTCAACTCTCTTAAATATGGTAAATCAGGATCCAAGGTTCACTGAAANATATATATATATACATACACGGTATTATGTAAATTTAGCAGTTTGTGTCAAAATTAAGTAGTAAGTTCACCTAAAGCCAGTAATTACAATTAACAGTAAAAAAAAAACTGAACTCACAGCCTCCTACTGAAACACACACATACATTTGTTACAAATGACTAGCTCTATTTTTTCCCGCACATTATATTTTTTCAGTGAAATTAATTCCCCCACTTAACCTTCAGGTTTCCTTCTCCTGTTAGGAACTCTGAGTAGCCGGCGTCGGTAGCTAGCAGTCCTACAAACTGCATGGTGGGCCGCTGCAGAACGAATGCCTGTACAGCTTTATCTGTGACATGTTTTCTTCCAGAAATGTCCAAAGACACAAGGTTAGGCAAGATATCTCTCTGTTCCAGTAAACGAAGAGCTATGTCCGATGTGAACTGTTTGTCATCCGAAATATCAAGGTGATTCAGGTATTTTAGTTCTCTTATAACATCCAGAATCTGGGTTGTGGTCATTTTCAAGCATTTCAGGTGGTGCATGGTCAAAGACTTGAGCCGGTCTTTGCAGGTGAGGAGTGCTGTTATGTCAGTGACAGAGGTGTTGGATATATCCAGACTTTCCAACCTGGGAAGTGAAGCAACATCTGCCAAGTCCTCATTGTAGAACAGCACATTGGTGATGCTCAAGGCGCGGAGCCCGGACAGCTGACTGAAACACCTCTCGTAGGGGTCTTCCAGAGAAAGAGTCAGTGAATTCAGCACCAGGCACTGCAGATTCTGCTGGATCCACTTATTGCTGCCCAGTCCACTGATAATGTCTGTGATTGTTATATCTGCATTCACCCCCGTGGCATCCAGCTCCACCAGCTTGTGATGGCAGAAGGCTTTGCGGAAAGCCACTGCTGAGATTTTGGCTTTGCGGATGCAGGCGCGCTTCAAGCGCATCTGGTTGCCTCGGAAGATGCCCACGGTCCCATCGTTCAGAAGCCCTGTGGGAAAACAGCATCAGTGCTTGGCTCCAGTGTTACACAACACCAGTGTGACATTAAGAACCCAAAGGGTACAAGGTGCTAGCAGAGAAAATCAATTACAAAGTCGTTTGCCTTAGATCATTATGCCACTGATCCCAAAATCTTACATTTGAGATTCTGCTTTGAAGATTATGATGTCATGTTTGGAAAATTCCAGGTTTAAGAATAGGACAGATAAATAAGAAGCAGTAAATGCACGTTACCTGTTTGGTTCAGAAAATGGAACACACAATAAATAAAATATGGGTATGATTCAAAAACAATCAGACTGATGCCCTCATTTGCTGTGTTTTTCTCACTGAACTGGTTAGAAGTGTGCTAAAAACAGAATTTCAAAATTTCTGAGTGCAATTCTCCTCTGGCCACAGTTCCATGAACCTCAAGATTGCACCACCTATCTATGACCTGTTCTCATCTTGCCTTAACTACATAATCTAACATTTCACTGAATTCATAAGTATGATCAATACTAAATTAAGCTAATTAAGTTCTATATGAAGAAGGTAGGAGTGTTGCTCAGAAACAAGTTGAATGTGAGAAAAAAACCTAAAGAAGTGTTTCAAAGAATGGCAAGAGGAGGGCAAGGAAAGGGTGGGAAGGAGAAAAAGACAGCAATGAAAAAAAAGAAAAAGCAACAATCTTGTTTAGTATCTTTGTACTCTGTAGAAAGAATGCATAAGTAGCCTTTTCTTGCAAGACACTGGCAACAACCTAACTGAAACAATACACTGAGCTCCCTGCATGGAATTATCAAAAATGCATTGAATATACAAATACGAAATCTTGGTGTCTTATCAACAGAAGGATTACAAAAAGCCACGTGAAGGGTACAGCTACACAAGCATCCACACAAAAGGAGTAGGAAGAACATGTCCTAGTTTTGCTCCTACAGGATGATAAATGTCAACACTCCTAGCTTTTAATCTCCCATCTTCACACAAACTTAACAAAGAAAATGAAATAAAAAAGCAATATATTTGAGTAACAACACAATTGCTACTACAGTTTGGATTTAAGTCATTGCTAGTAATTGCCTCAGCGACAAAGGCAAATTAATACAAAGATTTGCAGACTTTTCTAAGGAGAAAATGGTTCAGGCTTTTCTGACCAAGTAGTCAACTTTCCTCTTTTGCAGAGAAAGCAAAAATATGGGATGAAACAATTGGTATGGAGCAGAAAAGGCAAAAGCAATAAATATAATTATTGTTTGGTTAAAGTATCACTAAATTATTTCTTAATCTTTGCTTATCTCTTCATTTAAGGACTAAAGCTCTCTCCCTGGCCTACCTTAGCCACACTATGTTTACCTGCCACACACTTTTTTCCATCCTGCATTCTCTGTGTTTGTGACATTTTGGTGTCTGGGAGTGTCTTCACCACTGCCAGCACCTGTCGTAAGTTTCTGGTAGCTCAGTTTCCTCGAATCTGATTTCTGGGGACTACTCTAAATAATTCCTATCGTAAAGTAGTGTATATTAAAGATTACCTTTTTTCCTTTGAGTTTGTCTTTCTTAGGACCATTCCTTTTGCTACTTCTGACCAGAACAACTTGAGAAAACCAGAATACCAGTACTTGCCCAGTAAGACCCAAATAAAACCTGCACCTATAGGATAGGGTGTTTGATCTGTTTACAGTAATTTTTCTAGTGTCATGTCTTTTTAACAAGTCTCCAGGATCTCAAGGAATGGGTCTCTTATCTCTTCTCTAGCACAATTTATGCCTTTACTTTTCATGATAAGAAATCTTATTACACAAATTATCATGCTTAATGCAAGCAAACAAGAGGGCAGCCCTCTCCTCAGATATGCTGACAGAGAACCACTAAGCCAGAACACAAAATGTAAGAGTATCATAAGGTGTTTATACCACTCTAAAACTGAGTGCTTTGAAACAAATTATTCCATGTCAATAAAAGTGGTGAGAGATGAGAAACTGTTTTATTGAAACACAAGGTTATTTTCTAGCTTAATCACAGGGGCACACAGTAAAAAAAAAAAAAAAAAATCAATTAAATGCTCTTCAAGAGGTATTGTTGCTAGTAGTAGAATAATTTTTTTTCTGAAGTGATTGAAAGAAGATTGAAGAATATTCAAATAAACAAACATTAAAATCATAAACCAAGACAAAGAACTTTCTATTTAGATCTATGTGGCAATGCAAAGCCCAGCTGAAGCTGTGTAAAGCAAAAATAACAAAAATTCTCAATTAAGGGATTACAGAACACAGTTTTAACAGCTACAGCAGTAGATTCTGCTAGAAAATACAGCAGAACTGCAATGTCACATCCCAGTGAAATATTTTCACCGCTGACCCACAAATGATTGTTTTTACCATGAAATGCCATCGTCTGCAGCAGTCGATCAGCCACTTCTTGAGGGAACATTCCTGGCTCCTGCAAGCAAAATGTTCCATCTTGCCTTTCTGTGCAAAACTTCTCTAGGTTGGCAGTCAGGAAATTCAAACAGATATCAAGTAAAGAATATGGAGAAGCTTCCTCCTGTCATACACAAAACACAATGAAACAAAGGCGATTTAGTCAAGTCGTTCTTTCTATAAACCTTCCATTACTCTATAATGTCTTTTCTGTTAGTCTGGCAAATGTTACAAGAGGAGATGTCTCCCTCAGAGCCACACAAAGTCAGACCACACAATAAACAACTGACCAAACTGATGGGAGCCTCCTTGCCCAGGCATCCCCAGAACCACATCCAGTCACGTCTGCTGTTCTTTGAACCCTACTTGTGTTCCCAGAGGAAGAAAAGCAATTGCTGAAAAATAATTTTAATTTATGAAGTCTACTGGGAATTAATCAATCAAGACAGACAGAAAGAAGGTTTAAGTACTTCTGGATTTAAAATATTTCTTTTAATCTTTCATTTAACTCAATGCATATTAGAAGTCTACCACCACCCTACATAAGAGATGCAGATAAAATGCATCTATAGGAGCAATTTTTGATACTGAAAAGGGTAGCTAGAATTCCTTTTTCACATCAAAAAAGGAAACCTAAAAAGAACTGGTTTAATTCCAAATCTTGTGCAGCAATAAACTAGCATCTATTACAATAATCCTCTTCCTCTTTTCAGGTGCTCTGCACCTGGAAATCATCTATAGCAGAAGTCTGGGTACAAAGGACAAGGCAGACTATAAACTTGATCTTTTCCCCCAGAGTTTGAGATTGTATACTGATACATGAAAATCTCAAAGGGTTTTTTTTACTCCATGTGTAATAATAACCTACTGTTTACAGCCACACAGATTAATCAACATAAAGAATGACTCTGAGCACTGTGAATCATCCCCAGCACCACACAAAAGAAGGCTGAGCGACTGGTACATACTCCCCCAGACAATATTGAAAATAACAGCATCAACTGTTGCCAGATCTCATCTGTAGGAAAAATAGTAGCTTCCCTTTTATATGGAAAGTTCTGGATAATTTCACCTTCCTCAGCTCATTTAGCTTCTGTTGCTTTGCTTGCTTAATATGCTGATCACAGGAGTACTGAAATACGTAAAAGGTTATAGAGAAGAAATATAAATAAGTTTACAGAGATAAGTCTTCTAAAATAAGGTGCACTTATTTGAGGACTGGGAGGTGCCACATTAGGGCAAAGATGGAATGGAGTCTATAGTTAATGAATCATGTATTGACAAAAATTAGAGACTGCAGTTTAATAGCTCCTGAAGATTTAAGTACAGGCCCGGGAAATAAAATCTCCAAATTACTCAAATGCAAGCTCTTTCTGCAGCTTTTGACATGCAACTTTCATTCCTCTAACTCAGTTCTGCTAAGTGCTTAAGTTTCATTATTTTTTAAGCTATATTATTACATTGTATTGTTATAAACAGGAGTTACTTGGGCAATTTTTGCTGCCTCCAATCTTAAACTGATAAGAAAACGAAGGACAGAATTTGGAATTGTGAATGCCTTTTGTTTCTTTTTGTTTCTTGGTAGTGTGCAATGATGCCTGATTATTTTAAAATAGTACATTCTTATGAGATGGGAAAATTTTCTTTTAAACTTGAAATCAATGCATATACCCAGAACTCCTATGACAGCTGATGAATCAAACAAAAATCAGAATCTTTACTCAAAGGTGTATGAAAATCATTCCCACTGAAGCAAAGACATCCACATCTCCATTAGATCCTGTGTTTCTAATTTGATGCTCAAAGACGACAAAACCAGAATAGTGGCTCTCTTCATTCCTCCTGGAACTGTTCCTTCCTGCCTGCCAGAGAAGCTGAAACACTTTTATGTATCAGTGAACAAACTCCAATGAGAATTTTTAGCCTTGTAGATAGGCCACTGGCATATGACTCAGAAAACTATTTTTTCAACCAGTACCTCTGAGTGGCCAATCTATCCTTTGGAAATGCAAGTTTAATTTTTATATAATCCCTCTGGAAGTTCATGCAGGGCATCTCCATATAATCAAGGAACAAAAACCACAAGCAGGGATCAATTACACTTGAAAACAACACAGTTCTGTTTTTATTAACTCCACTCATTCCCATTATAGGAGACATTTGTAATATTTATTCAGCTTGCTGCCAAAAGGCTGAGGAAACACCTCTACCAAAGGCTCCTGAGGTAACCTGGGCAGACAGGCAAAATGTTTTTATCTGTACCTAATAAAGTCCTCTGACAAGCATCCTATAAACAATTTCATAGACTGCTACTGAAATAGAACAGTTCATGTGAGCTGGAGGCATTCCTTTTCTAACTCCTCTATACTCCAAGAAAATATTGCCCAGTTAAAGCTCTATTTAAGCTCTTACAAGGCCAGAATTTAAGTGGTTCCTTTCTCTAGCTCTGCTTTTGAATGTCAGGTTGAAGACAAACCTGGCATTTGTTTTCAGATCACTTTCTATGTAATGAGACACTATAAATGTATGTTAGCCATAGCAGAGCATTTAAATTTTACATTTTTTTAATTTAAAAAACATCACCCAGCAGTTTTTGAGTAGGTCTTCCATTATGCTACTTTACTTTTTCATAGTCATCTTAATTATCTGATACTTCAGTTAACCTCACAGTTTCTTTCATTGCATCAAATTAATTGAGTAGCCAGGAAACAAATATAAAAATTAATTCCCCAAACAACAGAATTATGCATTACATGATACAAGCTGGGGTGCCTTCATTAACTAAAACATATATTATGAGAGCAATGTGACACATCTAAAACCCAGCTAGCTTATGGAATAGCATAAAAAGTAGAATAATTACATTTAGACGGTCTTTTAAGGGCTTATTTAAATTAATTCTTTTTTAAAGTAACTTTTTAAGTACTCAATATAATCAAGGCAAACCAAAAGTGTGCAGGGGGATGGGGTAAACTGCCTGGTTACTGGCCTCTAACAGTAATCCAATCCAGTGGTGAACTGAAACGCAAAACCTGCTTCAACTTGATGTTACCAGTTCAGCTTCGAGCTCATGCCAGGGCAGTTGGAAAGGTTCTCCCAAAGAACATTATCCTCCATATTCTCTTTTGAGAATTCCATGAATCAGCTTTAAATACCACTAGAATATATTCAACACATATTTCAAAGCGAAGTTAAAAAGCAAGAAGAGCTTAAGGGGACACATTAAGCACCAGGAATAAGTTAGAGAGTCTTAAGTCAAACATTATAAACCCAGATTAACTGGCTGAGTGTGAGTATCAAAACAAAATCCTGTTCCTTTGGGGAAGCATCACAGGCAAGTTCCTGCTTATATAACAATACCTAAAGAAAAATAAGAAACAGATATAACTGCTGTTTTCTGTCAGTCATTACAATCTAGCTTTGAAAAAAAAAATCCACTGCTGTGGAACTACAGGGGTTGTGATCCTACCAACTCCAGTCTGACAGATTCAGTTCCTACGGACTCTGTCTCTCAGACTCGTTAAAAATCAATTTTTTTTCCCATTGGTAGTGTTTTGTTTTGGCTTGTTCTTTTTCCCCCTCAATAAACCCGTATGTGACACTGGAAGACAAATAATTTCATCTCTAACAGAACCATGTCTATGATGTGCCCCCCAGGTTTTACACCCAATTTCAGACTCAGTATGACAAACCCCAAACATGCAAAGTCTCTGTGAGCCAGGCCCACCTGCTTTTCCCTCTCTGATGTCTCAAAGGATGAGATGGATACAGGATTAGGGACTTTTCGATTTGTGGTGGTCATTGTCATTTCTCTCAAAACGTTAACAGGAAAATAAGAGGTAATTTACAGCCTCAGGCTTTGGTGTTGAGTGTACCATGTTTTCCACCTCTCCACAGCCCCAAAACTTTACTTACTTTCTTAAAATGAATATTCTTAAAACAATTAAGAAATAGCAACTCAAGCAACAGCCATCAAAATTCTTCTGAGTGCTAATAAAGGAAAAGCAGTGAAAAATAAATAGTTTCATGATTTATGCTACTAAGAAAGCCTTATGATTATCCTATTTAAATTAAGTTAAATGGAATTAAACAGAAGTACGTGATTTATTAGCAAGACTCAAGGAAGGATTATGCTCAAACTCCAATTTAACGTTAACTATTCCGGCACAATAAGTGGGAACATACTGATTAAAGCTGCTACTGATACTAAGTCAGCAGCAATCACCAGAAGCCTAAAATTAAATAGTGCCCCATTAGAATGACATAGTAAGGCCACTTATTTCAAGATTAATATCAAAAACTTCAGATATGAATTTATCAATTAGAAATGATAAAGAGCAGAATCAGAGTGGTGTGCTGAACCACAAAAAAACAAGGGTGAAGCAGCCAAAGAAGGTGCCAGGAGAAGCACAAAAAAAACAACATTTAAAAAAAAAAAAAACCAACCAAACAAAAAAACCAGGATTAAATCACTTTCAAGACACTCGGGAGATTTCACAGAGCTATTCATGTTAAGAGATGCCTGCACCATTTCAGTTTAAAGGTAATAGATACTAGAATGCTCTGGGGAGGAACAGCACATTGGGAACAGGACATAAACCCAGCTTTTCTTAGTCTAGAAGACCAAAAGGTGAGAGATACAAATGCTACCTATAAATAAATACAGCACAATGAATATAAACTATAGACGGAAAAAAGCCATTAAGGAGGAGCACACTGCAAGCACAGCAACAAAGGTACATAGAAATGAACTGCAAGTTTTGCCATAAATTTAGACATCGGTATATACTTAAACAATGAAATTCTACCCTAGATCACTGATTAGAAGAGCAGTTACAAAATGTACCTACTTCAATAACAATGACACGTAACTTCATTATGGGGATTGACTGAAATTAGTCTTTAAATGACACGAGATGAGACTAGATTGCCCAGGAAGCTCCTGCTAGTCCTTGAAAAGCAAATATGCACACTCATGTCTGGAGCAGAGGAGCAATCCAAACAGCTCCCATATGCTCTGCTCCGACCTGTCTGGAGCAGGGAAAGGCTGTTCCTTCCTTTGGCAGCTCCGCGCTGGAACAGCTCAGCGAGGCCCACGCACCGTGCCTTGACACGGCTTCCTCCACACAGACCCTGGACAAAGCAATTCCCAGTGGGAAGGTGCTGCTGGGGGAGGCAGGAGCTGCAGGAGGCACAGGCGGCTGGGCTGGGCTGAGCCCTCACGCCGGCCGGCCGAGGGGCTCTGCCCCGCTCCGCCCCGCACGGGGCTCTGAGGGGCCGGTCGGGCCGGGCCGGCCGTCATCGCCCTCCTGGCGCCCTGGGGACACCGGGGCGCACCGAGCCGGGATCGAGCCTCCCTTTCTGCCGTCTGCCGGGTTCCGAGCGCCCTTTTACATAACGGGCGGCAGCGCCGCGGTTACACAACGAGCGGCGGGGCTGCCCCGGCGCGGCCGCGGTACCGGCGGGAGAGCCGGGCTTGCGCCGCCGCCATGGCGGCCCCTTCCCAGGGGTCACCTCCGCTACCTGCGCCGCGTCCGGCACCCCGGGGCTGCAGCTCCCCTTTCCTTCCCTTCCCGCCTTCCCTCCTTCCCGGCCCGCCACCGCCACCCCCTCACAGCCCCCTCACCATCGCGGCGCTGGCTGCCGCCGGCGAGCGCCCAGCCAGCCGGTCCCGTCGCTGGGCTCCTTCTCCTTTCGCTTTCTCCCCTTTCCCTCCCTCCCTCTCTTCCCCCGTGTTTACCCCCACCACCCCCGACCTGGAAGTGAATGTTGCCTCAACCGGCCGGGAACCCGCCCCCCTTAAAGGGGCTGCGCCAGCACAGGTTCGTGCTGTGCTGCGGGAGCGGAGCCTCAACACTCGCATGTAAGGCTCGAAGTGTGGGGAGAAGAGGCCATGGTGCAGCAAAGCGCATCGGCCTCTCTTGTTACGAGTGTGTGGGACCTTTTCTTCAGCCTGGTTCCTCCGGTAGTGGAGCCGGGACCCGGGAACTCTGCGGCGCCGGGGAGCGCCCGACTGGAAGAGGTGAGCAGAAGCCCTGGGAACCTCCCACAGCCATGAACTGGCGTCAGCTTCACCCTTCGTGTTCTCAAGCCTCTGCAGTTTCAGCGTTTCCTGCGCAAACTGGTTTATTCTGGTAATATGAATAATAACCTGCGCCAGTACAATAGGTTTTGCCACCTGCTTTGGAGGGGAGATTTGCTGTAAGCATAAACCATTCCATACAAAGTAATTTCAGGTTTCAGATAACAGTAGTAGTGAAGAAAACCTGTCTCTCAAGCAATACATAGAATGTACTGTTGGTCAAGAGAATACAGTTATTTCTTGTTTCAGGATACAAAGTAAAGAGTAATACAAATACCCTATCCAAATAAAATTAATTAGAATATAGAATTTATGTAAAGGAATTGCTGATTCTACATACAGAAGCTTTGAATAACTGTTGTTTGCAAACCAGCAAGACACATAAATATTAAGGAACAATTGCTAAAATTATTTATGTTTCTCTCTTTACAAGATGGCAAAAGATTCTATAAATACTATGAAACACAGTTTTACCAGTTTAAGAACTGCATAACAAAGGTCAGTTATAGTTCCAATTCTTTAGATTTGGCTGCTGACATAGAGGAAATAAATTACATGGTCAGAATCCGACAAGCATAGAATTAAGAATCTTCACGTTCTGAATTTAATGACTTAAAAACCTAATCTGCTTAGAAGAAACAACTTATATAATTATGGACATAGATATTATCTTAGATAAGGAAGCAGCTCATACTATTATTCTTAGTCCATTACGTGTTTCTTCCACTTCATAATGTCTTTGCAAGATTCCAGGCTATTCTTCCAATGTCTTTTAAATTCACTGATTCACTCTGACCTATCACCAGATGTCTTGTTTTCCAAATTTATGATAGGAACTGGGCTCAGACAGTGAAAACTTACAGTGGCAGACTGACCCCCTGCTCCCAGTGCCTGTTCTTGGCCTGCCTCACTGTACTCAGGAATCCTCTCCACTCCTGGTAGGGAGCAGCCATATGGTTGTGTTGGCACAGGCTCAACATCAGCATCAGAAACTGCAAAGACAAAATCCCAACAGGAGCGGACTTTTCAAGGACTTAAACTAATAAACTCAAGTAATTTCTACTGAGTCTGTGCAAACCGAAATGTTTTCAAAGCTGGATTTCCAGAGGAACAGTATTGCTGACACAAAAGGAGTTCACCTTCTAAAGGCCCCATCCAGAGCAGAGATTCACACAAACATTCTCAGATTGCAGCCAGCACTGGCCAAACAATGTGTATCTTCTTCCTGCAGTCTCACACACATGGGAGTAGGTTTTGGTCAATACATATTGAAAACAAGATTTTAGCTGTATATGGAAAATGTGTTTTAACTTCAAGCCAAATTTTTAACAGTCTGAAAAGTTTTAAGGAGATATATTAGAATCTGTAACTGGTGTTTCAGCTATGCACCAGGTAGAGTTTGCTGCCAGTCCAGCTGGCGATTGTTGGTCACAATTAGCTCAAGCCCTGGATAAAGGATAAGGCTTCTTCCTATGGGAGACTGCACAGGATTTAACTGAGTTTTATTTATCCCAAAAACTCGACAAGCCGGTGTTATCCTACTGAAATAATTTGTGACAAAGCATTTGCAAATATTGCAAATATTATTTGAAATTTATTTTAACTCAAACTCAGATTAATTTTAAGCAATTTATCACACAGATTTCTAATGTCCTACTTTACTCACAGAAAATTCAGTTTGTGCTCAGAACTGCTGGAGTTGGATAGTGTGCCATTTTTGTATAAGTATTCTATTATCATATTTGGGTTAAATTAATCCATAATGTGGGTACCCATCCCTGGAAGTGTTCAAGGCCAGGTCAGATGGGGCTTTGAGCAACCTGTGGAAGGTGTCCAGTGGAAGGTGTCCCTGCCCGTGGCAGGGGGATGGAACAAGATGGTATTTAAGGTCCCTTCCCACTCAAACCATTCTGTGATTCTCAGATCATCGGGGAATCAGGGTTCGTTGTGTGCTAAGTGCTTACCAGTCTCTGGGTGCTCCCAGTACCCCTGGCACTGCCTGCTCAGTGCAAGTTCCAGTACTTCAAAAAGCACCTGTGAGAGCTTTTGTGGTACCACAGAAAGGAGCGGTGACTGAGAGCAGTGCCTCACAGCAGCACCCCTGTTCTAAAACGGATTTGGAAAATACTGAGCTGTCAATCCAGACAAAAGCATGCAGGAGGCAGACTGAGGAATGGGGAAAGCAGCCCTGCTCCTAGGCCACGCAGAGCGCAATTAATGTCCTGTCATGTCTCAGTTTATGGGTTGAGGCAGACCTCGGGAATACGCTGAAAGTAAAATTCTAACAGTGCGTTATCGCTTAAAACTGCTGAACCGTCAGAGTTCCCGGCGACCACGGGAAGGAGCCGTGCTGCTGAGCAGCGCAAGGGGAAACTGTAATGACAGGAGCTGTAAGGAAAAGTGTGGAAAGAGAGGGTGGGGAACAGGCGGGGGGAGTGGCCGGAGGAGCGGTCACAGGAGGGGCAGGAGAAGCGG